>OX155906.1:9587911-10036418 GCA_944588485.1 Phosphuga atrata
TGCTCAGCTTATTTTACTTATTATGGAAATATTTTTAACGAGTGTCATTTCATGGCTCGTCTATTACTTATTTTATTTATTCAATTATTTATTTTTTAATTAATTTACATATGTATTTATTCTCAAAAATTTTATTTTATTGTACTTACTACTATATAGAAGTAAGTACTATTATTAAAGTAAGTAGTATTAAAGTAAGTACTATTATTTAAGTACTATTGTACTTTTCTTTGCTTACTTACATATTTCAGTTCTGTTTATTACGCAAATACTTTCTGGTTTATCTGGTTATCACATCATTGCTTGCTTGTTACTTATTTTACTTTTTCAATTATTTATTTATTTATGTATTTATGATCTATTTATCAATTTATTTATTTATCTGTTTTGTAGTGTATGTCAATTTGTGCGCAGTAGGTACTGCTAATAATCCATTTCGAATCTCTTACCGCTTGTCTCAATTTCACCGACAATGGCCGTGAAAACTAAACTTAATGAATAAATCAGATGTTTGCAAATCAATTTGGGTTGATGCAAAGCTGCAACAGCGGCCCTTTTGGAAAAGATTGAAAGAGATTCAAATGGTATTCACCCAAGAACCTCACGTCGAGGAAAACTCCCAGGCTTTCCTTTTTTTTGACTGGGCAGAGTTTAGTGATAAATTCTTATCCTGTCTCCATGACATTTCCCCGCAGCTTCACCAGTGTTCTGCCACGGAGGATATTTTAATATTCGCTCACAAATTAAATGCAGCCATGGAAAAGGCAACACGAGATACCTTTCCTCCAAGGAAATACTTTAGACATTCCGTGCCTTGGTGGACTGCTTAACTAACTGCCTTGCGCAAGGAAAGCAACAGGCTACAGTGACTGTATTAAAAGAGCAAAGGCGAACAAAGACATTATAGTTAAATAGCTTATAACGCTAAATCAAATGAATATAAAAACGCAATTCTAGAGTGGAAGAAACTCAAGTAGCGAGAATTCTGCACTCGATCTTCACTTTGGAAGGAGTAAGCAGAAGAGGGCAAAAACATGGTATGACGAGGAATGTCGGAAACAACTGGAAAAAAGACAAACAGTAAGAAAGACTTGGATACAACTGCAAACAGACCAAAGTAAAAAGGAATATGACGACTGTCGAAAACAAACAGGAAAAATAATACGCACAAAGAAAAGAAACTACGAACAACAAAAATATGAAACTATGGAGAGAGACCGGCCCAAACCAGGCTCCAGAGAATTCTACAAAGCAATTTCCTCTGAGAAAAGAGGGCATAGAGCCAATTACATCCACACACTGAGAGACAACCAAGGCCGTATGATAATCGACGGTAAAGAAATAACTGAAGAATGGAAAAAGTATTTTCGAGACCTTCTAAACATCATACAGGAAGAACAGCACAAAGAAGATATCTATATCACAGCGGACATGCCCGTCAAAAATCCTTCCTTTGAAGAAACCCAAAAGGCCTTAAATAAGCTGAAAAATCACAAAGCGCCGGGTACAGACGAGATACCACCAGAACTTCTAAAATATGGGGGAGACGCACAACATCGCCAAATCCACCAGCTAATAACGCACATATGGTTAGAAGAAAGGATACCAGCACGATGGAAGGAAAACATAATAGTGCCCATCCACAAAAAAGGGGACAAAACAAAATGCGCGAATTATAGAGGAATCTCACTCCTAAACACGGCATATAAAACCCTCTCAAACATCATTCTTAGTAGACTAATCCCTTATGCTGAAAATGTCCTAGGCGAATATCAAGCCGGGTTTAGGGCAAACAGATCAACAATAGATCAACTATTCACGCTGGGACAACTTCTAGAAAAGGGATGGGAGTATAACAAACCCATACACAATCTTTTCATAGACTTTCGACAGGCATATGATACCGTAGAAAGAAGCCAAGTATGGAATGCCATGGCGGAGTTCTCAATACCAAAGAAACTCATTCGGATGACCAAAGTCTGTATGGAGGGTGGAATATCTAAAGTACGTGTAAATAATAAACTGTCTGGCAGCTTTGAAATCAACAGTGGACTTAAACAGGGTGATGCGTTATCTCCACTACTATTCAACCTTGTATTAGAGAAAGCCATGAGGTCGGCCGAAATAAAAACAGAATTGCTATCGGGTCAAGGTCCCAAAGTGTTACTCGCATATGCAGATGACATAGATCTCGATTGAGACTCCATTCTATCCACGAAAGACATTTTCAACAAGGTGGAAGAAGCAACAAGTGAAGTAGGGCTGAAGATTAATGAAGAGAAAACGAAATATATGTGTATAAATAGAACGACACGAAGAGACAGAATAGGACAAAATATGACGATCAACACCTTTAATTTCGAAAGAGTACAACGTTTTAAGTATCTGGGGGCCGTAATCACAGCGGACAACGATGTTACCGAAGAAATAAAAGACAGAATCCAATCTGCAAACCGCTGTCTATTTGCACTGAATAAGCTCATAAAATCAAAAAATCTCACAAGAAGTTCAAAGATCAAAATCTATAAATCCATCGTCAGACCTGTAATAACATACGGATGCGAAACGTGGACCATGACCAAAGCAAACGAAGAAAAGCTCAGACGCTTTGAACGAAAAATACTTAGAAAAATTTTCGGACCTCACCATGACATCACCACAGACTAGTATAAAAAGAAAAAAGTTGTACAGTCAGCCAAGACCCACCCAGGGTTGTAGCGCTACGTGATGATGATGATGATGAACGATGAGTAATTGAATTAAATATTAATAAAAAATAAAAAATTGTATCTAGTGGATAACCATAAAAGTTTTAGGCAAAATGGATAGACCTGTTTCTGGAGTACGAAAATATTTAAAAAAAAATATAGAATAATATAATAGAATAATCAGTACAATGTTCAATATACCCAAAAATATTATGCTATAAAAGCTCTTTAAGAAGTGTTTTATTAAAACATTTAGATAAACTACATAAAATAAAGATTGAAAAACAGAGCTTTACATGCGAAAAAGAAGTGCCATCGATATCGTCTTCTCAATCTAAATCTGAACAAAGTTCAAGTCGAAAAACCGTTCCAAAAAGACTGCAAATAATTTTTTTTTTCGACTTTGTACTAAAATTTTCAAAATTGTTGCACTCCTGGTTGCACAAGACGGTATTCCATTCCGGCCGTCAGTCGTAGTAAATTCATCTGAGAAGCTTTTCATCATAAACAGCTAACTCTACCGAAAAGCGAAAGCAGGACAATGGAACTAGTTCCTAATTAGTTAATGAGAACAAGACTGTTTAACTGTGAGACTGATATATAAGTTAAGTTAACTTCATTCACTCTTTCGTAATAAAATAAAACATTATTATAAGAAATTGTCCCATTTTCTGGAAAAATTGCAAATACCCAGGTACCCGGGTATACCCGGGTATTTGAAAAAATAATACCCGATACCCGGGTATTAAAAAAAGTCGGGTACGCGAAAACCCTACTAGCAAATATGCGGCACATATTGTTACTGAATATTTAAATTATGTTAATATTCAAGTCCTGGAGTGGCCAGCCTGGAGTCCAGATCTGAATCCAGATCTGAGCATCTTTGGGACATAATGGGGCGCCGGGTTAGAATTCAGCATGCACCACCTAACAGCTTTGAAGAGCTGCGACAAAGTCTTAACCGCGTATGGGAAGATATCCCTCAAGAAACGATTTGATTTCTAATTGAAAGTATGCCACGGTGATGTCAGGCTGCAATACCATCTAGAGGTGGTAACACTAGTTATTGATAAGCCAAAAAAATTTCAAAAGAAGCTGTATTCGTGTGCATAAAAATTAATCTCATTTTACATAATTTTGTTAAATATACCAAATTTTTGGTTTAAGTTTTTTCTCCACAATTATTTATGTCAAATTTATTATTATTATCGAAATAATTCTGTTTATGTGTTCTATTCTTAGTTTGCTTTTCAAAATGTATGAAAATATTGCGACAATTAAAATAAATCGAAATGTATATGTGGTGCGTTAATTTTGCGGTTAAATGTAGTATTTAGTACTACGGTACGAACATAGGATTAACAAAAATTATTAAGTTGGCGTTTGCTAATAGTAGTACTAGTGATAAACAGTTTGACTTGTTTTTTGACACCAGCTAAATCACATTTTTTGTTTAAAAATTCTTGAAAGAGTTGGAGTTAGCGAAAAAATGCCAAAATCTAATTTAAAGCATATGACTAAAGAAAAACTTCGTAGGCAAGTGCAGTTTCCGCTTAGTATCAATTGCAACACCGATATCATTAATACTGTCAAAGAATTGCAGAATTCACTTTTAACCACTAGTAAATTTGTTCAGTTCATAATAATTGTAAGATTATATACATAATAATTTTAATTTAAATTTTAATTATATACATAATAATTGTAAAAGAAGACGGGGTGCTTAGAAACACACCGTCCCTCATTCTTACCTTTAATACACCAATACTACCTAAGTTGTCTAAAACTTAGTCCTAAATTTAGTTGTCTATCATAATTTGGAAGTAAGAGAGTACATGCCAAATCCACTCAGATGTTACAAATGTCAGAAACTCGGTCATAGCGCCGCTAGATGTTCAAGCCAACAAATATGCTTATGTGGGAAACCCCCCATGATGGAACTGCGTGTAACACTCCCACATGTGTCAACTGCAGAGAAGACCACTTGGTCAACTCCAGATTATGCTCCAAGTATAGGGAGGAAGTGGCAATCCAAAGAATAAAAACAGTAGATAAAATTACATCTTACAAGGCAAGACGGCAGATTTCTACAGTTACACCTATTAGAAACCTGTCATATGCAAAAGCTACATCTACCACTGCGGATAAGCCAACAATAGATGTAAAGGAATTGGCTGCAGTTCTAATTCCCATTATTATGACCCTCTATTAAAGACATTATTGCTTAGTAGGCCGAACAACAAAAGAGAACGAGCATCTCTGCTTGCAACATTTTGGAAGACGACAACATCGTCCAAAACAGTCCATGTATCTCAGCTCAAATCATAGCACCGCTAGAACCGAAACCAAAATAACCAGTAATTACCTTCAGAGCACCAATGACTTCTGAAAATAGGCCTCCAATATGTCCTTTTTTTAGGAGGACAGTCCTTTTATTTGCATGAGCATCTTTTTTTAAAACCTGTCTTTTTAGGGTTCCGTACCCAAAACGGAACCCTTATATGGTCACTTTGTTGTCCATCTGTCTGTCTGTCTGTCCGTCCGTCCGTCTGTTTGTCAAGACCATTTTTCTCAGGAACGCGTAGAGGTAACAAGTTGCAATTTGTATCAAATACTCGGGTCTGCGGTCTCTTTCAGCTGTGAAAAAATCAAACTTGTAGAATCATGAAATTTGGCAAGAAGCGTTGTCTTACAGCACATGTAAAGGGAAAAATCTGAAAACCGTGAATATGTAGTTTAATTACAAGTAAAATGCGAATTTACTATTAGAAACTTATGAAAATACACTAATGTTGTCGTAGTGGTATTGTCAGGCTCCAGAAGCATATGGGTTGCATACAGTTAGGTCCTCCTCGGTTAGGTCCGAAGGTTAAAAAGTATGTGTTGGCACCAAGCTGTTTATTCTGAATTTTCTTTGTTTATATTCGTTATGCATTTCATCACATACGCTCTATATACTTAATATATACAGGGTATATATTATGTCTAAATTTTGCTTGTTTATAACCGACATGCGACATACTCAAGTCCCGTAACATCCTGTATATATTATATTTCGTCTAATTTTTCTTTATAATCTACATATACTTAAATCACGTACGCCCTATATTTTTTGGTAGTCAATTACCCAAAAGCAGTCAATTGAACAACTGAATGTTAAGAGTATCGAAATAGATCTAGAAATAGTTAATATATTAGTTTATATTAGATCTAGAAATAGTTAGATCTTAATATAAGCTAGTGAATAAGTGTAATACTAAAATAAAGTTTTCTTTTTATAAGTTTAAAAATATTCGCATTATTTAAAAAAAATATCCTGTATACCTTTATACAGAGTATAAGTATTTTTGTTTAGTTCAAATTTTGTTCCTCTACTATCTTGTTTTACTTTAGGTTTGATTACAAGGTGTGGATAGTTATTTCTTCTTTCATTATTGGTTTCCCTGTTCGTTTTAACTGCATCTACATAAGATTTCTGTTGAATTTGTTTTGCGCTATTATTTTCCATTTCTTTTAATTTTTCTTTAAGCATCGTAATTATTTCATTTTTATCATTAATTATTTGATCTTTATCTTTTATTGTGTCCCTAAGAATATCAACATATTCGTAATTCCGGCATTTTTCGCAATTGAATTTTAATATTCGCGTTTTCAGTGTCAAACATTTTATTTCTGATGCTAAACATCCAGAACAGCTGTTACATATATTAATCTTTTACAAGAGTCGCAAGGTGTGCACGGATATCGTACTTCTTTAGTTGGTTGAAATGTTTGTTTACATTCTGAACACTCACTTTTATCTCAGTTTCAATATTGGAACAGATACCCTACGAGATATGGTAAAAAAGGGATTCTCAACATCCACCTGACTGTTTGGGAAACAACACAGGTTGCCATTCAAGTGTATCACGCCACGAAGCACAGAGCCTGGAGATCTCATCCATACAGACATCGCAGGACCAACGCAGACATAATATTTTGGAGGATCTAGATTCTACTTCAATTTCAAGGATATAGACTTATAGACTTTATGAAACACAAAAGTGACCTTTTTGACATTTTCAAGAATTGTTATGTCGAAACCAAGAACAAGTTTCAGAGACCTACAAAAGCTTTACGACTCGATAACAGAAGCGAATATATGAGTCAACGCGTGATGGAGTTTCTCACTTCTCACGGAATTCGCCTGGAGCCAACAGCACCTTATACCCCTGAACAAAATGGAATTTAGGAGAGAGACAATAGGACAGTGGTGGAGAAAGCCAGGACGATGCTACATGCCAATGGACTTATTGCAGTATTGGCAGCTTACATTCAGAATCGCATTCAGAAGAAAAATGCTAAAACACCATTTGAAATGTGGACAGACAAAAAGGAGAATCTTGGACACTTGGGGACTTCTGGGTGTACTGCTTTACTGCACATCCCCAAAGAGAAAAGGCATAAGTGGGATCCAAAATCAATTAAAGTTATATCCGTCTAATACTAGTTTCTAGCGAGGGCAAAATATCGACACGAAAGAAAAAGATGAATATTATCGAAGGAAAAGCCGAATGTACGGTGCTGTCTACAATTGTAAAATCCATAAACAAACGGACAGGTCAAATAGGCAGCGTGGCAAAAGTTATAAGCGTCAACCAAAAAATAAAAAAATAAATCGCTGAGCTTATGAAACGATAAATCGAGAAGCTGAACCAGAATACTATTAAAAAATAGTTCATAAAGCACAAATTTGTTGAAACAATGGAAACCATACACACTAAAGGGGTACAAACCCAAATGATTTCGCGGGAGGATTTGCTAACTCTACCAGGAGTAGACCTTACACAAATGGAACTAAATAAATAAAAAATCATTGAGATGACAACATCGGGAATCCCTTGGAAAATAGCAGAGAATCGGTAACCGGGGTTTTACTCGTAGAACCTGACGACAAGGAAATGGAAAAAAGCAGTCAATAGATAGATATCCGATAGGGATTGATTCCCAGACTTTTCGATTCGACTTTTATTCCCGGATTTCGAAATTATGGAATAAGGGACCAAATTACAATCTATAGGCCCAGAAAGGACAACAAGGGGTAAAACCATTAGAGCTGCCTATGATGGCTTAAAAGACAGCCTAAGGGACAGGGATAAGATCATTATTTTACGCAAGGAATAAAGAACAAAATCAAAGACAGTATTGAAGCGGAGGCAGTCAAGGAAGTGAGAAGCCCAAGAGAGGGTAAACTTCTTTTATTCCTATTACCCTTTTATTCTTCTTTTAATTATCACGAAAAAAAGACGATACAGCAATAGAAGCACTTCAAAAAACAATTGAGGGCGTCGGAGAAGATATCAGTGTCAGGATAGCAGGCGTTACGCAGAACACCGATACATTACATATTAGTGGCATAGATGCTCTAACCGAAAAAACGATGTCCAAGAAGTCATAGAGAACAAACTGGGCAGCTTGGATGGCAAGAAATACAAATTGAACGATCTTCGGCCAAACAAGTACGGCACTAAAACGACTACGCTGGCCATCAATAGAGATGGTGCCAAGAAACTAACAAAAGATGGACTGCATGTGGGAATTGTACCATGCAAGGTCGAAAAGTGAATAAAGCTACGAAGGTGCTATAAATGCTGGGCTTTCGAGCATATATCAACTCAATGTAAAGGAAAATAATGAAGGACATCACACCTACGGAAATAACGAATTACCATATTCCCTACATAGAAGAAACTATGTATGTCGACGACATTAGTGAAACGGAACTGTTAAATATACTAACTGAGAAATTAAAAAACAAAAATTCGCAAGGTCCCGATGGTATTCCCTGCCGTTTACTGAAAGAAAACGTTCTGCATCTGCTCAAGCCGTTGCAAAGTCTAGTCAACTGCTCATTTAATTCAGCGAAGTTTCCCGATATTCTTAAAGTAGCCACTATACTACCTATCTTCAAGAAAGGAAATAAACATTCTCTGAATAACTATAGGCCTATTGCTTTTCTACCTGTACTCTCGAAAATCCTGGAATACTGTTTTATGTACAGACTTACACCGTTTATTTCTAAACATAATTTAATTCCGATGGAACAGCATGGCTTTCAAAGGGGCAAGTCCACAACTTCAGCGATTGTAGGCTTATATAATAAAATTCTGTCAGAAGTGGATAAGGGCAGATTCCCTGTGGGAATATTCTGTGATTTAAGCAAAGCTTTTGACTGCGTCGATCACGCCCAGTTAATGAACAAATTATTTTCGTATGGAATAAGAGGAATAGCAGGAAACTGGATCCACTCATTCATAAAAAATCGTACGCAATATGTATTGATACAGTCCCATTCAAGGAAAAGTGTGACATCAGATATGGCTTTTAATTCAGGGGGGGTACCTCAAGGGAGTGTTCTTGCCCCAACTTTGTTCATCCTATATTTAGCTGATCTAATTCCGTTTATCCAAGGCCAGCTTTCTCATTTCTAATGAAACTTTATTAGATACACAGCGAAATGCAAATCTCTTAGTGCGGGACTTATCCAGTTGGTTTTCAGCGAATAAATTATTTTTCAAAATCGAAAAAACTGAATTCATTTTATTCAAAACTCAACGTAGTGAATACGCCAAGGATATTTCTATACAAACGGACCAATTTGCGATAAAACGTGTACATTTCACAAAATTTCTTGGTATATGTTTTGAAGAAAACTTAGTTTGGCACATGACAATCGACAAGGTGTGTAAGACGCTCAGTAAGAAAGCCTACTGTCTCCGCTACCTCAGGAGGTTTTTGAGTGTACCAGAATTATTGCACTTTTACTTTGCTGAAATTCAGTCAATTCTTTCATATGGTATAATAGCTTGGGGGACTTCACCAGAGTGGCCGAAAGTTTTGAAAGCGCAGAAACGGATACTAAGAGCCCTTCTTGGTTTACCGGCTTATACATCGTGCAGGCCTCACTTTACTAACTTAAAAATTTTAACTGTATTAAGTCTCTTCATTCTTGAAACCAATTGTTATATACACACAAATAAGGAATTAATTCCTAAACATCAGGATAATCATAATTATAATACTAGAGGATGCATGAAACTATATACCCCCTATTCAAGATTGACTGTCTGCAGTAAAGCGCCCGCTGTTGCTGGAATCTACTTATATAACAAGCTACCTACAAGTCTTACCCAGGAAGTCTCGATCAGAAAGTTCAGGAAACAAATGAGAGACATTCTTATTTCAAAATGTTTATATACGATTGATGAGTATGTTAAACTATTTTAATCATTGTATTGACTTACCAATATGTATCTTTATATATACATCTTTTTTTGGTTAATAAATTAATTTGAATTTGACCAGACAGGTCCACACTCAGTTTCAATTATGGCAGAGAGGGACACATTTCCAGAGACTGCAGTACTAACGAAGAGTGTGAACAAGCCACAAAACAGGAAACATTTAGAAGAGCTTTGCGACTGGCTAAGAGGGCCACGAACAATTCCGATTTTTGTGCAATGATTGGTTGCTCCAATTAAATATGAATCGCTGCAGAGCGGCTCACGATATGTTAAGGCAGGCAATCAGCGAATATAAAATAGACATAGTAATAGGAGAAGAACCCAATAAAAATAGGATAAATGAGGAATACCACGACACCAAATATGACACTTTTATTTACGTAAAGAAAGGAATTCCAGTTATAAAAATTTTTAGTAACAATAGCTTCGTGTGTGTGGAACTACCCGGGATAGTAGTTTATTCCTGTTATTTTCCCCATACAGGCCCCTCGACGACTTTAAAGAACACTAACTAATATTGAGAAATACGCAAGAGGAATGGGAAAATATTTTATTATCGGTGGAGACCTGAATGCGAAAGCAACCATATTTGGATCAAAACAAGTTAAGAGTTAGAATTCTGGAGGAATGGGTCGCATCAAACGATCTTTTGGCGCCAAACATAGGAAGCAAGCCCACCTTCAGTAGTAAAAACGGTAATTCAATAATAGATATTACTATGACATCCACGGGCATCTGCAGACGGATAAGAGGATGACACGTAGTGGAAAATTCAGAAAATATGAGCGACCACTTTACAATACGACTCGATATGGTATCATCTGAAAGACCGAAAGCAGCAATGAAAATTAACGGATGACAAATCACTTCAGAGGGGTGGACTAAATTTACCGACGAATGTGGGAACACGTTCTCGTACCAAGAAGAGGAAAATGGTATAGAACCGTATAATCTAATTGAACGTATTAAAAGGAAGTGTGAAACCTGCTTCCCCTGGAAATCATACCCAAGGCAGAGGCGGCCACCGGAATACTGGTGGACACCTATAGCTAAAAAACAAGACTTTGTATACATAATAGAAGACTACTAGTTGGAATAAATAAAACAGCTAGGGACTCTGTACAGAAAGAGGTAGCCCATGAAACACACAGAAAGGCCCGGCACGAACTGAAACTGGCCATCAGTAAAGAGAAAAAAGAAGCCTGGAAACAACTATGTAATGAACTGGAGAACGACATCTGGACAGCATCGACGACATCTGAAAAGCATACCCGATTGTGCAAAATAAATTAAATTTGATTCCACAAACGACCCTGACGTACCCTGAAATTCTGAACCAAGTGAGTAAGCTCTTTCTGAGTCATCCAGTTAAAGAGTGGCCGGAAGTAAAGGTACACGAGGAGGATATAATATCCTTCGAACCAGCCGAAATCATGGTAGCGGCTGCTATACTTAGACCAAAGCGGTCCGGATCACATTCCACCGGAGATAATCAAAGCCGTCGCCACGAACAACCCGACGATCTTTGCCAAGGTTACGAACCGCTGCCTGATCCAAGGTATCTTTCCGAACACGTGGAAGACAGCTCGATTGACACTTATTAAAAGCCTTAAAAGGATTCCCTAGCACCGACTACGTACAGGCCAATATGACTATTAGATTCCACAGGAAAGCTGTTGGAAATATTGATAAAAACAGGCTAGTGATGGAATTAGAGCAGGAGAAGACTCTCCATGAGAACCAATTGGCTTTAAAACAGGTAGCTCCACTATCCATGCATTATGGAAAATAATAGAGGTACCAGAAAAGATAAAGAAGGCATTTAAACATAGAGAATACTGCGCGATGGTCACGCTGGATATTGAAAATGCCTTTAACTCTGCCTTTAATGCCTTTAACGCACTAAGAAATGCAGAGATTAGTGGATACCTACTCAAAATTATACAATCCTATCGCTCTAATAGGTATATTGTAACGACTGGTGGGGCACGTAGAAGGACCCCTTGTGTAGTGCCGCAGGGATCCCTGCTCGGACCGATATTATGCCTTGTCTTTTGCTACAAAATATTAAGAACAGATATACAAACGGGTGTAACACAGGTAGCATATGCAGATGACCTTGCCGTTGTGGTACCTGCTCGGACACCACACTCCTGGACTTGCTCCTGCAAGAACGCGTAGGACATGCTATTTAGAAAATCAGCCAGGAATTCGGGGAAATGAGTGTCAAGCTCGCCCTTAAAAAACAGAGATGGTCCTCTTAACTGGGCGATACAAAATGCGCAGCCTAACAACTGAAGTAGAAGGAACGCTGATTCGTAAAATCTCTTAAATATGTGGGAATACACGTGAACAAAGACATTAGAATGACGACACATATTAAAAAGACATGCGAGAAGGCTAACACTACTCTGATGGCTCTCTCAAATATTGGAGGGCCAAGATCAAGGAGGCGTAGATTACTTGCGCGTGTAGTCTCTTCTCTACTTTTATACGGGGAGCCTATATGGGCGCAGACACTACGACATAAAGGATACGAGGGAATGGAAAGTATTAATAGAAAGTTTTTACGACAAAATATTAAGAACAGATATACAAACGGGTGTAACACTGGTAGCATATACAAGCGATCTTGCCGTTGTGGTATCTGCTAGGACACCACGGATCCTGGAAGAACGCGTAGGACATGCTATTAACAAAATCAGCCGGGAATTGAGAGAAATGCGAGTTGAGCTCGCCCTTTAAAAAACAGAGATACTCTTAGCTGGGCGATACAAGATGCGCAGCCTAACAACTGAAATAGAAGGAACGTTGGTTCGGCGCATAAAATCTCTTAAATATATGGGGATACACGTGAACAAAGACATTAGAATGACACATATAACCCATTAATGACCACTGTACTCATATGGGTACACCGAAATTACAATTTGTTTGGTGACATGTAATGTGCAGTAGCTCTAGTTTAGTGTTGCGCAAAGGTTCAGAATACTTTATTGTTTCGAGTTTTGGGACAGTTTTCTACTTTTTTTCATGGACTACACATTACAACAACAATACTTCGCACGTGCATCTGTGTTTTCGAGGTTACATGAGATAAGTGAAAAGTATTTTCAATAGTGACCATAGTTCATTGAGAAAAATGATTGTTTGCATGGTATATGTTTTGTTAGATGTATACTAGTACATGTGGATCGTATTTTTCGGAATGGAATAGTTTTTGTGGATGGAAGACTTGAAAATAATGGAATAGTTTTTAAAGGTGTAATAATTGATGAGGGTGGAATTGTATAATACATTTTCAAATATGTGATGTGATTGACAATTGTGTGGAATCAAACTTACTATAATTAAATATAATTAAAGGAGTGATATTAGAAATGAAAATCTGTCAACATTCATACAAAAAGTTACTATATCTTACGATGTGATGTTAGTTATTAAGGTTTACATGGACAAAAAAAAATCAGCTGTGGCGTAAAAGTTACTGAAAATCTCACTAAAAATATCATAACCTTTTAATTAAATAAGTGACGTTGATGTTGTCAACTTGTCAATTTTACGTTCAACATAACCAACATATATTGTTTTTATCAAGTTGGTAACTTGTGTTGTTGAGTAACCAACATACTCAGACAAAATCTCACCAACTATTTGTGGAAGTTT
This sequence comes from Phosphuga atrata, assembly GCA_944588485.1. Lineage (NCBI taxonomy): Eukaryota > Metazoa > Arthropoda > Insecta > Coleoptera > Silphidae > Phosphuga > Phosphuga atrata. The sequence goes on from OX155906.1 coordinate 9,601,569, forward strand.
CGTTGTTGTTGTCAAGTTTGGCAGATAACATAACCAAGTCAGCAAAAATCAGCTGTTAAGAGTTTTTTTCGTCAAAGTTGTAAACCTTAGTTACTAACGTCACTTCATCATATATAGTAACCTCCTTTTATGAAAGTTGGCAACTCTTGATTTCCAATATCACTCCTCAAATTATAGTAAGTTTGCTTTTAGACAATTAGCAACACTTAGCAAAATTATGTTACTAAAAGTTTCACCAAAAAAAATAATAACCAATAAATTACTCAACTGACGTTAATGTCAACGTTGACTTGATTTTCATCTATTTCTTTATTTAAAAAATTCAGTGTCAAAGTTATCGACCATGAAAATTCCAAAATGACCAAATTGCTTCAATAGAAATATCTCTGATCTGAATAGATCTGAAAGAGTTTTTTATTATATCTATTACAGTTTTCAAATTGTTGCTATTTGAATCTATTAGTATCAGTTCTGGTTTCACTTCGAGGGATGCGTATGTAGTCTGGATTTATCTGGTAAAAAACCTAGGTTAAACCAACATTCAGCTATACAGCTTTAACTTATTTTTGATCTCTTGGGTCGCGTTACCGCTTGTCGCGCTTGTAGTTTGTCTTAATTTTTCTGCCGCTTTGCGGTATATAACCCAACCTAAGTTAGGCCAACAGACTTTGCCACTTTAGCATATTTTAGATCGAGGTGTTCTAACCTAACCTAGGTTTAACAACACCTCTTGCTACTTTATTTTATTATGGATCGAGAGGTCACGCGGCCACAATGTTTGATCTGGAAGTATAAAAATTGCACACTTTTTAGAAAATCTGCTTTATCGAGCAGTGTTATAAGCAAGTTTGGTAGGAATCAGAAAAGCTTTGAAAACTTTCAATATATAGTTTTTTAATTAAATCCTGCGGCAAGGCTATCGGCGTCAAAGATACCAAAACGAAAAACAGAAAATGGATAGTCTATATAGAACTGAAAGAATTTTTAATGTACCAATTAAACTTTTGAAGCTATAGTCATTTGTTAAAAAGTATGGTACGCGACTGTTAATTGCGTTTAATTAGTTGTAAAAACTTAGAATTTAAATAATAAATAGTAATTTTTCAATTCAAAGTATCGTTATTAAAATTTATTACTCTCTGTAATGGTATGAATTTGAGGGCAGAAGCCTGAGGGTAGAATCGCAAAGATGTCAAAATATCAATTTCTATAGAAAAATGTATGTTCTATATAGAACTGAAAGAATTCTGTAAAAATCTGTTACAGTTATCAACCTATAGATATTTGAATTTATTGTTTTCTTTTCCGGTTTGGCTTTAAGAGGGACGGCCGCCGCCAGATAAAATATTTTGCAAAATTGACAAAGTTATTTCATAGAACTATGCCCTGTGTATAAATGTGTACAATTTTATTGTTCTGCGTGGGGTGGAACTCGTAAAGGCTATTTTTTTAAGGAAATCAAACCTGTCAATCACGAATTTTATCCAAAACCGAACGCGGAAATTTCAAAATACTCAAAAATAGGGAAAAAAATGCATTAAACCTCAAACGATTCCAATGAAATTTTTACTGTACATGGATGCCTATAAAAAGTACACTCGGACGAAAATCCAATGTTCCGCTGCCATCGGGGACGACGCGGCAAATTATTTTAGTTTTGGAGGAATTTGGCAAATATCTCTGCAGAGCCTCGAAACAGAAAATAGGGATTTGGTGCACCGTATGTGGAATTCTGGTATCTACAAATAAGCATTATTTGCAAATTTTATAAAGTCTTTTGGTTTTGTCACAAATGTGAAAAATGTGAAAAGTGATGTTTTTTTCAATGGGTACCCCTTCTCTGAATTTGGTTTTACATTTTACATAGGTTTAAATGAAGAATGAATTCGGAGTTGAATGAAACAAATTCCCATGACCAAACAATTAACAGCGGAGCGATGAAATTAATGTGTTTTATAGATCTGTGTTAAAATTATTTCTTGCAAACCCAAGGAAATGGTGCATATGATTTTTCGAAGATGAAGCAGAAAAGTACACGACATTTTTAAACGCTCGGCATGTCGAGGCTATCAGCCGCAAAAAGTTCATGTAGCACATTTCAATAGGCCTCAATGTGCACTATTCGATTTTAAAAAGAAAATCCGGATAAATTTCGAGATGGCTTCAGCCGTGAAGTGGTAGAACTGACCGTTTTTTCAACAATAACTCTTTTCTTATACACACTAGGAAGTCGCGGAATACACCTTTAGATTCCAAATTAAATGTGTAATTTTTAACTATTCTTGTAAAAAACTCGTAAAACTTGTAGAAAACAGATAAATCAAGACCACATACGCGCGGCGTATTAATTGTGATCTGATCAAGACATTACGCGCGGGGCTGCCGTGCGTATGTGGCCTTGATTTATCAGAGATTGGAAAAATGAACAGAAAAAAGATTTCACCAAATTTCTAATTTTTTTTCAAAATTTCTGTATTTACAAAAATTCTGTGTCAAGGCTATCGGCCAGGAAGATACCAAAACGTCAATTTCAATAGAAAAATATTTAATCTATATAGTTCTGAAAGAAATTTCAATATATCTCTTGCAGTTTACATTTTATAGGTATTTGAATTTATTAATTTTTGTTATGTTCGAGTTTGAGGGGCGGAGGCCGCCGCCAGATAAAATATTTTGCAAAACTAACCAAGGGATATCATAGACTGACTAATTCTCTACAAATATGTGAAATTTTATCGTTCCACGTTGGGTAAAACTTACTAAAATAATTTTTGAACAAATCCAGACAGGTCAATCACGAATTCCGATCAAAACCGAATGCGAAAATTTCAAAATATTCAAAAATTGCAAAAAAATATATTAATCTTTCAAGGATTTCAATGAAACTTATACTGAATGTGGGTATCCACCAGAGATATGAGTGGACAAAACTTGAACGCTCCCACTCCAATGGGGACGTCGTGAGGAATTATTTTTGCATCAAACCTTATTTGCAAATAACTCGTCAACGCCTCAAGGTGAAAAATTATAACCGGGATATCCGTATGTAAGACGTCGGTGCCTACAAAAAAGTATTCTTTGAAAATTTTGTAAAAACCTTCGGTTTGGTCGCAAAAGTAAAAAATATAAAATTGAAAATTTTTTAGAAGGGGTCTTCTCTGAATTTCGTTTTTGAATTTCTTCGTTTCCAAAAAAAATTTTCGGCCAAACGGTTCGCTTTGGAAAAATGAAAATGACACAACTTTTAGATGAAAATGTGTTCTATAAAATAGCGTTACATGCATGTTTCTTAGACTTAGAAAATTGGACAAAAAAAATATATTTGCAAGTTTTCAATGAATATTTCTTTATTAAAACAATTATGTGTCCAGGCTATCCGCCATAAATATACCAAAACGTCAATTTCAATAGAAAAATGTATAATCTATATAGATCTGAAAGAAATTTCAATATATCTCTTGCAGTTTTCATTTTACAGTTTTTTGAATTTATTAATTTCTGTTATGGTCGAGTTTGAGGGGCGGCCACATAAAATATTTTGCAAAACTAACTAAGAGATATCATAGACTAACTAATTCTCTACAAATGTGTGAAATTTTATTGTTCCACGTTGTGTGAAACATACTAAAATCATTTTTTACAACAAATCCAGACATGTCAATCACGAATTTCAACCAAAAACGAACACGAAAATTTCAAAATATTCAAAAATTGGGAAAAATTGTATGAACATTTGAAGGAATTCAATTAAACTTTTACTGAATGTAAGTATCCACCAGAAGTATCAGTTGACAAAATTTGAAAGCTCCCACTGCAATGGGGACGTCGTGAAGAATGATTTTCTCGTCAACAATTTTATGGAAATATCTCGTCAACGCCGCAAGATGGAAAATTATAACCGGGATATCTGTATGTAAGACGTCGGTGTCTACAAAAAAGTATTCTTTGCAAATTTTGTAAAATTCTTCGGTTTGGTCGCAAAAGTAAAAATTATAAAATTTTCGGCCAAACGGTTCGCTTTGGAAAAATGAAAATGACTCAACTTTTAGATGAAAATGTGTTCTATAAAATGGCGCTAAATGCATGTTTCTTAGACTTCGGAAAATTGGACAAAAAAATATATTTGCAAGTATTTCTTTATTAAAAAAAATCCTGTGTCAAGGCATTCTACCACAAATATGTAAATTTCAATAGAAACATGTACAATCTATTTAAAACTTATGTAAACTATATAAAACTTAATGCGTTTGTTAAAAGAAAGTGCGCTCTATATATCTGTGTAAAAATTATTTCATGCAAACCCAAGGAAATGAGGCATTTTTAAACGCTCGTCATGTCGTGGCTATTAGCCGCAAAAAGTGCATGAAGCACATTTTCAATAAGCAAATTTCAATAGGCCTCAATGAGCACTAATTGATTTTTTTTTAAATCCGGATAAATTTCGCTATGGCTTTTCCTTCAGCCGTCAAGTGGTAGAACTGACCGTTTTTCAACAATAACTCTTTTGCTATATACGCTAGGAAGTCGAGGAATACACCTTTAGATTCCAAATTAAATGTGTCATTTTTAACTATTCTTGTAGAAAACTCGTAATTCTCACCGTTTGGAAAATGGATTTTAAATCACCAGATGACCGAAAAAGTTACATCGTCCCCCATGTAAAATTAGCCGAATCACGAATCTCCAATCAGAAATTTATAAAACAATAGTTTTCTTCTATAAAATCAGTAAAAACTCTAAAACTCTCTAAATATGGCCGAGCTTTCTTTTACTCACGTAAAAGTGTGAATTTGCTGGAATATTCAATTGTTTCTAATATAGAATTTTCCAACTTTAACAAATCTGAGAAATAAAATTTTCCCGGACACCATTTACCACAGAAACTTATGTGGGGCGGAGATGATTATGCAACCGTTGCTAGCCACCCCGAAACTTGGCGAAACGGTTTGCAAAGGAATGATAAAATTTGCTCCGCTGGTAGAGGAAAGTTTACTCTATCGATTCATGCTAGAAGAATTTATTAGAAATGTATGGAAAAGAAATACGCAAATGTTTGAAAATCAAGTAAACAGTTGGAGGGCTAATGTCAAACATCGGCCACGTCTAGACCGTCAGCCGCAGAAAATTCATGCAACATATTTTAATAGAACTTGATGAGTTGTATTCGAATTTGAATCGAAAATGTCAATAAATATTGAAATGGCTGTTCCTTCCGCTGTGAAATGGTAAAACTGACAGCTTTTCGCCAATAACTCTGTTGATATAGATTCGAGGAAGACGCGTGTTGAACCGTTGGAATCTAAATTCAATTTAAAAGCTCCAATTATTCTTAAAAAAAACTCGTAAATATCTCGGATTATGAAATAAATTATGGAATTCAAATGTGAAGGGCAAGCAACTGTTTCTGATGTAAAATGGTCTGAATTTTAAGAATCTGCTAAAAGAAAAGTGAAAAAACTTCGTTTTCTTGTAGAAATCTGTGAAAAATTTTGCGAATTTTGATGTTGCTATGTGTTGCTAATCAAGAGCCAGTTGCTAATCAAGAGTCGCCGAAATCTGTTTATTTTAGAATTTAGAGATTTCAAGATATCTCTTTGAATTTTATTTGAATTTCAACCTAACATAGAGCGAAAAATCATAATTTTGATTTAAATTCTTTTCTTTAATTTTATCTTTCCACAAGCACACGAATAATCATAAACGGATAAACTTGAACAATGACATTTCCACATAACCTGAGCGAAAATAGTGTCAAAATGATCAGCTGTAAGTGTAAATTTGTGATTCCGCGGCAAGCAATGGTCTTAGTTTTTTTGACCTGGAGTTCGAAGCCGTTGATGGATTTGAGAAATTCAAACGCCATACTGTTGGCCTTTTCACCGGGCATGCACTTGTCGGACTGGAAATGTAAATGTTCTTTTAAGCGTTTCCGTTTGAAGAGGTGAAAAAAAAAGTGACTTTGCGAATTGGGGCCTGCGGAATGTCCTCGGAGGTGTAATGCGCCGAGAGAGGTGTGGTTCGAAAGTAGACACGTGGGGCTATAATTCCTGAAAAGAGCAATACAATTCTAAAACATTTCACCGAATATTGAAGGTTTCAATTTGCTCAATTTTGAAAAATTCGTGTCGAGTTTGGACGGCCGTCGAGACCCCCAAATGAGATCGAGCGGTGCGTCGTTACTATCGCCTTATATACCCTATTTATAAATCACCACCGCGACGCCCTGCTATTTAATTTAGCGAATCCCGGAGGATTCTCGCGTACGTCTGCAAAACATGGTTTTTCGGGCGTCCCGGCGCCATCCAGCGCGCAATCGCAAGTAAACTCCAAAACAAACTTAAAGGCACTATGCCGAATCGATTGGTGCCGGTCCGGTCCCGATCCGACTGTTGGGTATCCCAGGAGAGGGATCCCCGCAAATTAGATGAAAAAAAATACCGCGTTTTTCCGATTTTTGTGTTAAAATTGACCCAAAGCGGGAAAAGGATGCCGAAGGTACCAGATTCTTCCACCGCCGGTTGCGGGTAAATATCTCGCATCGAACGAACCAGTTTGGAGACACGGCCCTCTTCTATCAAGAGAACGGCGTCCACAACAGTGATGGAAAAAACGGTTTTTTTTCGCTTACATTTTCCGCCGCACCGGGTGAACCGACGGTAACGTACTTTTCCGCATGACATCAAAAAACGTGAAATCGACGCGGCAAGAGGACGCAGTAAAAAAATTGAGCCGCGGGCCAAAATTGCTCCTCAAATGTGCTAGAAACGATCTCCTGTTTTTGGCACCTGGAGGACGCCGTGTGGTACTTGCGTGGGGCAGACGGACACGGGTCGAAGGCCCGTTCAGTTTTACAACAGAAAATGACAATTTCCCGTTTCGACGCGCAAGAGGAACGGAGTTTTTGAAGAAAAAGTAAAAAAAAAAAAATGCACCTACAGCCGCCCCCTGCGGGGGCGGAACTTTGTAAGGCTCGTCAAAAAAAACCTAATTTTTTGTTCAATTCACTGGAAAAAATTCAAGACGTAAACCGCATTTTTTGACAATTTTTCTTAATTTTCAAAAATTTTGTTTTTTGGACCCCTTTCGAGTTCAGGGACGGTACCTTACTCGATTAGTATATTTCGACGACGATAAAAACTTTTCACTTGTGTTTTTCAATTGTGTTTCATCTCTGACTTTTTTACCAAGGCGGTGTTCATTAATGTGTTAAGAATATATGAGAGAAGGCTAACACTACTCTGATGGTTCTAGCAAGAATTATGCCTAATATTGGAGGGCCAAGGGGGCGTAGAATACTTGCGCATGTAGTCTCTTCTATACTTTTATACGGGGCGGCTATATGGGCGCAGACACTACGACATAAAAGATATTAGAGTAATAGTAGAAAGTTAGCAATACGTGTAGCTGGCCTATAGGACCGCCTCCACCATAGCCGTACTTGCTATTGCAAGAATACCAACTATTAAGCTACGCGTCCAAGAAAGAATTTGTATACACGAGAGAGGGACTCTAGCAAAATGGGAAGTAACAGAAATATTGTTGAAATAAATGGACAGAGTTTACAGGGTGAACAAAACTACAACTTGGACTACCATTTAACCCAAGCATTAACTGGACATGGCGTGTTCACCACATATCGGAATAGGGAATATGAGAATTGGAAAGAGTGAGACCAATGAATGCTGGTATTGCGGAGCTAAGGTGGTGGATTCTCCAGAACATACTCTGTTGCAATACCCGATGTGGGATCAGATAAGACTTGTTGCCCACAATTCATGCCAAGTGCCAGTGATAAAAGAAATCGTGGCAACACTGCTCCTCCAGACGAAGGACGACAGGGACGCCGTAACAGAGATGCTGCAGGAGATTATGAGAGGAAAGGAAGCTGAACGATTGATTGAGTAAAACCAAATATGACAACGCTCTCCTCGAAGTAATGCTTAATAATGAATTGATTTGCTTCATATATCTTCAGAATGGTTAATTTATTCTGTACAGTATTTTCTTGCAAATAAAAAAGTCAGTCTTGTCTGTCTAGTCTTGTTTGTCTAGTCTTGTCTGTCTAGTCTTGTCTGTCTAGTCTTGTCTGTCTAGTCTTGTATGTCTAGTCTTGTCTGTCTAGTCTTGTCTGTCTAGTCTTGTCTGGCCAAAAATAGATACAGTTTGAAGGATGAACTACCTACTATGGAAACCTTTTTTAATGATATTCGTAGGTGGAGTAATAGAAAGTGGGTAGATCTAGACTACCCCTCAACCCACGCAATGACGAATGCTGGTATTGGGGACCAGGCTTTGTGGACTCTCCAGAACACACTGTGTTCCAATGCCCTACGTGAGACCATATAAGAAAAGTTGCCCACAGCAAATGTCAAGTTAAAGTTATGAAGGAAAACGCAGCAGCACTGCTATTGGAGCCGAAAGCTGGGACGCGGTAACAGGGATACTGCGGGAAATTATGGGAGGGAAGGAGGCCGTAGAGCGTAAAATGGCAGTTCCGGGGCGACGCGAGAAGACTTCTTGGCTTAAATACCGATTTTAATGTACCGAATTTTCTTTTGCAATTACAAGTCAAGTCTCAAGCCTCGTCTGTCCTCACAAGCCAAGGGCAACTTAGCCATGAAAAATTTAAAGTGGAAGAGGCAATAATAACACCGAAAGAAACTCTCAAATACCTCGAAGTAGTGATTGATAAAAGGCGCAATCCTTCATGGCGTACATTACCGAAGTGCTAGGAAAGGGAATGAGAACACTAGCAGGCATTCAGGAACTCATGTCAAACGTAGGAGCTAAGACGCAGCTCAGTTCTGTAGTCCAGTCTACTATGTTGTATGGAGCTCCAATATGGGCCAAATATAAAAAACGAAAACTCCACCAACTCCCAATCGTTTAGCAAAACATGGCACTACTTATAGTACTCATAGCACTTACCGGACGGTCTCAGGAGAGGCGACAAAGAGCGAAAAAAAGCTGCACGACAAAAACTATAGCGAGCACAAAAAGAAACTGGCCAGACCAGAGCTTATGGAGGAATGGCAAAAAAAGATGGCAGCGACACAGGACAGTGAACCCAAGTACTAATCCCAAATATATCTGTTGAAGCATGATGTTATCGCGTCGTATCAACAAAGTTTATATTATCGCTTTATATTAGGTAGGGAGTGTGGCTCCGCCACTCTAAGCGTTAATTAGTTAGGCTGCGACACTCCGTGTGAGAAGCACGTTTTCTTTTTCTTTGATATCTTTAGGTACAGTTTAATGAAGTTAAGTTGTTCATATTAAATCTTCTTAGTGAGTGTTTCTTTATACCTTTCTTATCTATCACACGACTGGCTTAACAGCTCCAACAGGTTATGGGCCCAGTCACGCCGAACTGCGTAAAAGTGTGATTCGAGAGAAGTAGTGAACACGAGGTACAACCGGAAATCGTCACTCTGAGAAGTCATACACGAGTTCGGCGAGCGGGTAAGAAATCTGCAATCATCATGTCGTTTCAAGACATCTCAGCTCGAAATGTTCGAAATGCTCGAAACTTCCTGATTTGGAAATTTCAAATGATGGCGCTACTTTTGGCAGGCGAGATTCTAGAAATCGTAGATGGGACGCGATCAAAGCCAACCGACTCGGCGTCCTCTGAAGCTAAAGCGTGGGTTCGTGCCGATGTGTAGACCATGTTCTTAATTGGGTCAGCTCTCGAGACAAACCAGCTCGAACCTCTGTTAGTCTGTGTTGCCGTGATGGAAATGTGGGACAATCTGTGCCGTATCCACGAACAGAAATCCGCGTCTAATAAATTAATGTTGCTCCAAAAATTTCATGAGTATAGAATGGGGCCGAACTCGGTTGTGCAGCATATTGTCAAAATCAAGAACTTGGCGGCTCAAAGACGTACTCGGAGACGTGGACGAAGTGGACTTTACAGTGATTGCAAAGATTCTCTAGAGTTCGGTGCCTAAATACAGTACGCTACAGACGGCGTGGGATGGCGTCGATTCCGCGCGCCAGAATTTAAAAAATCTGGAGGAGTGACTAATTCGTGTGGAGGCTCGTCTAACCGGTGACGTCGAAGATGACAAAACTGCGTTTGTTGCAGCGAAAAACTAAAAGAGAAAATGAATAGGATGGTTGCAACAGTTACTACGTGGTAATTCATACTTACCATCAATGTAAAAGAGAAAAGAAAAGGGCAAAAAGAATACGAAACATGTGACGTGTTATCGGTGTGGAAAAAGGGACATTGCACGCACAGCTGTCGTAGAGAGCAGAGCGAGAAAGACCTTGATGGTGCATCACGTGACTGTGTGCTCGTCGGAGAGGTTGCGCGGGGAGACCGTCAATGAAACTGTGGCTGTGCGCATCCCGTGACTGTGAGTTTGTCGGAAAGGTTGCGTGAAGCGACCGTGACACGACGTGCGGGTCTGTTTTTTTGAGTGGCAACACTGCGAATCAGCTGCTCGCATCTGACCAACGTGAAGTTTGGTTTACTGACAGCGGCGCGTCAAAACACATGACAAATCGTCGAGACTGGTTATCAGACTACCAGCCGATAAACAATGGGGGAACAGTGTCACTCGGTGGCAATCATCATCATCAGCTTTTTCTCCAAAACCCATTATGGGTCTTGGCCTCCTCTAGATTTTTTTTACATTCCAATCCATTCGGGGGGGGGGGGCTTAGCTTTCCACCCTTCATTGTCCTAATAGATTAGACACCCTAGACACCCTAGTCACCTTCATTGCTAATAGATTCTCATGCACTTGGTCCAGATATCTTGTTTTTGGCATGCCCCGTGCCCTTTTCTACTGGTCTTTGTCGTGTAATAATACGATAATCACTCTGTGACAATAAGCAATGTGAAATTGCAGGAAAAGGCACCGTGAATATCCAGAAGCTAGTGAATGGTTTGTGGGGTGACTCTAGATTCGACGATGTGCTGTATTTGCCCGGACACGAAAAATCTGTTGTCAGTTGGTGCTCTCACTAAAATGGGCTTCGATGTAGAGTTCACGGATAAATTCGTCTATATTAGGCGTGGAGTCCAAGTGGTTGCGTTTGGGATAAATCAAGAAAACCAGAGAGTAAGTCGGAGGAGGCGAAGCACAATCTGCGCGTGTGCCATGAAAGAGTAGGACACGTTGACAGCTGTTCGATACGCAAGTTGGTTTATAAGTTACTCGTGCGTGGTATGTCGTTAAGTGACACTACCGAGGTAGTGTGTTAGATGTGTCGTCTCGGAAAAGCGAATTGCCGGCCGTTCAAGAAACGCGAAAACCTTTCGACGAAACTGGGTGAGATGATTCATACCAACGTATGTGGCCCTATGTCCGTCGAGACGCCGGGCGCGGCAAAATATTTCGGTACGTTCATGGACGACACGACCGGTTATAGACATGCGTTCTTTGTGCGATACAAATCAGATGTTTTCGAGAAATTTAAAATATTCGAAGAGGAGATTTCAAACAAATTCGGCCGTCCTATGAAAATCTTACGCTCGGATAACGGGCTGGAATACAACAATCAGCAGATGAGCGAGTACCTGGATGCGAGAGGTATAAACAAGGAGACTACTGCCCCATATTCACCGCAGCAAAATGGAAAAGCGGAACGTGACAACCGAACTCTATCATTGAGAGATGCTACGCCTTATGAAAAATGGTTGGCAAGAAGCCAACCATGGACCATCTGCGCATTTTCGGCTCAGCAGCCTACAGAGTGTAGAAACAATTGTGCCTAAACAATTCACCAAAAAGTTTGATCTGCGGACCAAAAGATCGATACTCCCGTGTTTATGACCGTGAAACAAAGACAATAATAGTGACACGCGATGTGACTTCTAGAACAGACTAGGAGGATCCCCGCGCCGGGCGAGCGTATGTGCGAGGAGTCGTCAGTGTTTCAAGGAACCAGGGAGAATCAACCGGTGGAAGAGCTGCAGCAGTCACCACATGGGATCAATGTACCATCGAGGTCGAGCAACCGGAGGCGGAAGATCGTCAGTAGGATCGGATGGAGACGGGCGAATACACCGTGCCAGAGCGATGCTACGTGCTCCTTTGGTGCCTGGGGCAAGCTCTTCCTGCCTGAATGCGGAGCTCTCATCTGCCAAACCCCTAGTCCACTTGGCGACGTTGTTTTTTTCTACCCGGAGTCATTATTATCTTCAGGGTGGTCTCCTAGGTATTAAGCCTAGGGATCTTTCCGGCAGTTATTTCCTCCGTTTCTGTTATTGTTATTATGTTCTTTATGAACTTATGTATGTACGTCCATTCCTCTTCACTATATTGCATCCTCTCGATATACAGATCTTCTCGTTATATAGCCGATTTCTTTCCTCCATCTAGAGCACCTATAAAATGTGTGCTCTACTGTCTCCTCCACGTTAGAGTGCGGGCAGAGGTCATCGCTGTTGATCTTAAAACGTTTAAGATAAGCTTTGAAGCACCCGTGTCCGTTTAGGAATAGAGTGAGATGGTAGTCTGGTATCGGTGGTCCACTTGCCTAAGTCTCTTATGAGTTTCTTGGTCCAGGCTGCTTTCCCCGTGTCTTGCGTCCATTTCCTTTGCCATTTCTGGATTATATCCGTTTTAATGTCTTCTTTTTCATTATTTGTTTTTCTGGTTTCCCTTGTTCGACCATGAGTTCGATGGGCGTGAGTTCGATGCGATGACCATTGCAGCTTCCGCAGATATTGTTCGATAGACGCATGCTATTCTTATAGCTATTGTCCTTTGTAGTGCTCCCAGCACGTTTTTATAGATTTTAAGATTGAGGATATCGCCCCATATCTGCGCGCCATAAAGTATGATTGAGTACGGGACTGTACTTAGAATGCTACATGCTCCTACCAGATATGAAGTTGAATACATAGACCCAGAGTATTTCACAGAGGCTACGCGAGGTAGTGACGCTGCGCAGTGGATGCGTGCAATAAATGAACACCTCCAGGCGCATGAAACAAGCAACACATAGTCTAATGTGCCGCGAAAGCACGGACTGAGGGTCATCGACCGAAGTGGATCTTCAAGGTCAAGTTTGATCGCGAAAAAGGTACTCGGAGGCAAGACTCTGTGTCCCAGGGGGTTTATGCAACAACATGGTGTTGATTTCTTAGAGACATTCGCTCTAGTGGTGCGGTGGTGTGTGGTGTATGACTCACTCAAAGCTCTTCTGGCGGCTGTCTCCGCGAAGGATTCGGTGTTCAAACCGGCAGTTCGACGTTCAAACCTATATTCCTATACGGAGATCTGAAAGAGACGATCTAAGTGAAGGTACTAGAGGAAGTCACCGCTGGAGAAAACAACATCGCTGGTAGTGGTGTTGTGTGCAAGTTAAAGAAATCGCTTTATGGTTTAAACCAAAAATTCAAAAACTTTTGTGTTTTTAATTTAGTGTGTGGCGAGAGAGATCCTTGTATTTTTGTGGGCCAATTTTGTGGGCGACAACTGCCACCTTTTGGCTCATTACTTTAAAAATCTACTCAACTGTGACCCACCCAGCGAAGACTTCGACTATAAACAAACCACAACAAAACCGGACTCGCTGCCACCTTCATTGGAAGAAGTTGTCCAGTTCATTCAACTTCTTAAGAATATTGAGGCAGCTGGCGAGGACTCTATCGTTGCTGAACTGTGGAAAGGTGCTGGAAACAACGCCTTGCGCAAGCTAACCGAGATCATAGCTAGCCAGTTCTCTCTTAAAAATTAATTCACTAACTCACGGAAAATGCCACCAAAAGTGCAAAAAGAACTAAGGTCAAACGCCTCAAGTGAAAATATAATTGTTAAAATAATAACTCCAGAAGTCCTGCGGGGGAAGGTGTAACCCCTACCAGGCGCGTCCCCGGGTGGCGGATAGGGGATTGCACACGCGGACCAACACCATTGCACGGTAACCATGCTTCGGCACGAGATTACCAGTTTCCTCTTATCTTTCCTTCTTTGATCTTTCGACCTCCCTTGGTCAACTCTTCGGTCTACTCATGACCACCTTTCAACTCCTGATGCTAGTAGGTATCGAGGGCTAGGGAGTTAAACTTCTTTCTTCTTCAATCTATTACTCCTAATCCTACGGTGGTGGACCTTACCCGTGCCAAGAGGATGCATGGCCAGAAGGAGGTCAGTCTGGTCCCTAACGAAAGGAAACCTGGCAAAAGGTATAAATTGCACCCCCCCCCCCTCAATGGATAGTGCAAACCGAGGTAACAACCACCAGGTGGGTACGGGCAACGCTCGGAATCCCACCCTGCGCAAGCAGGCCGCCCAATCGGATCTGGTGTGGGCAACAATCCATTCCCGGAACGTGAGTTCCCCAAAAAGTCCACCCGTAAAGGGAGACTCCCGTCCTCTAAGGACAACACAAGTAGCAGGCTAACGAAACCCGGGCCTAGCACTAGTAATGATGCAGAGCTGAATAAAGCGACATCTAGCAAAAAAGAGGTGAAACCGTCCGTCAGAGCCTACAGGGATAGAAGGGCGGCTTACAAACTCCTCGATAAATTTAAGGGCATCCCGGAGGAAAAGCGGTCTGATCAAGACAAGGCGAAACTCGAGTGGGCCCTTAAAGTTACGAAAGAGCATGAGTCGGCGGCAACCCAGGGATCGTCCAAAAGAAAGGACAGATCGATATATGAATCCCCGCTCATAGGGAAAAAAAGGGCACGACTGGGTCCTTCGCCATAGTCCAATAAAAAGGGACTCCCGAAGCGCTCATACAGTGAGATCATGAAAGATCATCTGGTATGGGCGGTCATTGACAGAGGTCACCGGGATGGGAGTATCGCGCCAGCCAAATGGGGACTGGTGGAAGCGGCTCTCTTGGGCAAATACCTGATAATTCTCCAGAAGAATCCAGGCCTAGCTCCTTGCTGCAGAGACGCAGGTTGGCATCAAGGACATATCAAGCTGGTGGCTTGTGCAGATCAACGATCAGCGGACCTGTACAACGGACCTGTACAGGCGCCCGAATCGAGGCTGTCTCAAGGGACAAGATCCCGAGCAGACCGAGATCGAGAGCCTGGATCCCGACGGAACCCTCTGACCCGAGGGCAATTCTGAAGATAATTCAGACCATCAACCCCACGCTTCCAACTGAGGATTAGAGCGTTATCAAAGTTAGCGAGGCAGCGGGTATGAGAAGGCAAGTAATTGTCATCTTTAACGAAGCATCTCTAGCGCCACTGGCAGAAAGTAAGGGAGTGATCAGATACGGCTTCGGCTCCACTACCCTGAATGTTTACAAGAGTGACCAGAGAACCCCAATCCCCTCGAGGGAAGGGGAGCCTCGGTCACATTCAGACAGTGAGATTTCAGATATGGGGGTCACGAATATGTTCGGACCTCTCCATCTAGATGAGATTAGCGAAGCAGAGGAGAATCTGGCGCTAATCTCTGACACCGAAGACGACAACGACGTAACGATCGTCGCGGTGCCAGAAAACTCTCTTAGCGATGGTGGGGGTAATACAATGTAACCTCCACCACTCCAAAGCAGCCTCGGCTGCTCTGCTCCTCCAACTGTCAAAGGGAGGAGTCGACATCGTCCTAATCCAAGAACCCTGGGTCGTGGGTACCAAGATCTGTGGACTGGGCTCTGACAAGTACAGGTTACTGTACGTAAAAAACGCAGGAAAGCCACGCTCGTGCGTCCTGGCGGATAAAAGCATCAACGCTTTTATGATGCCTAACCACAGCAATTGCGACACTGTCACTGTATCAATGGGACTTTCTAATCGTAGGTTATGGATGATCTCAGGATACTTTGCCCATGAGAAGGAAAGTCCCCCAGAGGGTTTCCATGGTATAATCACAGAAGCCAACCGAGTAGGGGCGGACGTGATTATTGGAGCCGATGCCAATGCCCACCACACCATATGGGGCAGCTCGGACACGAACAACAGAGGTGAGTCTTTACTAGAATTTATACTAACCTCCGACCTAGAAATATGTAATATAGGTAACACTCCCACCTTCACCACAGCCGTGAGAGAGGAGGTACTTGATATTACACTCGTTTCCACTAAAACGCCTAACCTTGTAAGCAATTGGAAAGTGTTCAAAAGAACACTCCTTTTCTGATCATAGGTTTATTGAATTAAAGGTAGGCATACAGATGCAAACAAGGCCTAAGTTTGTAGACAAACGGAAGACTGACTGGGGTAAGTACAAAACTACCCTATCGGGTCTTCTATCGGAAGAGCCGCCCCCAACACCAAAAACAGGGGATGAGCTAGACAGAACTGTAAAACAGTTCACAGGTGCCTGTAACAAGGCCATGCGCACATCATGCAAAGTCGTGAGCAGGATAGGTAAGAGCAAACCACGGTGGTGGACGCCTTTAATAACCTCCCTAAGAAAGGAAAACAGGAGGCTGTTCAAGGCAAAAAGCACCAATGAGTGGACTGCCTATAAGAACAGCCTACGGAATTTCAAAACGGAGGTTAGGAAGGCCAAAAGGTCATCCTTTGCTCGGCTCTGCAAGCAAATAGAGGAAACCTCAGAAGCCAGCCGACTGCTTAAAATTTTATCTAAGGATCCGGCAGTCCAAAGCTTCATACAGATGCAAGATGGAAACTGGACAACCTCATGTACAGAAAGGCTGGAGCTACTCATGGATACACACTTTCCAAACAATGAAATAAGTGTAGTGGACTCCACCATAACTGCTCCACCTCGGTATCTGGCTGACAGAATTTTAGGTGGAGATAAGCTAACCTGGAGCATCAAAAGCTTCAAACCCTTTAAGTCACCTGGACCTGACGGGATCAGTCCAGTTGAGCTGCAAGAGGCCATAGATATAGTTACACCTTGGTTGGAGACTATGTTTAAGGCATGTATAAACCTCTCATACATCCCAAAAATATGGAGAGAGGTCGAAGCGGTCTTCATCCCAAAAGGAGGAAAGGCCTCACACACCTCCCCCAAAAACCTGAGACCAATCAGCTTATCATCGTTCCTGCTAAAGACACTTGAAAGACTGATTGACTTGCACATGAAGGAGGCATTACACCTGAAATGCTGTCAATGTCTCAGCACGCATATACAAAGGGGAAATCCGTGGAAACAGCACTCCACGCCTTGGTAAACCAGATAGAGAGCTCGATGAGGCATAAGGAGTTCACGATGGTTGTCTTCCTCGATATAGAAGGGGCATTTAACAACGTGAAGCCTGAAGCCATAGAATCAGCCTTAACTGGACTAGCCATGGACAATGCTCTATGTCACCTGATCGGAAAAATGCTCCGTGAAAGGAACATTAGGGCCACAATGGGAGAATCCCACATAAGAAGGAAGGTGAGTAGGGGAACCCCACAAGGAGGCGTTTTTGGAACATTTGGAACGCTAAATGAGCTGCTCCTCCAACTTAGGAAATCCGGCTGCAGGGTCGTCGCCTATGCGGATGACGTAGCAATAGCGGCCTCAGGGAAACACCTCAATACAATGTCGCAACTTGTTGAAGGGGCCCTATCGAAACTAGCGCAATGGTGCAAAAGGTGTGGTGTAGATGTCAACCCGGCGAAAACCGAGCTAGTCGTTTTCACAAGGAAACACAACATCCCAGAATTCAGGCCCCCAATGCTAAATGGCACTGAACTGGCGATCAAGGAGAGCGCCAAGTACTTAGGTCTCATACTAGACCGAAAGTTATCTTGGAAGCTCAACATAAACGAAAGAGTACGGAAAGGTGGCGCTGTACTCTTGCAAGAGAGCGGTGGGAAAGTCTTGGGCCTCAACCCCAAGATTACCTTCTGGCTATACAGAGCCGTAGTTACACCAATACTCGACTACGGCGTTTTCATATGGTGGCCGGCACTTAATAAAAGAGTCCATCAAATGGCGCTTACAAAAGTGCAGAGAATGGCGGCGCTCATGATAACGGGAGCCATGAGAACGACGCCTACGAAAGCCTTGGAGACAACCCTGGACATAGCCCCGGTCGATTTAATGGGCAAGCAACTTGCCATTACCACAGCACTTAGACTAAAGTCAGTGCGAATGTTGACATCGGACTATCGTGGACACGCCGGAATAATCAATGAATTTAAAGGGGTGCCCAAAAACATAGACCTATGTCTAGCAACACCTGCTTTTGGTAACAACTTCTCATACCACATACCCTCTAAAGAGGAGTGGATGGAAAAGAAAGAGGTACCAGCAGGACACACGCAGGTCTTTACAGACGGCTCACGGAGGGAGGACAAAGTAGGCAGCGGAGTTTTCTCCAACGACCTCAACCTCAGAATTAGCTTACGCCTGCCGGACTACTGCAGCGTTCTACAGGCGGAGGTAACCGCCATAAAAAGGGCAGCAGAGTGGCTGATGGTAAATGGGGACCCTGGTGAACAGATCCACATTTACACCGATAGCCAAGCTGCTCTCCGGGCGGTTACTAGCGTGTGCACCAACTCAGCAGTGGTCTCTGGCTGTCGGAGAAAGCTGAATGAGCTCGCAGCACACACAAACGTGAGACTCACGTGGGTACCAAGCCACAGCGGGATCTCAGGTAACGCAAAAGCGGATGAGCTTGCAAAGAACGGCACAAGCCTGCACTCAACCGAAATATTACAGGATATTGGTATTCCATTTGCCTCGTGCAAGGAGACCATAGCCGAAATAACCTCGAACCTAGCGGAGCGAAGGTGGAGGGATGAAGAAACCTGCGAGGTAACCAGGCAAATATGGCCTCACCGAAACAGGAAAAGAAGCACCAACATCGTCTCTCTAAAAAGAAACGATATCAGACTGGCAGTGGGAGTCATCACGGGACACTGTCCCATTGGCAAGCACGCTGAGAGACTGGGCATAGCGAAGCGGGACTACTGCAGAGGCTGCCTGGACGAGGAGGAAGAGGAGAGTGTTCAGCATTACCTATGCCAATGCCCCTCTCTGACCGCAACACGATTGCTCTTCTTAGGCCGACCTTTCTTGGATGATCTCTCTGACCTCGCATCACTAGATGCGCAGACTCTCATGAGGTTCATCCACGGCTCGAAATGGTTTGAGAAAATCCCCTGAGGAGGGTTGTACTGCAAGTACCGTGGTAACACAACGGGCCCATCTGAGGCCTATGTGAGCATTAGCTGCCACTTAAACCTAACCTAACCTAACTCCAGAAGTCCCAGATATCAAAAATTAATAACTAATATTGTAAAAAGAGAAGTGGAACCGCTTATCAATATAATAGCTCACCTCACACAGGAAGTGAAACAGCTATCGCAATCTAATGAAAATCTTCGTGAAATCGTCCATAAGTTTTTCATAAATAATGAAACACCAATCCCTGGACCAAGCAAACAAATTCAATTAAATGAAATCGTCACGGAGGAATCCACAAACTCGTCGCTGCTATCTAATCGTGAAACAGATAAAGAACAGGGGAAAATCCATCGAATATCAAAACCCAAAAACAAACATAGCTAAATAAATAACTGAAATATGGGAGACACAAAAACATCGCCGGCGCCCCAGAAAATCCAGCGTTATTCATGGGACAAACAACAAAATAACTCCTCAGCAACCAGTTGTTGTTACCAGGAGTTGTTTCTCTTTGCTCCAGAAAACATGTAATTTGTGAGAGATATAAAACGAAATTAAAGTCAAAAATTGTACAAATAGTGACCCTTTTTAGTGACTTGTGTTTTGGAAAGAAAATATTATGCGGAGGGACCAAATTTTGTGTTAAATTACAAGTCGTTGAAATTAACCATATGCCATTTTGACATATCAACCGAGAGACTTCCGGTATAAGAAGTCACCCCTATACCAAGTGCCAACGGTATCCCTGGATGGCGGATGAGCGGGTATAGGGCTGGGGCACTCTGTTGTCCGAGGGAGTGAGAAATCACCCCCAAAGGTTAGACCGAATGTCTGCTGGGATAAGCAGACACCTCTTGTTGGCCAACAGCTCCGGGTGGACGAGCTGACACCCACCCCAAGAGCAGGGGCACCCTCTTGTCCTTGGGATGAGAAATCGGCCCTAAAGGCGGATGAGTCAAGAAATGATCAACGGCATGAAGATGCAGGAGGCAACGGGAAACCACTGCAGTAAAGATCCCTTTGGATATCGCTAGTAAAATCATCATCATGGTTAATATCAAGATTAAGAAATATACAGGAGTAAATAGTCCTCCAATCGGATCTCTGGAGAGGATAGTTTTGAAAAAAGCCATGAAAATGAAAATAAGTACATGGAATGTTAGAAGCCTCTTTAAAGCAGGCAAAATTGATAATGTAACAGCAGAGATGCAAAGATTGAAACTGAATATACTTGGAATAAGTGACTTGAGCAGGAACTGGAATCCATCACATAGGCGAATCCGTTCTATATTTCTCAGTAGTAGAGATAAATCTAATAAATATGGAGTTGCTATCATAGTGGATAAAGTATTAAACTGAATACCTCATTTTTCAAACACAGCGAAGTCAGCATCAAGAAAGCCTTACTATTTATTTTCTTTGATAACGTATCCACTGCCATGCTCCAGGTAAAGAACTCGTCAAAATAGAGTCCCAGGAATTTTGTTGCTTTCGTTCTCGGAAGGTTAAAACCATAGATCTTTAAGTTCAAGTTCTCCGCATACTGACTTCGCTGTGTTTGAAAAATGAGGTTTTCAGTTTTATACTTGTTAAAGAATAGGTTGTTCACCGAGAACCACACTAGCATTTTGGATAAAACATTGTTAGCTTCAATTTCATTTCAGTTGTTGAAGTTCTTCATATTATGAATGTTGAGTTTTATGTTGTTTTATGAAATGAGACTAGATCCGCTGTATATAATAAGAACAAGGTAGGAGCCAGGACACTTCCTTGAGGAACACCTATGTTAATATTAGGCGGTTCCGATATACCAGTTTCAACATATGAAGTGACTTTTACGTGTTTCCTGTTTAATAGGTAGGATTGTATTAAGATGTCCATCTTTCCACGTATACCAAGTTGAAATAGTTTATCTAAAAGTTGCGGGTGAGGCACACAATCGAAAGCCTTTGATAGATCGGCGAAAATGCCGATAGGACGATTTCCTTTATCAATTTCATTTAGAAGTTGAATGTATAACTCCGAAATAGCTGTGGCTGTAGCTTTGCCGTTACGAAATCCATGTTGTTCTATGGGTATTAGATTATATTTATCGAGAAATGAATTTAGGCGGCGAAGAATACTATATTCTAAAATCTTTGATTAATTTCTACTATGCTGAGATTGAGTTAATCTTAACTTATGGAATTGTAGCGTGGGGGACCTCTAGTAAAATAGAATTTTTGCTCAAAGCACAAAAAAATGCCATACGCTCTTTGGTAGGTATTCCTTCTACAGCCACCTGCAGACCGCATTTCCAAAGGCTAAAAATACTAATAGTCACTAGCCTATACATTTTGGAGGTAGCTTGGTTCATCCACAAAATGAAGTTAGGGTTGAACAAAAACATGGATATCCACCATCACTTTACGAGAGAACGTACGAAACTATATACCCCTATGTGTAACTTACAACGTTGCAGTAAATCTCTAACTATCCTTGGAGTTTCCATCTACAAACAGCTACTAAATAGTATTACAGATGAAGTTTCATGGAGAAACTTCAAGAAGAAGAAGTTGAAATCCGTTTTGTTAAAAGATACTCTTTATTCTCTTCAAGAATTTTTTAATGTATCTTTTAATATATTTCTGCTTCTTTCTTTTTTAACTTTATCATATATGTATTTTAGTGTACATCGTTTATGAAATAAACGATATATAAAATAAATATTATAAAAAATCCAGGACATCTGAGAAACAGAGAAATCACCACCCGATTGGAAATCTGCTCTGATCCATCCGCTTCACAAAAAGGGAGATTTTACTGATCTAAACAACTACCATGGAATTTCTCTCGTCCCGGTAACATGTAAAATTCTCTTGAAGGTGTTACAACCCTCACGTGGAAGTCACCTTGTCGCGGTGTGAGGGCTTAGTTTCGCAACATACCGTTGGACGTCACGACTGGAACAACTCCGGTCGGGGCGTTCGGCGGAGGGATGAACAACCAAGAACTTCCAAACCCTTAATACCAAGGTGTCATGCGACCCGTGCCAAAGGGACTGGTTGATGGCCAAGGGCAACCGGCCATCGCTTACGGAGCCCCTCTGATACCTGGCGACCTCAAAGGGTATCCAGCCTTACCACTATCAAGCGGGGCTCTGATGTGGTGGACCTTTAGTTCCCTTGCGACTCGTGGGATTTATATGAATTCCAAAAGTAAAAATAATCCATGTGTACGGGACCTAACCGACACAGAGAACAAGGAAGTCAGCCCGGATTCCCGGGAAGACGACCTTGACTTTACACTCGTAGACATGAGCAGTGCAGCCATGTCTACAGAGGCAGAGGTAGATGTTCTTGTAGGGACAGAGGAGGACTTGCCGCCTCCTGTCACAAAACAAGAATGACCAGCAGGCGCACCAAGATAGCCCAAGTGAACATCCATCATGACAAAGCAGCTTCAGCTGTGATGGCTAGGATGTTCACCAAGCAGCACCTAGGGCTAGAGCTGTTTCAAGAACCCTGGACCTACGGAGGTAAGATCAGAGGCCTTAGCAACAGGGAATGTAAGTTGGTATGGGACAGCCGTGAGGTCTCCCCTAGAACTTGCATTATGGTAAGAAATGGCATAAATTACTTATGTCTTTCAGAATTTTTAACGCGGGATTTAGTACCGATTCAGGCCCTCATCAAGATCGAGGGTCTCCATCGCGAAGTAGTGATCGCATCAGCATACTTCCCTGGCGATGGTAACAGCATACCACCCATTGAAGTACAATAGCTGGTGGAACACTGTATTAGGAGAAGGCTGCCACTCATCCTGGGATGTGACGCAAACGCACACAATGAGATGGGGGGCAGCACGGACACTAATAAGAGGGGTGAGTACCTTTTAGAATACCTCATTAAAGAGAACTTAATTGTGTACAACGTTGGGAACACACCAACATTTATCACTAAAGTCAGAAATGAGGTACTGGATATTACGGTAGGTAGCGCTAACGTAAGTAAACTAATTAAAAAGTGGAGGGTTTCAAGTGAACCCTCAATGTCAGATCATAGGATCATAGAGTTTGAGCTGGAAGGAGCGAGTGAGGAAAACACCCCCATTCGAAACCCCAGACAAACTGTGTGGCCTATGTTTAGTTCCCAACTAAAAGAAAACCTAGAGCAGGTGACAGTGCGGGGTAGTATCAAACACTACACCGTGCTGGAGCAGGCTGTAGGAGAAATAAATGTAGCAATCACCACGGCATTTGAATCCAGCTGCCCGGTAAAAACCGTGAAGGAGCATAAGGACGAAAAATGGTGGAACAAAAATTTGTCTACATTAAGAGCAAAAGTACGTAGGCTTTGGAACAGAGCCAAGCAATACGGAAATTGGCTAGAATACTCTGAGGTGCTTACCACCTACAACAAAGAGATCAGAAGGGCAAAAAGGGAAAACTTTAGGACCTTCTGTGAAAACATAGAATCCACGCCGGTGGCAGCTAGACTGCACAAAGCACTAGCGAAGGATAGAGTGGAAATGACAACCACTCTCAAGAAACCGGATGGGACCTCTACGGAGGATGAAGAGCAAAGAGCTCTCCTCCTACTCGAAACCCATTTTCCGGGATGTAGAGGATACAGGGAGACCGAGGGCTTGATGCAACCACGGAAACCAAGTCGGGCCGACTGGAGGAGCGCAGCGTGCATCTGTACGGAAAACCGAATCAGATGGGCTATCGGCACTTTCCAGCCTTTTAAGGCCCCAGGTGTGGACGGACTAGTTCCTGCCTTCCTACAAAAGGGAGAGAGAGAACTAATGCCGTATCTTCTAAATATCTTTAGAAGTAGCTTAGCGCTCGGATATAAACCGGAGCTATGGAGAAGGGCTAAGGTGGTATTTATACCGAAGGTGGGGAAGAAAGACCACTCAACCGAAGTCATTTAGACCCATTAGTCTAACATCTTTTATGTTAAAGACAATGGAACAGGTGATTGATAATTACCTTAGGACTATAGTGCTGGTAGGTACACCACTACACAAGAGTCAGCATGCTTACAGAGCAGGGAAATCCACAGAAACCGCCCTGTATCAGCTGACAAACGAAATAGAAGCAGCACTAGAGATAAAGGAAGTAGCGATATGTGCCTTCTTGGATATAGAGGGAGCTTTTGACAACACCTCACACGAGGCTGTCAGGGCGGCCCTAGAAAGAAGGAATATCGACAGCACTATCTCAAAATAGATGGGAGAAATGCTGAGAACTAGAACGGCGGAGACACAAGTGGGAAAAGACACCATTAAGATCTCCACAACTCGAGGGTGCCCACAGGGAGGTGTACTATCACCGCTAATGTGGAGCCTGGTAATTGATGAACTACTGGTTAGGCTAAAAGACCTAGACATCAAATGTCAATGTTACGCCGATGACATAGTCATAATGGCTACAGGGAAATTTGAGGGAACGCTCTGTGAAATTGTTCAGAGAGGTCTCAATGTAACTAGTAGATGGTGTCAAACAGTGGGACTGAAACTCAACCCGAGCAAAACCACGGTGATACCATTTACTAGAAGGAGAAAACTAAACTGCCTACATCCCATACTCATAGATGGGAAGGCAGTAGAATACCAACAGGAGATAAGGTATCTGGGTATCACACTAGATAGCAAACTCCTATGGAATAGACACGCTGAGGCAGTGGTAGGTAAAGCCAAACGCGCCCTAATGGTGTGCAGAAATCTGGCAGGAAAAACGTGGGGTTGTAACCCCACTATCCTGCGATGGATGAACACCATGATAGTGAGACCTGCAATCACTTATGGGGCAGTTGCGTGGGGAAGTAGAATCAAGCTGGCCTCTATGAGGAAACAGCTTGAGAAGATTCAAAGACTGGCGTGTGTCTGCAACACGGGGGCGATGGGGTCGTGTCCGACAGCAGCATTGAAGCTGCTGCTGGATCTGACTCCGCTGCACCTTGTGGTGGAGAGCGCCGCCAGATCGGCGATCGTAAGATTCAGCAAGGAAGGAATGGGCAGAGGTAAAATAATCAGGAGCAGAGACCGAAACAGCCTAGCTGCCAAGATCCCCTGGCTGGAAGTACCAAAAGACAAAATGGTATGCAAATACCACTTCGAGAAAAACTACACAGCAATGTGTAGTAGTAAAGCCGATTGGAGCGACGAATCCTCAGCATACCACATAGAGCAAAATGCCATCAAGTGGTATACAGATGGTTCGAAGACAAAGGAAGGCACTGGTGCAGGAGTGTTTGGACCTCGTACCAGATACTTCGAATCCATGGGAACATCCCCAAGTATCTTCCAAGCAGAGGTACACGCAATCGAAAGATGTGCACAGTTTAACCTCGACAGGAATTACCGCAAAAAACCACCATTAGCTCATACACCATCAGATCCAAACTGGTATGGGACTGTGTGGGGAAGCTGAACAAGCTTGGCAGGGATAATAAAGTAACGCTATACTGGGTACCAGGACACACTGGTATAGACGGAAACGAAGAAGCCGATCACCTAGCAAACAAGGGATCCAGTAGCCCCTTTATAGGTCCGGAACTCTTTTGCGGTATGAGCGTGAACACCATCCGCAAAAGTATAGATGAAGAAATAAGAGGAAAATGGATGAAAACCTGGGAAGAACTTCCAGGGCTAAGGCAATCCAAAGTGATGCTGGGATCTTTTAACCAGAAGAGAACGGGAGCTTGCCTGAAACTCAGCAGGAACAAGCTCAGAATTCTGACAGGAGTCCTGACGGGACACTGCAGACTTAGGAAACATCTCAAGGCCCTAGGCCTAGAGGAGGATGATGGATGCAGATTCTGTGGCTCAGCAGAGGAAACCCCCATACATCTGTTCAAAGACTGCGGAGCATTACTCCGCAAGAGACAGATGTACCTTGGGGCTCACTGCTTGAACACAGAGGAGCTGCAGGCCTTGAATCCCACCCAGATCCTGAGATTCCTAAAGGAATCAGGATTAGAGGAGGCGCTCTAAATGGGTAAGTACACCAACACTTGGAGGAGGAGGGTGGGGTACAATAGATCTATAAAGGTCGCAGTACAAGTCGTCACCACCATATCTACAATCCACAATCTAAGGTGTTACAAACAAGGGCAGAAAATCAGCTGGATAGTCAACTGGGAGAATAACAGGGGTGCTTCTGGAAGACCCGATCCTATGTTGAAGCGATGCAATATTAATACTGTACTTGCATACTCCAATATGAGAAACCGCAAGGTGGTCGTCACGTTTGTTGATTTTAGGGATGCCTAGATTCCATTGATAGAGAAACACTTAAGAAAGTACCCCAGGAACTAGAGCTTGACAACAAAACCCGCAGACTGATCCTAGAAACTTTGACCAACAACCATTCAAAGATTAAATTGAGGCCAGAGGCCAGATTTCAGAAAGTTTAGAAATAAAAACTGGAGTGGGACAAGGAGATGTACTTTCCCACTGCTCTTCAACTGTGTCCTTGAAAAGGTTATGAGAGAATGGTGCAACGAAGTGATCAATTTGGGTGCTCAGAACTGTATCTACCTGCGACGTAAGAACGATGGACTAGTTGTAGATTGCCTGGCCTTTGCAGATGACATGACATTGTTTGCTGATTCTCTTGAGATGGCAACAATGCAGGTAAATTGCCTCAGAAAACAGGCTGCCAAAGTGGCAGAATGGATTGAACCCAACTTATCAGAAAGAGCGTCATTGGCCAAGAGACTCAACAAGTTAAAACTAGCTTATCGACTGACTAAGTACACTTACAACAACAAATGCCTGTCATGCAACCTGAAACTTAAGCACTACACATCAGTCTTACGACCAGAAGCCCTGTATGCCATGGAGTGTCTTTCCTTGAACCGAAGCGGTCTAGTAGAGAAATTGGAAATCAGAGAGAGGACCTCAGGAAGATCCTAGGCGCGGTAATGTAAAATGGGGATTCCGAAGGCGGCATAACTCAGAGCTCTACGAACATATTGAGATGCTCTCTGACTGTGCAAGGAAAAGAAGGGTAGCGTTATATGGCCACGTTGCAAGATTACCTTCAAACCGACTAACCAACCGTCTGTTCACCTTCTGGCAAAACAAGAAGCTTCGTACCACTTGGTTGAGACCGAGAAGGATATTAAAGAACAGGGAATAACAGATCTCAAAAACAGACAATCTGTGAGACGCACCCTGAAGGAAGTCCGTGGATTTCAGGAAAAACCCCGAAGGAAAGGTACCCCCAGGACAGAAGAGAGGAAAGAGTTACACCGGCAGAAGATGAGACAATACTGGTCGAAGATCAAAGCCCAACAGTTGAACAAGCGTAGTCCAAAGTAGGCCTATTCGAAACAAGAAGAAGATACGTTATCGTTATATCCGCGAAAAATTCGAAAATGACGAAATAGCGATAGAATATGTGCCGACCGAAATACAGCTCGCTGTTACAAAACCGTTACCACAGGATCGATTCAAAAGACTGTGTGATTTAATCAGTCCGACACCCGTTGTAACGCGACGCTCCAACGGCGGTAGTGTTGAAGCATGATGTTATCGCGTCGTATCAACAGAGTGCGCTTTATATTAGGTAAGGAGTGTGGCTCCCCCACTCTAAGCGTTAGTTAGTTGGCTGCGACACTCCGTGTGCGAAGCACGTTTTCTTTTTCTTTGATATCTTTAGGTACAGTTTAATAAGGTAAGTTGTTTATATTAAATATTCTTAGTGAGTATTTCTTTATACCTCTACCATCTATTACACGACTGGTTTACCAGCTCTAACAATATCCTCTTGGATAAATAGAAAATTCTGCAGATTAGTTACTACCTTACTTTGGTACTCACTGGGCACGGTAGCTTGATAAACAGATCACACTATCTTTGATTGTAGGAGGTGACAAACTGAAAGAAAAGCAGTCGAAAGAATCACGGAAGAACCCATAAGCGCCAGAACTATAATCTCACACATGCTAAAGCGAAAAACAATCTGGAACATTGTATACGGATTAATCCTAACAATAATGAGAAAAAGAAAACGATGAGATGCAGTCCAAAAAGATACAAAGTTTAGTCTATTCTTGTCTGTCACTTCTGCATCTTTGATAGTGTGGAAATCTGTTTTAAATATAAAAGTTCAAGTATCATTGCCTGTGAAGTTCTTTTAGATTTAAGAATTGTGTGTAAAAAAAACATGCAATCAGTATTCGCTATAGCGATGAAAGTGAAATGAATTGTTTTTGAGCGCAGTATATAATTCTCTAGACTTAGTTTGTTGTTGCAATTCAATTGTTGGTGTTGCTACGAATTTTGCGCGTTTGGAGATACCTGTATATGAAGAATTAATAAAAAATATTTGAACTTACAAATAGGAAAGCATTTTGATATGTGGAACCGGCAACCCGCAACACATGTATTTTTCGCAGTCCGGTCCGATCGGCAGCTTCCTCGAGTACTCATCCACGTATGTCTCCAGAGTTCTTTTACTGTTCCGGTCCATGTTGAATATAAACATTCCAGATTCCTCGTTGCTAATTT
This sequence comes from Phosphuga atrata, assembly GCA_944588485.1. Taxonomy (NCBI): domain Eukaryota; kingdom Metazoa; phylum Arthropoda; class Insecta; order Coleoptera; family Silphidae; genus Phosphuga; species Phosphuga atrata. The sequence goes on from OX155906.1 coordinate 9,630,101, forward strand.
GATTCTCCTTATTCCTGATCACTCTGTTCGTGTGCTAAATCGACAAATTTTCCACTTCAGTCTTTTAATTACAAGTCATTTTAAACTTACATATAACATGATCCGTTGTGGTGTCGGATCTTCCTTAGCGTTTCCGTATGGAAATCCAAGGGGTGTGAAGACGAGCAACAAGGACACAAGGAATACCAGGAATAGAAACAGAGTAATATAGATTTGTTTTTGCAAAATCGTAATCAACGGAATCTGAAAAAGGAGGGTTGCAGGCAAAACGACAAATTAGATTGCTGTTACTCACGTAATACGAGGTGACAGAAATGGTGAAGAAAACCGCAATAACAGCAATAATCAGTTCAGGATTCGTTTTGGAGCCCAGACGTCCAGTAGTTGGAACAAACAAACTGGTAACCATATTGGCGGTGTACATTAAAAATGAGCTAGACAATACGTTTCCGAACATGTAAATCGGCTGCCATTTATTAGCTGCAAAAGATTACGCCATTTATTCGCAAGAGTTTTGTTTGGAAAAAAGAACTTACTTGAATATTGTAATCTAAACGCTTTAATTATTATGAATAAAAGCGTGTTCATCGCCACTGGTATCATGATCGCATAAACAGCGCGAATTCGATACGCGGTTCCAACGAAAAGAAGAATCGTCCAAATCATCCTCACCACGTGGAGTTGAATTTGCGATTGCACTCCGATGCTCAACTTGTTCTGAATCAAATTTTAAAAATTCATTAGTTCACTTAATAAGAGAATTTGATCAAAAATGTCATGGAATACTTTAGATCAGAAATTTATTTGTTCATCAATTTATACTGTCCTCTGTAAAATAATGCCGATGGCATATAATGCCACCGTTTATTCCAGTCTGTACATTTAAAAATTTACCAGAGGACGTCCTTCTTAAGTTCGTCCTCTGGGTCACTTCACATTCGAAGGTTATTTCCCCGTCAATATACGAAACGCCGGAGCGACTTCCATGTTTGGTATGCATATCAAAACCTGACTGCTGACTTCCTTCAAAGTCCAACATAAATTGAGGATGATGCTGCTATCATAGTTGGAGCATACTTCTCAAGTAACGCCAATTAGATTAGTGCTTCTAGAAGGATCTTCCGTAACAAGATGAGACAAACAAAACTAGACAAACTAGACTAGACATACAAGATTAGACATAGAAGACTAGACAGACAAGACTAGACAGACAGGACTAGACAGGCAAAACTAAAATGGGGATAGTCTGGACGCAAGCATTTCACTTTCCAGGAACCTCACAAGCACCCTGAATTTAAATGATACAATCATTATAGGCACAGTGGAATGTAAGATCCGGGAAATGATAAATCTGACTAAATGTCACAGATGTTGGCTAACGGGACACGTGACAAGGGCCTGCAGCGGCCTAGATAGGCAGAAACTATGCTTTCGCTGCGGGAAAGAAGGCCACACATCCCAGAGGAATACTTCCCCATCTGTGAACTAACAAGACATTGTTGAAGTTGTTGCCTAAGTTTTATTCTGAGAATATGTATAGTATATATATAGTTTTATATATATATATAAGATGGTCGAACTATTTTTAAGAATATTACCGGTTTTTAAGTTGTTTCGTTCAGTTGACATTTTATAAGATGTAATCATTAAGAATTGGTAAAACCATACAACATTATAGATAATCAGATAAACTTAATAAAGACGGAACAAAGCTTGAATATATAAATATACTCAACCTTTCCGGAACTCTATAATACTAATGAGTCTTTTTAGGACTACCAAAAACAAATCTCGTATGAAATTTGTCAGTTATTCTATAGCTTTCAATCCACCTTCGTGGCACTCAACAAAAACCATAAAAATAACATTGATTTTTAAGATCATGTCTTTCCGATACCTTGAGTGGATAGCCATCTGTGGACGCGTTTCGAGATTTATCTCTCATCAGCACAGCTTTGCTTCCATGAACAATATTTTGTAAATCACTCACTTAAAATCCCATGTGTTGATTAGGGTTAGATGTTTTTAATTTTGACATTTTGTGAGAGGTTTTACCAATTCAAAATTTATCATTTATATCAATAACCTGCTAAGTTCATGTCTCTCTCACAAAATGTCAAAATTAAAAGCATCTAACCCTAATCAACACATGGGATTTTAAGTGAGTGATTTACAAAATATTGTTCATGGAAGCAAAGCTGTGCTGATGAGAGATAAATCTCGAAACGCGTCCACAGATGGCTATCCACTCAAGGTATCGGAAAGACATGACCTTAAAAATCAATGTTATTTTTATGGTTTTTGTTGAGTGCCACGAAGGTGGACTGAAAGCTATAGAATAACTGACAAATTTCATACGAGATTTGTTTTTGGTAGTCCTAAAAAGACTCATTAGTATTATAGAGTTCCGGAAAGGTTGAGTATATTTATATATTCAAGCTTTGTTCCGTCTTTATTAAGTTTATCTAATCATTAAGATATTTAACTTTTTTTCATTTTTCTTTGTTTTTAAATAGACTAGAAAATTAAAGTGTTTTTATTTATAAATAACCACAATAGGTTATGGGTCCCAGTATGCTTGTGCTAGTTTTTGTGTAGTGTTTGTAAATAAAGACGATGGACTTTTCAAAGCATATAACGCCATTGAGTAGTGAGGCTGATTGGCCTATGTGGAAAAGAAAGATCAGGGATCTTCTTGATTATCATGAAGGTGCTCTGGAAGTAATCGATGGACAGCTAAGAAAACCAGATGCATTGGCAAGCTCAGCTACGGAAGAAGAAGTCAAGAAACATAAGGAACAAAGTGATCTTTTTCGTAAGGCGAACAACTATACAAAATCCATGATTACCAGTACTGTAACAGACACAGTTTATCAGAAGATTATGGACCAAGAAACAGCCAATGAAGCTTGGGAAGCTTTAAAAGTTCTATATTCTTCAAGTTCAGTTGGACATCAGCGAATGATGTGTCAACTCATATTGCTAAATTAAAAAGTAGGTGGCATGAAATAAACAATGGATTAAAAGAAAGAAAAGAAAAGTTCATTACCTGAACTGGTGATAGTTTGTAAGATTTTAAGTATCTGACCAAGTAGTTTTAGTTTATTTCAGTCAAGTTGGATGATGTTGATAGATAGCAATAAGAAAACCTTCGATGAGTTAGTTATTCAACTGTGTGCTTATGAAAGGAACTTTCTGAAGGTTGGTAGCAGCAGCTCAGTTGTTCAAGAGGCATTACAGGTAAAACATACATCCAAGAAAACCCAAGGTAGGCCATATAAGACTAAAGTCAAGAAAGGGGATGTGTGTCACTATTGTAAAGCAAAAGATCATTGGATATATCAGTGTCCAAAGTGGGCTGCCGATGGAAAACCGAAGAGGTCAGAATCAGCAGCAGTTACTGGCACCTCGATCCTTTCAATAGAGGCAGAGGCCTTCTCGGCTGATGGAGATTCAGCTACCTGGTGGGTCGACAATGGAGCGACAAAACATGTCAGTAATAGTATAGAGTATTTCACAGAATTTTACAAGTTTGAGAGCCCTTGTGGTGTCAAAGAAGCAGGAAAGGAAATTTTGCTGGCAGTAGGAGCAGGTAAAATTTTGGCAAAGTCAGATGTTGATGGTCAAGACATAGTACTCTCAGATGTTTGGTATATACCTGGGCTATCTAAAAATTTATTCTCAGTGCTTGCTGCTCACGACAAACACCCAAATAGTTTATTCAAATCAAACTCTACAGAATGTTGGTTTCTGAATAATCGTAAAGTGATAATTCAAGGAATACGATCAAAGGGAGGAACTTTGTATAAGATAGAAATTCAGCCACAAAAGGTTAAAGTAGATGTAAATATTGTTGACAATTTTTCAACGCTACAATTATACCACGAGAGGTGGGGACACCAAGATAGACGTCATATAAGGACCTTGCTGCAAAATGAAGTGGGCATAAATGTTCCCTTAGAGAAGAATCTATGTGGGCCATGTGTCTATGGAAAATCACATAGACTACCCTTTGGGCGCAGAGAAAAAGCAAATAAGCCAGGAGAACTGGTTTCAGCTGATGTTTGTGGACCATTTGGTGAGTCTTTTGGAAAGAAAAGATTTGTGGCAATTTTTAAAGATGGTATCGCCAGTGCTATCTCTTAAAAGAGAAGTCAGAAGTAAAATTAGTTCTCAGAGACAAAATGCCAAAACAGTAGGGCATTCTGTAAAAGAATTTTTAAGTGATAACGGAGGTGAATTAGATAATAAATATATAAGAGATATGCTACAAGGAGAAGGCATAACTCAAAGACTGACAGCGCCATAAACACCAGAACAGAATGGTGGTAGTGAAAGAGAATTTAGAACTTGTATTGAGATGGCTAGGACTTTCAAGTAGTGAAGCAAGCTTTCCACAGGCAATGTGGGCGGAGTTAGTTGCAACTGCCACGTACATACTGAATAGAACTGGAAAATCATCAAAAGAAGGAGTAAGCCCTTATGAGCTGTGGACTAGTAAAAAACCCAGAATAAGGCACTTACGTATTATTGGGTCTGTCTGTTATGCTCATATTCCAGCGCAGAAACGCCGAAAAATGGATAAAAAGGCTATTAAAGGATACTTAGCCGGCTATGATGGTGATGAAAGGTATAGGATCTGGATAAAAGAAGAGAATAGGGTACTTCTGTGTAGAGATGTTACATTCAATGAAATTCCCAGGCAGTGTGAGGAACATGTGAAACTACAAATAAAAGATATCGAGCGTTCAAATGAGGGAAAGAAAGATACATAAGAAAAAGATGATATTATGTCAGAAACAGAAGATCAATCAGAATCGTTGGAAGAGAATTTTTCAGACTATGAATTTGAACCTCCAGTGGATTTTGAAGAACCGCTCGAGGCCCTCCAAAAATTTTAGGGATCGCTCTAGTTTAAAAAAGCCAAAGATTTATAAGGATTCATATTATGAGGCAGTCAATGGAGAAAACAGTCACCATTGGAAGAAATCCATGGATCAAGAGTTGCAGTCATTGAAAGAGAACGGTACATGGGATATGATTACTCTTCCTGAAGGCAGTAAAGCTATTCCCTGCAAGTGGGTGTATAGAGTGAAGAATCATCCAGATGGTAGTCTTGACAAGTATAAGGCTAGGCTTGTCATTAAAGGTTTTAGCCAGAGACAAAGAGTTGACTACTTTGAAACCTTTAGTCCAGTTGCAAAACTGAGTACTATCCGTGCAATGCTCAGTATTGCTGCTCAAGAAAATATGTAACTACTACAGTTTGATGTGTCGACAGCCTTCTTGTATGGTGAACTAAATGAAACAATATTTATGCAGCAACCTGAAGGGTACAAAGACAATTCAGATAGAGTGTGTAGGCTGAATCGCAGTATCTACAGATTACGTCAAGCTCCAAGATGTTGGTCTAAACGTTTCAGCACATTCCTAGAGCAGGCAGGTTTTAAAATGAACGAAGCAGATCCCTGTTTACACATGCCAAAGGGGAGATACAAAATTAATTATAGCCCTATACGTAGATGATGGTCTGGTGATGAGTTCTCATCAGTAAGAAGCTGATCACTTTATAAAGGAGTTGGAGGGAGAATTGAAATTCACCTAGGAAAGCATCATATTTTCTTGGTCTCGAGAATGAACGATCAGAGGACGGATCAGTCAAGATTTATCAGCAAGCTTACGCCAAGAAAATACTAGAGAGGTTTGGCTTTCAAGATTGTAAGCCTATGTCTACTCCAATGACAAAGGAGTCTGAGACCAGTAAACAAATTAGGGAATGTGAGAAAAGAACAGACTTTCCTTACAGACAGGCGGTCGGAGCTTTAATGTACCTAATGGTGGGAACGAGACCTGATCTAGCTTTCAGCGTGAGTTTCCTTTCTAGATCTTTGGAATGTCCAAGTATTGAGGATATAGGTAGGCTGAAGAGAGTTAGGCTCAGGTACATTGCAGGCACCACCGAGCTTGATATAGTATATAAACCAACCAGTAGCAGAAACTTTGAAGGCTACAGTGACGCAGATTTTGGAGGATGTAATAAGACTGGGAGGTCAAAATCAGGAGTAGTGATCACCCATGCAGGAGGAGCTATTTCTTGGCTGAGTCACAGGCAAGGAATGACTGCCACATCCACCACAGAGGCGGAGCTGAATGCCGCCAACGATGCAGTTAAAGAGGTGATTTGGATTAAGCGACTCTTTGAAAGTATGGGAAGGATCCAAGAGACACCAATACTGCATGTTGACAATCTGGCTTCCATCAGACTGGCACAGAACCCAAAATTTCATCGTCGAACAAAGCATATAAAGATCAAGTACTTTTTTATTAGAGTAAAGGTACTCGAAGGTGACGTTCAAGTTGTTCACATCGCAACCAGTAATCAGCTCGCGGATGTAATGACGAAGCCTCTTGCTGGCCCTAGATTACAGACACTATGTCAGGATTTTGGACGATTTTCTTCAATCTAAGAATAAGGGAAAGTGTTGAAGTTGTTGTCTAAGTTTTATTCTGAGATTAAGTTGGTAGAACTGTTTTTAAGAATATTAACGGGTTTTAAGTTGTTTTGTTCAGTTGACATTTTATAAGATGTAATCATTAAGCTATTTAACTTGTTTTCTTTTTTCTTTGTTTTGAAATAGAGTATTAAAGTGTTTTTATTTATAAATAACCACAATAGACATAGGGCGGGCTCAGGAGCATGCCCAACATACAAAAAGGCATTGTCGGAGGCAAGATTCTAAAAAAAAATGCTCCAAATAATACAGATTAACTTGATGCGATGTCATGCAGCACTTGACCTTCTGGAAGCGGCTGTCGCAGATATAGCAATAGACATATTAATCATAAGCGAAACAATTATTTCAATAAATCACATCAACGTCACAGTCAGATACAGTGGATCTGGCATAGGATTCGTATGGGCAGAGCTACAACAAATAGTCGTGTATAGCTGTTATTACTCCCCCGAATGATAGCAACCAACAGCTGGAATCCTCTTTGGATGAACTTAAACATGGCATAAGCATCGTCGAGTACCGGCGTTCAGAGAGAACGGATGTGCGAACTGTTAGTCAAATTGAACTCGTTTAAAGTGTTATTAAAAGTGTTATGAATGGCAATATATAATATTGCTATCATTCGGTATAAATAGTAAAACTGTTATAAGCATCCGTGGTGGACTGAAGACTGTGACAATGCAATAGCCCAAAGACAGATGTCTGGGTGTAGTGGAATTCTAAAAAGACCAAGGAAAATTGGCATACATTTTTGGAACAAAGAAAGGTTACAGCCAAGATAATTCGAGGAACCAAACGAACCTTCACACAAAACCAACTAACCCAAATCGAAGAGAGCTTTGCTAAGAATAGTTCCAGAGATTTCTTTGGAACCTTTAAGCAGGCACTCAGAAAATACGCTCCGCCAAGCCTCCACTTCAAAGACTCACAAGGCAAACTAGCTTATAACAACAAGGACAGCTGCCACCTTTTGGCTCAGTACTTTAAAAATCTACTCAACTGTGACCCACCCAGCGAACACTTCGACTATAAACAAACCACATCAAACCAAGACTCGGTTCCCCCTTCATTGGAAGAACTTGAACAGATCATTCAACTTCTTAAGTATAATAAGGCAGCTGGAGAGGACTCTATCGTTGCTGAAGTGTGGAAAGGTGCTGGAAACAATGCCGTGCGCAAGCTAGCCGAGATCATCCAGGACATCTAGGAAACAGAAAAATTACTACCCGATTGGAAATCTCTGATCCATCCGCTTCACAAAATGGGAGATTTTACGGATCTAAACAACTCCGTGGAATTTCTCTCGTCCCGGTAACATACAAGATTCTCTCGAAGGCGTTACAAACAAGGGCAGAAAATCAGTTGGATAGTCAACTGACAGAATACCAGGGGGGCTTCAGGAAGACCCGATCCTGTGTTGAACAGATCCTCAACCTTAAAACTGTACTTGCATACTCCAAGATGAGAAACCGCCAGGTGGTCGTCACCTTTGTTGATTTTAGGAAGGCCTACGATTCCATCGATAGAGAAACGCTTAACAAAGTACTCCAGGAACTAGCAATAGACAAGAAACCCCCAGACTAATCCTAGAAACTTTGACCAACACCCATTCCAAGGTTAAATTTAGAGGCGAGATTTCAGAAAGCTTCGAAATAAAAACTGGAGTGTGGCAAGGAGATGGACTTTCCCCACTTCTCTTTAACTGTGTCCCTGAAAAGGTTATGAGAGAATAGCGCAAGAACCTGAACAATTTGGGTGCTCAGAGTGGTATCTACCTGGGCAGTGGCGGATCCAGGGGGGGGGCTAAGGGGCTCAAGCCCCCCCCCCAAAAGCATCTGAGTTCTTCGGTGGCAAATCAAAGTGAACTCATCGGAAAATATATTTTCATAGTTCTTCTTCTTTTTGGTGCAACAGCTTAACTGGAACCTAGGTCTCCTCCCCTCCCATTTCGTATACTTGTGTTTGGTGTCTAGGTCTTAGACACAAGCGGGCCCTTACGTTTTTTAACGTGGGCGGCGAGCCAGATTTGAGGGAGGTATTCTCGGCAAATTGCTCTGATGACTTTACCAGAGTCATCCATAAGAGGACGGTGGATTATTATAATACGCGATTTGATCCCGGGTCAAACCGCTAGCGCCTTACATGCACTCTGCCGCGCATAATCTAAACCTAGCTGTCCTGAAGGCATGCAGCTTGCCTAGTGTTTCGTTTTCACAGCATTAGATTAGATCTTAGGTTGCATTAGATCTTAACCTTTGTTATGAGATGTTAGAAAGTGTAGTAAGAACGAGACGAGTCGCTTTTCGAGAGCAGAGCGCTCTTCGATTCTCGATCTGTTCCACCTTCTCCAAGTGCTATCGTAACTCCTGTGAAGTTAGCAACCGAATTTGCAAAAATAAAATATTACATCAGAGTTCCCGGCAGATATGAAATAGTTTTAGAGTACTTTGTGCAAAATTTCAATATTTCTGCAGAATTTCCCGAAAAAAATGGAAAATACCAAAAATTGAGCTAGCAACCACTTTTGAGAAAAACTGTGCGTTTTTTACATATTCCTGTTCCTCGACCATAGTTCTGGAGTACTTGATCAATATTGCAAAAATTGACATTTTGCAAGAAAAATCGACGCGACGAAGTGAAGAGGAAAAACTCGCGCAATAGTTCTGTTTGCAGTTCCTGGTAGAACTCTTAGAGTTCTATCGAAAATCTTTATTACATTTTTCTCCAAAGTTAAAAATTCGAAAGATATGGGAAAATTAGACTTCACCGATGCGATGAAGCAAGGAGAAAATAATCCCGCAATAGTTCTGTTTGCAGTTCCTGGTGGAACTCTTTGAGTTCTATCGAAAATCCTTATAACATTTTTCTAAAGATTTCTAAAATTCTAAAGATACGCGAAAATTAGACTTCACCGATGCGACGAAGCAAGGAGAAAATAATCGCGCAATAGTTCTGTTTGCAGTTCCTGGTAGAACTCTTAGAGTTTTATCGAAAATCCTTTTATCATTTTTCTCCAAAGTTAAAAATTCGAGAAATATGGGAAAATTATATTTCACCGATGCGAAGTTAAAAATTGGAAAGATTTACGAAAAATACAAGTTCACGATTGAATTTCGAATTCACCATTGAAGTGAAAAATTTTCCCATATCTCTCGAAGTTTTAACTTTGGAGAAAAATGATAAAAGGATTTTCGATAAAACTCTAAGAGTTCTACCAGGAACTGCAAACAGAACTATTGCGCGATTATTTTCTCCTTGCTTCGTCGCATCGGTGAAGTCTAATTTTCGCGTATCTTTAGAATTTTTAAGTTTGACGAAAAATGTTATAAGGACTTTCGATAGAACTCTAAGAGTTCTACCGGGAACTGCAAACAGAACTGTTGTGCGATTTTTTTCTCTTCATTTCGTTACATTGTTGCGAACTGGTAATTTGGTATGGTGCTGCTCCAGGATCAGGACAATGGATGAATTAATTACACGCAAATATGTCCTTTATATGTAATTAAATACTACTTATCTGCTAATATCTAACAATATGTACAACTAATCGCTAACTTATTACAATAATTACTAACTAACTTGAAAATAATAAATAATAAACAATACACTTAATTCTACGAAACTTATGGTCGAAACCCGGAATTTACTTCAACGAAAATACGGAGGTTCGTCTTCCAAACTCAAATTACTCTCTTGCTAGCTCAATTCTGACTGCCCCTTTTTAACTTCCCCTCTACCTCATCACCTCGGTCTTGGTGTGAGTCCTACCCTAATCTTTATGGAAAATTTCTAGAACTCATAAAACAAAATCCTCTCGGCGTCTCGGCACGATCCCTAAGTTCGAGCGCCTGCCCGCATGTTTTATATATACCAGACTAATGGTCCTAAATAAACAAAAACTAAACGGGTGTCCACTTAGTTTTCTTTGCCGACTCGTGAGAAACTCAAATTCTTTGAAACCAAAATCGCGAGATCACAACAACATCGGGGAAGTCGAAATTCTCGCATTTCTTTCTAATTTTTAATTTTACAGAAAAATCTAGTAAGGACTTTCCATAGAACTCTAAGAGTTCTACCGGCATCTGCAAACATAACTGTTGCGCGATTTTTTTCTCTACACTTCGTCGCGTCGGTAAAGTCCAATTTTTCGCAAAATTTTCTATTTTTAATTTTACAGAAAAATGTTATAAGGATTTTCGATAGAACTCTAAGAGTTCTACTGGGAACTACAAACAGAACTGTCGCGCGATTTTTTTTTCATCTTCACTTCGTCGCATTGGTGAAGTCTAATTTTTCGCAAATCTTCCTAATTTTTAACTTTACAGAAAAAAATTATAAGGATTTTCGATTGAACTCTAAGAGTTCTATCGCGAACTGCAAACAGAACTGTTCCGCGATTTTTTTAAATTTTCATTCAAAATAACGGGTACCTTTTACCCGGGAAAAACTAAGGTTTTTATCAAAAAATTACAAAGGGATCTTTGATAGAACTCTTAGGGTGCTATTCAGATCCGCGAATAGAACTGTTTTTGCAAGTTTCAAAATTCAATTTTTTTTTGCAAAATGTCAATTTTTGTAGAACTTTTTGCAAAATTGATTTAACCTAACCTAACCTAGCTCAATTTTGGTATTTTCCATTTTTTTCGCGAAATTCTGCAGAAATATTGAAATTTTGCACAAAGTACTCTAGAACTATTTCATATCTGCCGGGAACTCCGATGTAATATTATATTTTTGCAAATTCGGTTGCTAACTTCACAGGACTCTATCGTAAACACAGAAAATCTGACCACGATGTAGCAGCTGCAAGCGTTTACAGTGACGATTTACCTCATCCTCTCTCGTTATCGGGAGAAATATCTGTTTGGAAGGAGCTGAACAAACAGCAGCTGAAGCGCATCAAGACACAAATGAGTTTTTTCCAAATATAAAAATTTTGCTACAAATTCTCGCTACATTACCAGTAACCACTTGTAGTATGGAGCGCAGCTTCTCTTCGCTTAAACTAATAAAATCGTACCTTCGTACGGCAATGGCCCAAGACAGGTTAACCGGTTTGGCGTCCATGTATATTCACCGAGATATCTCTGCTAATCTACAACCTAACGAAGTCATTGAGGAATTTGCGGAAAGTTATCCGAGGAGACTTATTATGCGTTAAGCAAAATGAAATGTGTGTTTTTAGTGTTTTCTTTGCTAGTCTTTACTTTACCTACTCTCAGCGGGGTCAAACCCCCACAAATGACAATCCTGGATCCGCCCCTGTACCTGGGACGTAAGAACGATAGACTGGTTGTAGATTGCCTGGCCTTTGCAGATGACATGGCACTGTTTGCTGATTCTCTTGAGATGGCAACAATGCAGGTAAACTGCTTCAGAAAACAGGCTGCCAAAGTGGGTCTTCAAGTGTCGCTGGAGAAAACAGAATTCTTCACCAACATTAGAAGCAAACAGAGAGATGTTACTAGAACAGGGAAACATCAAGAGGACAGAGAAATTTAAGTATCTCGGCGAATGGATTGAACCCAACTTATCAGAAAGAGCATCATTATCTAAGAGAGTCAGAAAGTTAGAACTAGCCTATCGGCTGACTAAGAACACTTACAATAAGAAATGCATGTCACGCAACCTGAAACTTAAGCACTACACATCAGTCTTACGACCAGAAGCTCTGTATGCCATGGAGTGTCTTTCCTTGAACCGAAGGGGTCTAATAGAGAAATTGGAAATCAGATAAAGGAGAATCCTCAGGAAGATCCTAGGCCCGGTAAAGGAAGATGGGGAATTCCGAAGACGGCATAACTCTGAGCTCTGCAAACATATTGAGATGCTATCTGACTGTGCAAGGAAAAGAAGGGTAGCTTTCTATGGCCACGTTGCAAGATTGCCTCCAAACCGACTAACCGTTCAGCTTCTGGCAAAACAAGAAGTTTCATACCACTTGGTTGAAAGAGACCGAGAAGGATATTAAAGAACTGGGAATAACAGATCTCAAAAACAGACAGTCTGTGAGACGCACCCTGAAAGTCCGTGGATTTCAGGAAAAAACTCTAAGGAAAGCTACCCCCAGGACAGAAGAGGAAAGGAGTTACACCGGCAGAAGATGCGACAATACTGGGCAAAGCTCAAAGCCCAACAGTTGAACAAGCGTGGTCCAAAGTAAGCCTATTCGAAAGAAGAAGAAGAATAAAAGTGTTATAAATAAATAAACAAATATTATCATCATGGCTAATAGAATTACGATCTAATATTCCATCCGAAAAATAATTTAATATCCTGGCGATTTTTTTACAAAGTACGGATTTCGAAAATTTTATGTCAAGGGTAATAATATAATATGTGGAACCACTTGAAGGTCTTATAACCGATTTAACCGACAAGGTTACTAATTTATCCCTAATGAATGAGAGATTGTCAACTTTATTAACATCGCCAGAATTGAATATTAATTCCTACAACCGTGCCGAATTCGTCTCAAATAGACAGAGTGGAAGCCAATGTCAGCGATAACGAAATAAATACTTCGCCTGATAAATCTAAAAAAACCAATCCATCTGCGAACGAGCCCGATCCTGCAAAAAATAAAAACAAAACATCTAAACCGGAGATGATAGCAGTTGATCCGAACACAGAAGTAAATAAAGATAACTGAGAAACACAACGACACCAGAAAAGGAGTACGCGGAAGTGTAAAGTTACCGTTGGAACTAATGATGATACAACCTTAATAAAAGCGAACACGCGCCATCTACTTCTCAAATTAGTAATGCACCTAGAACGCAGCAAAAAGAAACAGACGACCACAATTTCAACAATGGGGCGCAACAAAACCGGAAAAAAACGGGTTTCCGTAGGAAGCGGGAAAGTACCCGCAAAAAAAGCCACTGGTTTCATCGGTCGAGAAAGTAATCCTAAAATATGGCTATTCATTTCTAGAGCAAAAGATCATGTAAACGAAGAAATGATATATGTGAAAAAGCAGGAAAAACCAGCACAGCCTTCATCGTAGAAGAAGCCAAACAAATGATGCAAAGACCGCATAACGAATGTTTTAAAGTCGGTGTAGAAATGGACTTGAAAGAGGAGGTCTACCAGGATTCATTTTGGCCTGAAGGTATTAGACACCAAAGATACAAATTCCTTCTAGAAGATAGAAGAAGAAACCAAAATTTTCGGGCACCACCTCAACCAAGGACCGACTTTTAGAATAATGCAACATAATAAATCAGAACTCCCAATCACTCGACAACTCCGTGGACAGAATCGAGAACATGCTAGAGAAAAACCCACACTGTAAATTCCTGATCATAACAGAACATTGGAAATGTAAAAACCAACTAGAAACATACATAATTAAAAACTTCAAATTAACATTATGCTTCTGCCGGAAAGAAGGTGCCCACGGAGTTGTAGCAGTATACAATAACCAGAGTATAATTACCCTGGAGCAGACGTATATACCGACCATAACCTACTGCTGTCAACACTTAAAGTATGCTTTAAGAGAACAGAGAAGAAGCCCCAATTGAAGAGACATGACATACAGAGACTGAAAGACCCCAACGTTATGCAACAAGTTAAAGACCAGATTAAAGAAGGTATGAACAAGATCAGAAGCCTTGCCAGCCGCAACATAGAACAACAAGTCGAAGCCATCACCAATGTAATGAAAACTGTTGCAGATAAAAACCTTTACACAAATCATAGAAAAAAGAAAAGCAAGTGGATTACAGATGAGATCTTAGGTTTGATGGAAGAACGAAGAAAAACAAAGAGGAAAGACTTAAAGTCATATAAGCAAATCCACAACAACATTAAAAAAAAGATCAAAGAAGCCAAAGAAAACTGGTGGAAAGAACAATGCTCTGAAATAGAAGAACTAGACAGAAAACATGACGTTTTAAATACACATAAAAAAATAAAGGATGCAGCTGAAATAAACAAACCACGACAGAATAACATAATTACCGACAAAAACGGGACTGCACTACTGAACGTGAATGACAAAGTAACAAGATGGCAACAATACATACAGACTCTTTATGCTGACGATAGCCGAACAGTTTCTAACACAAATAGCCCAGCACAAACAGGACCTTCTATAACTCATCAAGAAGTTCTTAAGGCAATTGGAAGACTCAAAAACAACAAGTCCCCGGGCCCAGATGAAGTTCTTGGCGATATGTTAAAGCTCATTGAGGAAGAATACCTAGACCTAATCACGGACTTATTTAACAACATATATGAATCGGGAGATATACCCGAGAAATGGCTAGTCTCTACGTTTATACCGATTCCTAAAAAAACCACAGCTAAACAATGCGAAGACTATAGAACTATCTGTCTCACAAGTCACTTCATGAAGGTCTTTCTTAAGATTATTTACGAACGAATATATCAAAAACTAGAAGAAGACATTAGCGAGACGCAATTTGGGTTTAGGAGTGGATTGGGGACTAGAGATGCCCTTTTTGGTCTGAGTGTTCTGATTCAGAGAGCAAGAGACGTGAATTGCGATGTTTTCACGTGTTTTATCGACTTCGAAAAGGCATTCGATAGGGTTAACCATGATTTGCTAACAGAAACCATAAAGCAATCAGGAATAGATGACAGAGATGCACGAATAATCAACAATCTGTACAGACAACAAACAGCATGTGTTCGTGTGGAAAATATAATGTCAAAGGAATTTCCAGTAGAACAAGGTGTCAGACAGGGCTGCGTACTATCCATGCTACTGTTTAACCGATACGCAGAAAACCTTTTTAAGAATGCACTCGAAGAAGAACAGATTGGGATAAAGATAAACGGGGAAATAATTAATAACTTAAGGTATGCAGACGACTCTGTACTAATTGCCGACAGTGCCGAAGGACTACAGAGACTGATTGATAAAGTAGTAGAGGCATGCGAACCACTTAATATGCGATTGAATGTGGCAAAGACAAAAATTCTAATCGTCAGCAAAAATGCGTCTAATGCCCAATTCCTGGTAAATGGGGCCCAACTACAGAGAGTACCATCAATATCGTACTTGGGTGTAAACCTCAATGACCAATGGGATCATAGTCGTGAAGTAAAGATCAACATAGAGAAGGCACGTTCTACATTTAACCAAATGAAGAATGTTTTGTGTAACATGCGCTTGAACATCCATCTTCGAACACGCATACTTAGATGCTACGTCTTCTCTAAGCTTTTGTATGGAGTGGAGGCATGGACATTCTCCGAGGCAACTAGTAAGCGACTGGAGGCCTTCGAAGCATGGTGCTATCGTCGAATGCTTCGCGTTTCCTGGACCCACCATGTTAGCAACGAAAGCATACTCCTACGCATGCAGAAGGACAGAGAACTGCTCACAACAGTCAAACACAGAAAACTGTCATACTTTGGCCATATCATGAGAAACAGCAACAGATATAGGCTACTTCAACTCATCATGCAGGGAAAAATCGAGGGGAAGAGGTCACAGGGAAGACGACGGATCTCCTGGTTGAAGAATCTGCGACAATGGACCGGAAGAACATCGGTTGACTTGTTCAGACCGGCTGTGGATCGAATCCGATGGGCCATATTGATCGCCAACGTCCACTGAGGATATGGCACAATAAGAATAAGAAGTATAATTAGCGATTCCAGAAAAGATATCAATGACATTAATAAAGAAACAATAGTAATTATAGGCATATACAGAGCACCACTTACAAGTATCGATAACTTTTTGGAAAAACTACACCAATTGCTAAACAAACTAACAAAAGAGAATAAAAACTTTGTTATGGCAGGTGATTTCAATATTAACTTTATTAAAAAATCATCAAAGAAAGAAAAAATAACACAATTGCTTCAGTCTTTCAATGTCAAATTAACTATGAAGGAGACAAGCCATCCATCATCTGGATCATGCATTGACAACATAGCGACCAACGTACAATGGGAATACAAAACAAATACAATTAATTTTAACGTATCTGATCACTACGCCCAACAAATCACCTTCTATATCAAGAAAAGGGAGACCTATTACATATACAGTCAATTCTCAAACGAAAATAAGGGAAAGTTTAAAGAATATCTACGGACACAAACATGGGACCACTTACAACAACTTAATAAATCAGACGTCAACAGTCAATGGGAAGGTTTCATAGAAATATTCATGCTAGGTTTCAACGAGTACTTCCCCAAGATTAGGAAAAGAAATAAGCAAAGAAACAACGAAGTATTTAATAATGCGATAATTAAGAATTAGAACTACTTCAGATATTATCACGTTACGACAATACCCTTAAAAGACATAACAACTGAAGCAAGAAAAAAGAAAATTTTTCGAAAAACAAATAATACAAAGTGATAATATCATGAAAACAACCTGAAAGACAGTAAAGCAAATAGTCCATATAAACGACAAAAATAAAGAAGGTTTTAAGAATCAGGATCTAGAAAATGCAGAAACTGAAGTCACAAATATAAACAATTTCTTCGCTGATAGAACACAAAAGCTTATAAGGAAGCTACCAATTGTTGAACATCAGAACAAGATAGACGGCAACACAAGGTCAAGTTCCTGTTCCCCAGCACCGACAACGAAATAAGAATAATCATTCAAAATCTAAAAAATAATAAAAGCACTGGATTTGACGATATCCCCATAAGGATAATAAAAGAAGCATGTGAGGAAATAATAGGGCTATTAGAGTATATTATTAATAATTCATTTGAATACGGAATTTTCCCGGATAAACTAAAGTTAACTTAGTACATTGAGTTGAAGCGTTGAAGTGAAGTGCGACAGTCGTGTTATACCAAGTTAGTTAGAGTGTTTCCCGGTGTTTGGTCGCTAACGTCGAATTTCTAGCGGAGGCCTAGAGCCTATAAAGTCATTATCATTGCAAGCGATGGAGTAAACAAATAAGGGGGCCCTGTGTATCAAATTATTAAGCCAGCGCGGGTATTAGGAGTGCAGAACAGTGAAGAGTGAGCGGTAGTGCGCGCGGAGGATTCTGCGAAGCGCGCGATGGCCGGCAGCGGGGAAAGAGGCAGCATCTCGGAGAGCGAGAGAGAGGAATTCGCGCCGTTTAGAAGAAGTAGGCGGTTAGATCGAACTCCAGAAGCTTTTCATAAAAAGAAGAGGAAGGAGAAGGAAAGTCCAGCCGGAGAAGTAGACCCTATATCGATGGAAATATTGTTAAAGGAGATGGTTGAGGTGAAAGATCAGATAGTGAGTCTAATAAGAAAAATGACTATGGAGAAGGAAGAGGACAAAGTGTGGAAAGCTGGGCTGATGGAGCAGCTGAAATCTATTAGTGCGGACAACAATGAGACCAGGGAAAGAGTGGCCAACCTGGAAAAGGAGCTTAAAGCAGTTAAGGTTAAAAATGAGGTGTTAGAAATAGAACTAGGAAAAAAAACGAACTGGTAGGAAGAAGATTGGATGAACTTTTCAAGTTAGAAGAAGAAAAGGACAAGCAGAATAGGAAATGTAACATAGTTATAAATGGTATTAAAGAGGCGGAGAATTGGAAAGTGGAAGTGAAGAAGGTATTTTCGAATACACTCATGTTGGAGCCCGCAATCCTGGAGATGTATAAAGTGGGAAAAGCAAGCGGAAATGGTGTTTCACCCATAGTAGTTAAACTAAGTAAATGGGAAGAGAAAATGGATGTGATGAGAAATAAAAATAAATTAGCCGGCAGTAATATTTATATAGATAACGACTTAACCGTGAGGCAGAGGAAAATTCAACAGGAACTTAGAAAGAGGGCAAGAGTGGCAAAGTTGGAAGGGAAAGAAGTGAAACTAGCGCATCAGAAGTTGAAGATAGATAATGGTTCATTTTAAATGAAGTGACATTATCTTTGGAGAAAAAGGTTTTTCAGTGAGTGGGGGCGGTGGTGGTAGGGGGCGGAGTGGGGGTTTGGGGGAGGGTCTAGAACAAATTAAAATATTGGTATGGAATATAGCTGGTCTTAAAAAAAAGTCGGAGGGGCGAGGAAGTCGGACTTATGTGACTATTTGAAAAGTTTTCACATAATAGGTTTGGTGGAAACGTGGGTGGAAGAGAAAGACTGGCCGGATGTTAAATCTAAGTTACCTAGGGGATTTAGATGGGAGTGTCAAGGTGCCCTGAAGTAACAGGTCAAAGGTGGAGCGATGGGAGGAATAATAACAGGGGTGCAAGTAAATATTGTCGAGTCAAGAGAGAACTATCAGGAGGAATTTGAAGGTATTCAAGAGAGGGCCGTGGAAATCAATGGGGAGGTGTTAAGATTGTTCTTAATCTATAACAACCAAAATTTGGAGCTGTTTATGAAAGAAATTAACAGAAGAGCTAGCGACGTGTCAGGAGAAAGAATTGTCTTGGCAGGAGATTGGAACGTAAGGATAGGTGAACTCCAAACAGGAAATATAAGTGCGGAGGGTTCGAAGATAACGAGAAGATCGAGGGATAAGTTAGTTACCAAAGAAGCCAGAAAATGGTTGGAATGGGTGGAAGATAAGGAATGGAATGTAATTAACGGGTGTGTTGAAGGAGACTGGAGCGGGGAATTCACTTATGCTGGTGGGAGAGGGGCATCGGTAATTGATTATGTAGTAGTCAATGAGGTAGCAAGAATGCGCATAATGAACATGCAAATAGGCGAGAGAGATGAGTCTGATCATTTTCCATTGGAAATAACGTGGGAAGGTAAAATCAGGACAGTGCCAAGAGAGAATAGTTATGCTAAAGTAGTCTCGGTTTGGAACGATAAAGCCATTGTTAAGTTCCAAAGCAATCTGGAAAGAATAACCCCGGGAGTCGGTAGTTTGCAGCATTTAATGGAAGTGGTTCGAGAAGCCATGGTTCGGGTCAAGATCAAATGTGGAGGGGCTAAAGAAACATATATGGTTGACGATGAAGTCAAGGAACTTAAGAGGTCTGTGAGGAAGAAGTTCAAAAGGTGGAAGGAGGGCCAGGACTCGATGGAGGAATACAATAGGTGCCGTAAGCAGCTGAAGGAGCTGGAACTCCAAAAGAAGAAGGAGAGGGAAGCCGCGCAGTTCGAGAAGTTAAAGGAGATCCACAATGAAGCGGATATTTGGAAAATGGTGTCAGCTTATAGACGAAAACAAGGGTGTTGTGACAAGCCGCTGGACCAGTGGAGAACCTACTTTAAAGAGCTGCTAACCAGTGGTGTGCCCGAACAGTTCGGCGACGATACAGGAGGGGTTAATGGGGCAGTGATGAATTTACGTGGGAAGAATTTACAAGTGTTGTGGGTAGGCTTCCGAAAAAAAAAGCAGTGGGCTTGGACAGTATCCCGAATGAAGCGTGGAAGCATGCGCCGATACTCATCCAGCAAGAGCTTTTCAAAGAGCTAAACAAGATGTACAGAGGTTGTAAAAGGGTGCCGGAGAGCTGGAAGGAAGGCTTAATTGTACCAATATATAAAAGTGGAGATAGGGAAGACTTAGCTAACTACCGAGGAATAACGGTTATGGACTCGTCTTATAAAATCTATGCAAAGCTGTTGGAGCAAAAGCTTTTATGTGAGGAGGAAGATAAAGGCCTAATCCCAGATGTGCAAGCTGGATTTAGAAAACATTATAGTACGGTGGAGCACTTGGTGACGTTGAAATATATTGTGGAGAAGGAATTGGTTAAGAAACAAGGGAAGCTTTACGCTCTGTTTATAGATTTGAAGGCAGCTTACGACACTGTGAGGAGGGAGAGAATGTGGGAATGTCTGAGAATAAAAGGTGTAGCGCGGCAGTTAATCGAGAGAATCGGGGATTTATATCAGCATACCTGTTGCAGAGTGAAAGTAGGAGCGGAAGTTTCAGAAAGTTTTGAGGTTAGAATGGGGCTAAGGCAGGGTTGTCCGTTGAGTCCAATATTATTAAACCTGTACTCGGCTGATTTAGGGAGTGTACTGAGCAAAGGTCAAGCTGGAGGGGTAGTAATTGGTAATAGGAAAGTTTGGAGTTTGGCTTACGCGGACGACGTTGTGATCCTAGCTAGTACGAAAGGAGAAATGTCAGAGATGATCGATCGGGTGAAAAGATTTTTTGAAAAGAGGAGACTGGTAGTAAATGTGAAAAAGACTAAATGGATGGTGTTTCGAAAGAGAGCGGGTAATAGGAGTGAATCGTTTAAGTGGGGAAGCAGCATAATTGAGCAAGTTAGCAGCTTCAAATATCTTGGGTTTATGTTTGGACAGGATGGGTCCGCTAAAGACCATGTAAAATATATTTGTAAAAAGGCGTGGGTGGCTGCAAACGGGCTATGGAATGTATGGAAGGAGTGCTTGAATAATAACTTTGCAGCGAAAATGGTAGTGTGGAAGGCATGTGTGAGAAGTATTCTTTTGTATGGAGCGGAAGTGTGGGGAGTGAGAGAGGAGGAGAGAATTGAGAGAGTGCAGCTGCAGTTTCTAAAAATGGCCCTCAAACTAGACAGGTCCACGCCGACATACATTGTGCTGCAAGAAACAAATATGGTGAAAGTGTTTGCGCAAGCAGCTAGGAGGGTCGTCAAGTTTGAAAGGAAAGTGTATGGAATGGGCAATGAACGAATTGTAAAAGAAGTACTGGGAGTTGTAAGAATGGAAGGTGTGGGTATTCATAAGGTGACTAAATGGGGGAGTGAAAGGACGAAGTTGTATGAAAGCTGCGGGTGGGCATACGGGGAAATTGCGAGAATGTTTGTGAGTGGAAGGAAGGTGGAAGAACTGGTATATGAAAGGTTAACCGAGGTGGAGCTGCAGAGTCGTCAGAGGATGATCGAGGGGAGTAATTTTCTACCTGAATATGGGAGCGTGCAAGTGTTCCAAAGGCTACCGTTGTACCTTACAAGAGATAGACTTCCTCAAGCATTGATAGCACGGCACAGATGCGGGTCAGAGGAAAAGGGCAGGAGATACTGGATGGGCTCCCGTTTTAAACGATGTGAGATATGTGGGGAAGCTAGTGACGTGTGGGCGCATTGGGCTCAAAGCTGTGCAGGATGTCAGTGGAGCAGAGAGGAGAGTGTCGTAGTAGAAGACTGGAGCTCGTGTATGAGGGAGGACGGAGCGGGATGGCCCTTGATGAAAAGAGTGGTGGAGTTAAAAAAGAATAAAACTTTAGTTCTTTTACCATCTGGTGACGCGTGATTTTATTATTATTATTATTTGAGAGGAAATGTTGTTTTTGAGAGGATTATTTTTTTTTCTTTTTCTTTTTGTTTGTTTTCTTCTAGTTATTTATTATTTTTTGTTCTGTCTTAGGTTGGACCGTGTGTGTAATTATTTGGTTAACATAGATGGTAGCACTGTTATATGTAAAACTGTAGTTGTTTATGCCAATAAAAGGAATCTAATCTAATCTAATCTAAAAGTATCATTACTTGTACAAGTATTCAAAAAGAGATAGAAATAGGTAGAAATAATATTGATAATTATAGGCCAATATGCTTACAATCGGCCTTCTCTAAAATATTTGAGAAGGTAATAACAGAGCGAGGAGCAGTTTAGTATTATGTATTAAAGTTCGATCAATAGAGACGGCGTGTTTTGAATTTGTGAATCATATACTGACACACCTAGAAGCAAATAATATACCCAGCGGCATACTCCTGGATCTGTCGAAAGCATACGACACAGTGGACCATAATATATTGCTCAATAAAATACAACAAGTATGCGAATGGAATGCGAGGAAACGTAGCGGAGCTGATTAGGTCATACCTATCCAACAGGAAGCAAATAACACAATTAAGCACAACACAAGGGAAAATAAAATCATCTGCTAGGCTAGTGAATGTAGTAATACCACAGGGAAGTATCTCAGGGCCAATACTGTTCACCCTGTATATAAATGACCGAAAATACCGAAAACATTAGAGACATCACCACACAAAATCATTAACTACGCAGACGATACCACAATACTAACGATAAATTCAAGGACAGAAGATATAACGACAAACATAAACTCAACCATGACAAACTTGATACAATGGTTTATGGAAAATAAATTAATTGTAAACAAGAAGAAGACTAATGTTATTGTTTTCCAGACAAAAAGAAGCACAAAAAGATACCCAATAGACGTAACAATAAACAACGAAAAGACAGCGTTCCAAAAACACGTTCGACTACTAGGACTGACTATTGACTATGGACTGGACACAACACATACATGAAGTATCCAAGTAATTAAACAGAACAGTATTCGCCCTAAGGATACTACAGAAATATATTTCGAGAGGTCCTCAAGATAGTTTACTTGGCCAATTTCCAGAGCCAAAATCTTGCATAATGTTCTGGGGAGGAGGAAGTGATGTTAACAAAAATTTTAAAGTTCAGAAACAAGCCTTAAGAATAATAGAAAACTTGAAATATAAAGAAACATGTAGAGGAAAATTTAAAGCAGCACGTGTGTTAACAATAACAGCATTATACGTATATGAAACACTAGTGTTTACCTTCAAATACAAAAACCTATTTGAAAAGCATAGGAATGGTAATATAAATTCAAGAACTAATAACTATACAATACCTACACATAGATTAACAATGACCGAAAAGGGACCTCCTTATATTGATATTAAACTATATAACACACTACCGAAGAGAATAAAATGTACAACGAATTCTAATAAACTTAAACAGGATATACGGAAGATATTAATTGATATGGAACCATACGATATGGCCGAGTATTTCGCAAAAATAAAAGAAATAGAGAAATGATTCTGACATAATTTCACTTAGTTCGTAAATATGTATAAACATGTAAATATGTATATATGTGTTGCAAGCTTACATAGGGAAATAAACTTTTTTTTATTTTTTCTTTTTTTTTAAATGCTCCAGATGTAGCACTTCACCAGTTTCTTCCTTAGTTCCAAGCTCAACTTGCTGGTCAGTAGAGTGCTCTTCTTGTTGAATGCCGCTTTGGCCATGGCGATTCTTGCTCGAATTTCATTTGTGCAGTATGCATCCTTTGTCAGCAGGCTTCCCAAGTACTTGCACTGTTTTACATTCTCCAGTTCTTGATTGTCGACTGTTATCTTCAAAGGTTTTTCCCTTTTTGATATCTTCATCACTTTACATTTTTCCTTGTTAATTTCCATGCCATATTTCCTTCCAGTTTCCACCAGCCAGTTCATCATGTATTGTAGTTGTCTTTGGTTCTTGGCGAGTACTACCAGGTCATCTGCATATTTGATGGTGTTGATAAGGCGTCCCCCTACCTTGAAATTTCCAAATCCTTTCAAAGCTTCTCTCGCCAGCCATTCACCATACAAATTGAAGAGACTCGGCGATAGACAACATCCTTGTCTGACTCCTCTTCCTATTTCTACGCTGTTTGTTTCTCCGTAGTTCAATTGTACTTTTACTCTTTGTCTCATGTACAGATTGCAAATTAGTCTCTGGTCTCTCCAGTTGACACCTGCCTCTCCTCCTTAAGAACAATTGAATCTCCTGAATCTCCTTAAGAACAGTTTTGTCCAGTTAACTCTATCGAATGCCTTCTGCCAATATACAAAACACACGCAGACTTCTTCGTTAACAGTCAAAACTCTCTCCGACAATATCCTCATCATGCCTATGGCGTCCCTGGTCCCTTTTCTTTTCCTAAATCCAAACTGATCATCTTCCATTACTTCTTCGATTTTATGTTCTATCCGTCCATTGAGTATTTTTTCAATAATCTTCGCCACGTGTGAGATCAAACTAATTGTTCTGTAATCACTACATTTCTTGGCTTGCTGTTTCTTTTCTAGAGCAACCATTGTGACATCTAAAAAGTTTTAAGGCCATTCCCCAGTTTCGTAGATTTTGTTGATGAGTTGTGTCAACGCTTTCAAACCTCCATCTCCGATTTCCTTCAGCAAATCCACTGGTATGTCGTCTTCTTCTGTAGCTTTCCTCCTCTGCATGTCCTTAATTGCCTTCTCTACTTCTGTTTTCAATATGCTGGGCCCTTTTTCGTCTTCATCAACCGCCTCCTCTGTCTCTATTTTAATTACTTGCGGGCGGTGTTTCTTGAGTTCTTTTACGTATTCCTCCCATATTTTCAGCATCTCCCCTTGTTCTGTCTCCATTTGTCCTTCAGGGTTTTCTATTCCGAAGTTCCTTACTCCTTTATTCTCACTCCCTCCCAACTCCTTCGTTTTCTGATATATCAGGTCGTTCCTTCCCCTCCTTTTTGAGTTCCTTTATTTCTTCACACATTTCTTCTAGGTATTTTTCCTTTGCGTTGTCTGTTTCTCTCCTGAGTGCATTGTTAAGTCTTCTGTATTCCGCTTCGTTCACATTTTTACATTTCCCCCTTTCCTCCATCTTCTCCAGGATATCATTGGTGATCCAGAGTTTCCTCGCTCTTTTTGCTCCCTTCCCGACTTTACTCTCTAAAGTATTCAATAAGGCCAGTTTAATATTTCTCCACTGTTCTTCTGCACTTGCACTTACATTTTCCTCTCTCAATTCACTAAAGACATTCTCTAAGGATTCTCTTACTGCCTCATTCTTCTCTCTTAGCTTTTCCACGTCCCATCTCTGCTTTCTCTTCCCACACTGTCTGATCCTCTTCAACCTTGTACTGATGTCTGCAACCAGAAGGTTGTGATCCGAATATATATCAGCAGCTGGCATAGTCTTGGTGTCTTTCACACTGCACCTAAACCTGTACTTTACAAGTATGAAATCTATCTGATATCTACTAATGTCACCTGGGCTCTTCCATGTGTATAATTTATTCTTCCTTTTCTTAAACCAAGTGTTCATCACTATCAAATTGTTACGCTGACAGAATTCCACTAGCATCCCTCCTCTATCATTTCTTCTACCTAACCCATATTGTCCCACGATGTTTGCTTCACTACCTTGTCCTATTCTAGTTACCCTATTCCAGTCACCCATTATTATGGTGTTTATTTTTCCTCTGCCTTCAGAGTGGATGATGTCCTCTATTTCATCGAATATTTTCTCCACTTCTTCGTCATCATAATCTGATGTTGGCATGTGCACTTGAATTATCAGAATGGCCACTGGTTCTGCACTTATTTTCACAAACATTAGACGATCACTATGAAACACCATTTTAGTCACACTTTGCACTAATTGATTTCCCATCAATATTGCTACTCCACGTTCATGATTTTCCACATGAGTAAAACATTGTGTAATTACCTGACACTATTTCACTACTACCTGTCCACCTCACTTCACTTGAACCCATTATGTTCACTTTACATTTTATTTATGTTCACATCCATTTCTCTTTTCAGATTTTCCAGTTTCCCTGCTCTTCTATGTGTTCTTACATTCCATGTCCCGATCCTGAAATTAAAATGTCCACCTCTTTTGGAATTTATTAATTCATTACTCCAGGAATTCATTACTCCAGGAACTGCCATCATCATTGTCCGTCTTCCGACGTTCTGGAAATATAATAATGTGGTAGTCTTCCCATTTTCCTTTCCACATCGCAGTATCGCGGCCGAGGAACCAGACTAAAATTGGTTTCGCCCATGACTCTCCGATCTTGATCCAACTAAAGCATCATTTTCTCAGTGCATCAAGTCAATACTAGTGCCAGCTGCTGCCCGGTACCAGCCTACCACCGTAGGGGGGGGGGGCTCTTCCGCCAGATCTGCCATACCGATGATCTTCATCTCTGCCTTCACTGCCGTCACTGCCAAGCTGCTACGAGATATGCCCATGTACATGTTTATCGACTTGACCCGAAATTATCAGCAAATGATGTAATAACTATCTATACAACAAATCGTTTAATCAGGTGATTTGTACCAAACTATTGTCAAGACACCCAGATGAGTATTCCTCATTCAAAGTCTCCGTACCAAGAGAAGACCTAGAGAACTTTAGGAAACCCGAAGTATGGCCAAGAAGTACTAGTTTAAATATTTATATATATATATTTTTTGTTTTTGCTAAGATACAACGATAATTAACCAAAATACGCAATCTCTAGGAAATTCCGTCGACAAGCTAGAATTCATGCTAGAAAGAAACAAGTCGTGCCAATATGTTATTTTAACCGAGCACTGGAAAAGCACTACTCAGCTCGAAACTATCAGAATAAACAATTTTAACCTGTCCTCCTTCTTCTGTAGAGAAGTTGGGGAACACGGAGGAGCTGTCATATACTGCAGAAACGGGACTACAACCAAACCAAGGTATTACATAAATACCATCGCCGAAAAATATATTCTAGAATGCTGTGCAATTGAGACTTTTATTAACAACAAAGCACTAATAATTATTGGAATCTACAGAGCTCCATTAACAAGAAATGCTGCCTTTATAGTTAAGTTACATGAACTCCTGTGGTTGTTATCAACCGAAAATAAACAATACATAATTGCGGGTGTTTTAATATAAACATTTTAAAGAATAGCCGCGAATGTCCGCAGTTCTTGTCATTATTCGAATCGTTTAATGCGGTATCCACTATTAACAATATAAGCCATCCTGATTCAGGTTCCTGCTTGGATAATACAATTGTGAATGGTAGTTTCTCATATATAGTTACATAAAATGATCGAGGACGATACAGCACGATAAAATGATCGAGGTATTACAGGAACCAGGCATAGATACAAAAGACATCAGAATAATAGCCAACTTGTATTGGAATCAGACAGCGTCTGTAAAAGTAGATGACAACAACTCCGCAAAGATTAACATCCGCAGAGGCGTACGACAAGGATGCGTATTATCTCCGACTCTATTCAACCTGTATTCGGAGAAAATCTTCAAAGCAGCGCTCAAAGACACCAGCGAAGGCATCAAGATGAATGGGGAGCTTATAAACAACATCCGATACGCCGACGATACCATCGTACTTGCTAGCAGTTTGGAAGGCTTAAAAGAACTAATATCCAAGATTCACACCACTAGCTTGGAATATGGCCTCAAGCTCAACAAAAGCAAAACAAAACACATGCTAATAAGCCGAAATGCTTCAGATCCCAGTGTATTGATGTTAGAAGGAGAGATCAACGAACGAGTAGGAAGTAACCTTACCTGGTAACTATTGTCGACAACTGGGAGCACTCCGTAGAGTTGCACTGCAGAATAGAGAAGGCTAGAGCGGCATTTAATAAACTCAAAACAATGCTATGCAGCAGCGACCTGACATTACAACTAAAGGTCCGAATGGTCAGGTGTTACGTTTTCTCTGTTCTGTTGTACGGCGCAGAAGACGCTAACGGAAGCAACAGAAAGAAAGATAGAGGCGTTCGAGCTCTGGGTATATAGAAAGCTGCTCCGCATATCCTGACGGGATCACATTACGAATGAGGTGGTAATGCAAAGAATAGGCACGCAGAGGCAAGTTCTGAGCACAATCAAGAAGATAAAAACTGTCTATCTTGGCCATATAATGAGAAACCAGAAATACCGCTTACTACAGGTGGTTCTGCTAGGAAGAGTAGATGGACACTGAGGACCAGGTAGAAGAAGAAACTCGTGGCTAGGAAACCTGAGGCAGTGGGTCTCGCTCACTTCCACACAACTTTTTAGAGAGGCTGTAGATAGAGCGGATAGAGCTATGTTGATCGCCAACATCCCGAAGGCATAAGGGACGCAAAGAAGAAATTTCTCGTGTAATACTATAACCAGAGAATACCAAATATCGGACCAGTACACCCAACTACTATCATTGGAGTGTGGAAGTGAGGTCTCAAAGCACAACACTAGGCAAGTTACAACTTTTAATGAGGAAAACATGTGTGAACATAAAAAACTAATGGAAAATATACTATGGGATGATGTATTCATAATTGATGATTGCAATGTCGATAATCAATGGACCGCCTTCATGGATATATTTTTAAGGCCTTTTAACGAGGCTTTTCCCAAAATACTGATCAAAACCAACCATGAACCCCGTAAGATTTCTACAAACCCGGATCTACAGAAGATGGAAACGAATCTAGTGCTAGTCCAAACATTAACTCGCTCTAATCCTGCCCTGACGTGCCTCTACAATAACCAGCGAAGAAAATTTATAAAAGTGCTACGTAGTGAGAAGAAATAAAGATTTAAAAAACAGCTGATCAATTCCCCTAACTTACAAAAGTCAACTTGAAATATTATCCGTCAAATATCCAATACAAAAAGCATAACTGAAGAATTTTGTAACCCCAGAGTGGATCCACATAAAAGCGCTACGAACATTAACAACTTCTTTGTTAATAGACCTCGTAACCTTGCCTTAACCCAACCTAATGTTCAATATAAAGACAGTATACTGAATAATAATAGCTCGATGCTTCTTTTTCCAGTGAGTAGTGAAGAACTATATAACATAGTTATGAGCGTAAAAAGCAAAAAAAAACGCAGGGTATGATGAAATTCCTATTATTGTTATAAAAAATTCGCTTCGATGCATACTGGGTACGTTAGAGCACATCATAAACAACTCAATGAAAAATGGTAAATTCCCGGAGGAGCTAAAATTAGCGATGATCACCCCAATATATAAATCAGGTGATAAAAATGACATTAACAACTACAGACCGATAAGTATTCTATTCATATCAGCCTTCTCTAAAAATTTTGAAAAAGTTCTTTGTTCTAGAATCCTCTCATTTTTAGACAAACAAAACATAATAAGCCAACCACAACATGGATTTATACAAGGGAAGGGCGTAGATACAGCATGGTATAATTTTGTGAATGGTGTAACAGAGCATTTGGAATCTCGGAAGGTCCCTTGTGGTATGCTTATCGACTTATCCAAAGCGTATGATCTAGTAAATCATAATAAATTACTAAGTAAATTAGCCAAATACGGTTTAAGAGGTATAGTACTGGAATGGATAAAATCATTCCTTCAAAATACTTGAAACCCCAAATGGCTTTGTCAATTCTACCGTAAGAATAGTTAAGATAGGCATTCCACAAGGGGCGCACGACTCCCTCGAGGAGTACGCGGCGGAAAACCGTGTGCACGTGGTTCTGGCTAGCAAGCCGAATTACGCGAGGCGGCGACCCGGTTGTTTCGCCGATGCGCACCTGGATGCGGCCATCTGGTTGTCCAGGGGCGCCGCGCGTCCGGGCTTGGGGGTCGCCGTGTCGGGGGGCAGTCTGGGTGGCGTTTGTGGGGGGGGGGGGTGGTAGCTTACAGCTGTTGCTTCTCCCGCAACAACCCAGATGAGGTTTTTGCGGACTGCCTGGACGGCGTGGCGCGTTCCATCCAGCCGCATAGCGGGAAGGCGCTCCTTATTGGGGGCGATTTTAATGCTTGGGGAATCCAATGGGGCGGCGACGTCACGGACGCGAGAGGGAGGATGGTCCTGGACTGGGCGTCGGCACTGGACCTCGGTATTTGCAACCGGGGAAAGGTTCCGACTTTCAGGAGAGGTCCGCGAACATCAATCGTGGACTTGACGTTCGCATCGCAGGGACTGATGGGAAGAGTCAGGGATTGGCAGGTTAGGGACGATTGGGAGTCGCTGAGCGACCACCAATGCGTTTCCTTTCACCTGGACAGTAAAGCCATCGAGGGGCAGCCGCGCGAGCAGCGCGCTCGTTGGATACTTGGGAGAGCTGACCGGGAAGCTATTACTCGGGAGATGGCTCGAGGAAATGCACCGCACGGGCTGGCCGCGGAGGATCTTACCGGGGCATTCGTGAACAGGGTAGTTGACGCGTGCAGGGCTGGCGTCCCTCAAAGACGTCTGTCCTCAGGGGGGCGGAAGCCGGTTTATTGGTGGACGCCTGAAGTGGCGCAAGCGAGACGCGTGGCGGTGACGTCTAGGCGTCAACTTCAGAGGGCGCGGCGCAGAGGGGAGCTATGTGAGGCTGCGGAGGAGCGGGCGAAACAGGACCGTGGTAGTTTTCGACGAGCGATTGCGCGGAGCAAATCCCAGCGGTGGCAGGAACTCTGCCTTCTGGTCGACCGCGATCCGTGGGGCTTGCCGTACCGCATAGTCACCGGTCGGTTCGGGCACCGAGGGAAGGGTCCTGACGCGTGCGTGTTGGGTGGAACCGAAGCTGTGGTTGAGCACCTTTTCCCCGCCACGGCGAGGGGGGTGGGACGCGCTGTCGTGGGGCGGTACGTTGCGGTGGACTCCTTCACCGTGGATGAAGTCCGCAGAGCGGTAGCCTCACTACCCGCGAAAAAGGCACCCGGCCCAGACGGGCTGCCTAACGAGCTGTTCCGGCTGGCAGCAGGGGGGGGCCTCGAAGGACTTGCCGACGTCTGCAACAGATGTCTGGAAGAGGGAGTGTTTCCCAGGTGTTAGAAAAAGGCAATTTTGGCCCTTATTCCAAAGCCGGGTAAGGATCCCTCGACGCCTGGTGCGTACAGACCGATCTTTGCTGGACGGTGGGGCAAAAGTTCTGGAAAGGTTGCTCCTATGGCGGTTACAAGCCGTTATAGAGCAAGGGGGCGGACTCGCTCCGGAACAGTTCGGCTTCCGTAAAGGGGTTGGGACGGAGGATGCCATTCGGGCTGTCCTTCGTGTCGCGGAGGGGGCCAACAGCGGACCGTACCGCACCAGGGGGCATTGTGTGGTCGTCAGCTTTGACGTCGCCAATGCCTTCAACACGGTACAATGGTGGTTCGTTATTGAGGCCCTAGCCCGTTGGAAACTACCGGACACGTTGCTGAGGCTTACTGCCGATTACCTGCGCGACAGAACCATCAGTTACCGCGAGGGGGAGAACTGGCGTGAGCGGGGGTTGTCTGCCGGGGTTCCGCAGGGATCGGTTCTAGGACCATTCTTGTGGAATGTCGCCAATGACGGCCTTCTGCGGACGCTGAGACGGTTACTGCCCACAGGGGTGGGTATTGTGGCATATGCAGACGACCTGGCACTCGTCTTCACAGACAGGTGCTGGGATATGCTGCGTCTCAGGGTCACGCGCGCGGGGGAACTCGTTCGGGAGTGGATGGAGACGGCGGGCCTTCAGCTCGCCGCCTCTAAAACACAGGCGGCCCTGCTCTCCACTAGAAGGTCAGGCAGAGGCATTCTGGAGATTTAAATTTTGGGAGAGAAGATACCGGTCGAACGGTCGATTCGGTACCTCGGTGTGATCCTCCAGGCGGGTCAGTGGGGATTACACGTGTGCCATGCCGCCGGCAACGCGGCACGCGCATCACAACAGGTGGCGCGTCTCATGCCGATGGCCTCTGGGCCTGGTGAGGGTAGGAGGAGGCTTATGGCCAGTGTGGCCACTAGTAGACTTCTATACGCGGCACCGGTGTGGGCAACGGCGGTGAGGGGTAACGCTCGTAACAGGGAGCGTTTGCGACGGGCACTACGCCCGGTGGCCATCAGGGTCGCCCTGGCTTACCGCACTGTTAGCAGTGACGCCGTGGAGGTCATATCACGGATTCCTCCCGCGGACCTCCTTGTTATGGAGCGCGCGTCGGTGAGAGACGCAAGAACTTCTGGTGGGAACCGCGGGGAGGCAAGGAGGGCTGCTCGGGAGCAACTACTTGCCTGCTGGCAGGAGAGGTGGTCACGTGGCGGAAACGGCGCGTGGACTCGTCGTCTCATCCCTGATTTAATTCGGTGGATGGGGCGAGGGCTGGATGCGGCGGGTTCGTACTTTCTCACCCAGCTTCTTACCGGACACGGGTCCTTCCGAGCGTATCTCCATAGGATTGGGAAAGCCCCAGACGACAGGTGCATACAGCAAAAAAGGTGCGACCCCCATACAGCAACATTAAATTATATAATCTACTTCCAATGGATATCAAACTATTAGTAAATTTAAAACAGTTAAAGAAAAAATTATTCAATCTAATCAACGAGATAGAACCCTACAACCCAGAAGAATTTCCTTCTTACAATTGTTGTAATAAAAACCAGGACTGGATATCTGTGCCATTAGCGCACATTCCAAAACGTGCCCTTTGTCCCACGTTTTGGATAAATGCAATTTTTTTATAGTTTTATAGTTTCTCCAGAAACTAAGGGTTTTTATTACCACGCTAAAATCTACCTCCCCAAACATATTAGAAAACGTGCGAAGGCCTATTAAAACCTTCTTATAGAGATTAACCAAAGCACCAGAGATTTTCAGGTATTTAGAGAATTTAAGCTTCGATTGTTCATGCGAGGAGCCAAGAAAATTCAATCTCCTCCTTATTTGAATTAGGGGGATGATTTAACCCCTCTTACAGATATATTATACTAGGAATGGTATAAATACCATTCCCCAGTTGTCAGTAAGGAGTAAGAGAAAAGAGAGTAGAGTGGTAAGCTATAAGTTCTTAAGTCTTAAGTTATTTCGTTGTATTATTGTTTAATTAAATTATTAAAACCAACTCGACTATTATTCGACAAACTACGTGCCTTGCGAATCCCGGTGAACATTACATTACAAGATCCCGAGATATTAAGATATATCTCAGAGTCCGAATAATTGTTGGCCAGCAGTCCTTCCCTCTCAACATTGAAGTCGGCGGTGTATCATACCATAACCCCCTTCACAACATTGGTGGCAGCCCCACAACACAAGTTTGAATAGCCATTGATGGGTTATTATGTATTGTATATGTGTTTATTTACATCTGTATATATACTCGTTTTTTGTATGCATGCTATGTGATATTTGACAGTTCTTTGACACATTTCATTTAGTGTAATTGTATATACTTAAATAATGGAATAAAATGTTTGATTTGATTTGATTTAAGAGGACAAATAAAGCCAGCAGTCATCGCAGGTGACTTTAACGTTAAGTCCCCGTACTGGGGATGCAACAAATTGGAGATCAGTGCGATATGGTTATGGATTGGCCGTCTGAATCTAAATACTATAAATAAAGGAAAAACTCCGACTTTTAGCAGAAGAGAGTCTTCGTCGATCATAGATCTCACAATCACTACCGCGAATCTAACAGGAAAAGTGAAGGACGGGCTCTGTCTTGGACAGAAACACCATCTGTTTCATTTCTAAAACACCATCTGTATCATTCATTTTCATCACATGTTCCTCCAATACCACATTTAACTCCCCAGCCCAGGAACTATATTGTTTCATATGCTGATCAACCAAGCATATGGATCAAGAATAACCCGCATAAAGAGCAATTAAAATGGAAGCAACTGACTCCGCAAAGCGATCACCAGAGGAACTTATAGCTGTACTCATATATAAGTACTTATAATACTAATCAGAAGTGTGGAAGACTGTTGTCAACCTCTATGTATCATTTCCATCTGTTTTCATCACATGATTATCAAATTTTCGTGTTGGTTATCAATCTGCTTGCAAATATACGACATTATACATCAGCCTTTAAAACGAAATAAAATCTAATCGATTTCGAAAACGATTGTGCTTCATTTTGTGTTTCTGGATTGTTAGTGTAGGGACTCATTATTGACAAGATGAGTTGCACAGGTGCGGGTTTTTCCTAAACCGTTTTATGGCCCAGACCGTTTTAAAAGCGGGCTGGAGCTGATCAAACAAAGCCGATAGGTTCGGGTTTTTCTTAATCGTTTTATGGCCCAGACCGTTTTATGAGCGGGCTGGAGCCGATCAAACAATGCCGATTTTTCCTCCCTCTTACTTGGCGTCAGCACCAATAGGAGGGAAGAACGAACAACCAATCGGGACAACGGAAAACCTCTCCCACCAAAGTTACCAGAGAGAAGATGCGTTTGACCGAGGGATAAAAGGACGGGACGGGAGTGACAAAGCAACCACTTCGAGAGACAACTTCGAAACAACATCCAGACACAACTTCGAGCAGAACATCAGTGAACACAACTTCCAGCAGAACATCAGTGAACACGACTTCCAGCAGAACATCAGAGACAACTTCCACAACTCGCATCAAAACCGGCACGCGTCACGTGACGCGCAATAAAAAGTTACATCGTCTCCGGGTTTGTTATTTTTCTTTTCTCCACACACTACCCCGTCACCAAAGTGGTGACCCCGACGTGATCTACATATTTTACAAGTGACGGTGGTAGCAACGTGCGCCAAGACACTCGCGACAAGCTATGGCGAATAACCACTCCAACGGGGCGCGAGTGAGACTGCCCGCATTTCTACCAGAGGACCTGGACCTCTGGTTCCAACTAACTGATTGGGCATTGAAAAACGCTGGTGTCACTACCAGTACCGAGAAGTTCGAATACGTCGGTACGTCGCTCGAGCCGCGGTACGCTAAGGAGATCCGCGACCTACTTCTCGACCCACCAAAGGAAGCCGACGACCCGTATCAGAAGCTGAAGGACGAACTTATCAGGAGACTCGGAAAAACACAGCAACAACGGACACGGCAGTTGTTGGAGCGCGAGGACATCGGCGACCGAACTCCGTCACAATTTTTGCGACATCTGCAGCTACTTGCCGGCGAACACGGGGCCCAGGACATCACCAAGGCCCTCTGGATGGACCGCCTCAACCCGGTCGTGCGGGCCTGCCTAGCGACGCAGCAAGAAAACACCTCCCTTGACGAGTTGGCCAGGATCGCGGACAACGTTTTGGACTCGATCGGGACCCTACAGCCGCGAAACCAGGTATCCGCAGTGTCATCTTCCCTCAAGTCGAAGATCTTAGAGCAATTGGCCGGCCTCCAACGACAATTGGCGGAGGTGCAGATAGACAACCGACGGGAAATCTCGGCCATTAGGTCAGAGCTCCAGCAAGCGCGCCGCAGCCGTTCAATCAGTCGAGACCGCTCGGATCGGTCACCGTCGAACCGCAACCGCTCAGGTTCTCGCCTTCCGGTCCAGTACGACGGAATGTGCTGGTACCATTACACGTTCGGTGACAGTGCGCGCAAATGCAGGCCTCCGTGCGAGTTAAACGCCGTCTTCACCGCGCGTTCGGGAAACTAAGCGGATCATCGCTTATGGCGGCAAGCGATGACCAAACGTACGCCGCTTGTTCGTGCCAGATCGCATTAGCGGCACGAAATTTCTGATAGACACTGGTTCGGATCTGTGTATTTTTCCCCGTAAACTTGTGCGTGGTCGCCGGACAAAGACGAACTACGAACTTTCCGCAGCAAACAACACGCCGATTGCGACGTACGGCTCAGTGACAATGACATTGGATTTCGGATTGAGACGCGACTTCACGTGGAACCTTGTGATCGCGGACGTAACACGCGCGATTATTGGCGCCGATTTCCTGACTCACTACGGCCTGCTGGTAGACATGCGAAACAAACATCTCGTAGATAGCCTGACGCAAGTCAAGACGACCGGAAATAGGCCGAGTTCGGGTAACATCGCAAGTGTCAAAATCGTCATCGGAAATTCTGAATATCACGAGCTTTTACAGCGCTACCCAGAAATCACGCGACCCGACGGAGCATGCAAGGCACCAACAGTGAAACACAGCACCGTCCACCACATACACACGACGCCCGGACCACCTGAAGCCACAAGACCGCGTCGACTTGCCCCGGACCGACTGTTGAACGCCAGAAAGGAGTTCGAGTCCATGCTGCGGTTGGGCATTTGCCGCCCATCTAAGAGCAGTTGGGCTTCACCTTTGCACATGGTGCCAAAGAAAGGCGACGAATGGCGTCCCTGTGGTGATTATCGGGCCCTCAACGCACGCACCATCCCGGATCGTTACCCGGTGCGCCACATCGAAGACTTCGCGCAGACGCTCAATGGGAAGAAGATCTTCACCTCGATCGATTTGGTAAGGGCATATCACCAAATTCCAGTCGCGGAAGAAGACGTTCCTAAGACGGCCATTACCACACCATTTGGATTATTCGAGTTTCCATCCATGAGCTTCGGGTTGCGAAACGCCGCGCAAACGTTCCAGCGGTTCATCGACGAAGTCCTCCGCGGTTTGGATTTCTGCTACGCTTACATAGACGACATCTTGGTGGCATCATCGTCCGAAGAGGAGCATCGTGGTCATCTGCAAATCCTGTTCGAACGCTTGCAGCAGTTTGGTGTCGTAATCAACCCCAACAAGTGCTGTTTCGGCGCGGCAACCATACAGTTTCTCGGGTACCGTGTCTCCGAGAGAAGAACAGAACCGCTTCCCGAAAAAGTCGCCGCGATCCGAGAATATGAGAAGCCGAAGACTGCCAAAGGACTACGGCAGTTCCTGGGGATGCTCAATTTTTATCGAAGGTTTCTACCCAGGGCTGCTAAAACACAGGCGAACATCAACGACCTTCTCAAAGGTAACATCAAGGGGAGCACGCCGATTCAGTGGAACAACGGAGCCGAGGCAGCCTTCGTGCAGTGCAAGGAGGAGCTGGCCACCGCAGCACTCTTGGCGCATCCTCGGCCCGGCGCAGACCTGTCTCTGGTGTGCGACGCGTCGGACTACAGCATAGGCGCAGTCCTTCAACAACGAGTCGACGATCACTGGGAGCCGCTTGGATTCTTTTCAAAGAAGCTTAGTAGCTCCGAGAATAAATATAGCGCATACGATCGGGAGCTCCTAGCGATTTACTGTGCAGTTCAGCATTTCAGGCATATGGTCGAGGGCCGTCCGTTTACCATCCTCACGGACCACAAGCCGCTAATTTTCGCCTTCCGCCAGAGATCCGACAAATGCTCGCCACGCCAATTCCGTCACCTGGACTTGATTAGCCAATTTACAACCGACATCAGGCACATCGCGGGGCAAGACAACGTCGTCGCCGACGCTCTATCCAGGGTCGACGAGATCACTGTTCCAATGGACTTCGAGGCTCTGGCGACATCGCAGCAACAAGATCAGGAACTTCAAGGACTCTTGCAAGATGACAGCTCCGAGCTGGACTTGCGACAAATCCGCATTCCGGGTTCAGACGCCGCGATCTTCTGCGACGTCAAAACACACACTGCCAGGCCATTTCTCACGACGCCGTTTCGCAGGGGAGCCTTCGACGCCATCCACGGGCTGTCTCATCCTGGGATCAGGGCAACAACGAAAATGATGACACAGCGCTACGTTTGGCCCTCCATCAACGTGAACTGTCGCACCTGGGCACGAGCTTGTATCCAGTGTCAGCAATCCAAGGTCACCAGGCATGTATCCGCTCCAGTCGGCTCATTTGCAGCACCTTCCCGCCGGTTCGAGCACGTTCATCTGGACCTGATCATCATGCCGTACTCGCAGGGATACAGGTACTGCCTAACCTGCGTTGATCGTTTCTCGCGATGGCCGGAGGCAATCCCTCTACAGGACCAGGAAGCCGAAACCGTTGCCCGCGCTTTCTACAACAGCTGGGTTGCACGTTTTGGCACACCTCTCCGGATCACCACCGACCAAGGGAGGCAGTTCGAGTCCCACCTGTTCCGCTGCCTCAACCAACTCCTAGGGACGACGCACCTGCACACAACGGCGTACCACCCAGCGGCCAATGGCATGGTCGAACGTTTTCATCGGCAGCTAAAAGGCTCCATCAAGTGCTTGCAGGCTACTCGGTGGACTGAAACGCTCCCAACGGTGCTACTTGGCATACGTGCAGCTTGGAAGGACGACCTACAGGCGACAACAGCCGAGATGGTCTACGGTCAGCCCCTTCGCCTTCCCGGAGAATTCCTGGTATCCCGGGCGATCCGAGAGGTCGACAACTCCGCTGAATTCGTGAAGAAACTTCGTCAACGCTTCGAGACCCTCCGTCCAGTCAGTGGGTCCAGGCACGGTGAGCGCAGAATCTTCGTCTTTAAGGATCTCGTCACTGCTACCCACGTTTTGGTGCGCCACGACGCACCAAACGGACCTCTCCAACTGCCGTATGATGGTCCGTACAAAGTAATTTCTCGCACTGACAAGGTTTTCGTTCTCTTGATGCGGGGAAGACACGTACCAGTTACGATCGATAGACTCAAACCTGCGTACATCATCGACGAGAACATCGAAAAACCAGAGCTGGAGAGCGACTCCGATGACGACCCTCCGGACGACGCGGGCGGAACCCAAGCTCCCATGCAACCGGCGCCAGCACCAGCACCATCGCTTGCACCCCAACCTGTGACTCCCAACACCGACCCAGGCCTCCGAACAAGATCAGGACGCCGCGTTAGATTCACCGAATTTTACCAGGCCGGTTTGAGATAAACCCTGTAACTTTGTAAATTATGCACTTGTATCGTTAATCACTAGCAGGGGGGTCCTGTAGGGACTCATTATTGACAAGATGAGTTGCACAGGTGCGGGTTTTTCCTAAACCGTTTTATGGCCCAGACCGTTTTAAAAGCGGGCTAGAGCTGATCAAACAAAGCCGATAGGTTCGGGTTTTTCTTAATCGTTTTATGGCCCAGACCGTTTTATGAGCGGGCTGGAGCCGATCAAACAATACCGATTTTTCCTCCCTCTTACTTGGCGTCAGCACCAAGGAGAGGAGGGAAGAACGAACAACCAATCGGGACAACGAAAAACCTCTCCCACCAAAGTTACCAGAGAGAAGATGCGTTTGACCGAGGGATAAAAGGACGGGACGGGAGTGA
Organism: Phosphuga atrata; assembly: GCA_944588485.1. NCBI lineage: Eukaryota > Metazoa > Arthropoda > Insecta > Coleoptera > Silphidae > Phosphuga > Phosphuga atrata. Next base: position 9,669,004 of record OX155906.1, read on the forward strand.
CAAAGCAACCACTTCGAGAGACAACTTCGAAACAACATCCAGACACAACTTCGAGCAGAACATCAGTGAACACAACTTCCAGCAGAACATCAGTGAACACGACTTCCAGCAGAACATCAGAGACAACTTCCACAACTCGCATCAAAACCGGCACGCGTCACGTGACGCGCAATAAAAAGTTACATCGTCTCCGGGTTTGTTGTTTTTCTTTTCTCCACACACTACCCCGTCACCAAATTAGAATTTTTAATTTCTCTTTGGAGCCGATATCCTCGATTAGCTACTACATTGATTAAATCTCTCTTAGGATCATCGTACAAAACCACCGTACCATTATACGATTTGGGTTTCTCAAAGGCCTATGAAACTGGAATTAAAAGCGGTAACGATTATAGATGAGGAATATTGCGCTTGTTTATCTAATTTAGAGCCGCGGTTTGACCTATTTTTCAAGTAATTAATTTTATTCATTAATTATATATTTGCATTTGTACTAGTATATTTAATTTTGATGAGATTTTTGTTTGGAATGTCGCGAAACAAATTATCTTCGCTCTTGTGCCAAAAGGTAAAAAAGTTTGTCCGGGGTCTAATTGCTTGACTAACGTGATCCATTTAAAAACCTCTCACGATCCACCATTCGATCGTAATCAACTGCTTCAGCAACTCTATATTTTCTAAATTCTGTTCTCCGTCTATATATTGCAGACTAGTCTAGATTGCTTACACCTATAAAGCAACACCACGGACGGACGCGGACTCACTACTCAAATGATGAGCAGAATATGCAAAGCCAACTGAACCAAAAAAATTGACATAATACAAGTAAAGACGTGTACTGGTGGACAGACGAAATCATCCGCATGAGAGCAGCATGCGTAGCTGCCGGATAAGTTAACAACCTCAAAGAAAAAACAAAATATGTGCTGAGAATATGCAAGTGCTTAACCAAATATTGACTGCAAGAAATGATCTTCGTCGTCTTATAAATATGACGAAAGAACAACATTGGAGGAAACTCGTCGATCTAGATGAGGATATATGGGCGGACACCTTCAAAAAAAATTAGGAGGAAGTGCGCCGTGTGGTTGAATCTCAATTGAAAATCAATCTAAATTTTTCGTAGACAACATGAAAACACTGTTAGTGGCCGGAAATTTTCCAGACAGATGGAAAAGAGCAAAGTTAGTCTGAAAGTTAGTCAGAAAAGGGGATAAACATACAAGTACATAAGAGCATGCAGCGCCTCTCTCAAACCCAAACAAAAATACCGCAAGCGACGACATGTATACTAGTGGAGTGATGAAATCTCCCAACTTCGAGCAAAATGCATTTCTGCCAGGCGGACTACTTCTTCTTCTTTAATCCATAGCCGGCGCATGGAGAGGTGGTCGACCTCGTAGCCAGTACGCTGCTGTTGGTGCCGCTAGATTCCGTGCTCCATTCACTATACGCTTCCATGCTAATCGATCAGTTGCAACGGTTCTTGCCTCAGCTGTTGTTATTCGCTGGTTTTTTAAATCGTTCTCTACGTGTTTCAACCATGTGGTCTTCGGTGCTTGTTTTTGTGTTCTCCAATCAAGAGGTCGTTTTTTCCATAGGAGTTTGTGCGGTACTCGATTGTCGCCCATCCTACAGATGTGGCCGAACCATCGTAATCGGCGTTTTTGAATTTCCTCAACAATTCCTCGACAATCGGTCTGTTGGTCGCACCTTTCTCTGATTGTCTCATTTCGGAGGTGGTTGAGGAGTGAGACGCAGAGAATCTGTCTCAGGCATCGCATTTGGAAGGCCTCGAGCTTGTTAAGGTCTGGTTTGAGTAATGTCCATGTTTCCGATCCATAAAGAAAAATTGGGAGGATCAGCGTCCGGTATAGGCGTATTTTGGTTTTGATGGTAATATTCGTCCGCTTCCATATGCACCACTTGAGTGAAGCAAACGTTGCTGTTGCCTGGCCTATCCGGCTGTGAACTTCGGCTGTCGAAGCTACTTTCTTCTCCACAACCAGTGATCCCAAATATTTGAACTGTGGTACCTGCTCGATTGTAGTTCCATCGAAGTAAACTCTGGCTTCAGATCCATCCGTTGTAAGCACTTTGGTCTTATCCGCATTGATTCTCAGTCCGTATGTTGCTTCGGCATCTGTGTTGGCGAAAACCGCACTGTCATCGGCGAACATCAGATCGGTTAGGAAGTTTTTGTCATCATATCGAACTCCGCGTCGCCCATCAAACGCTTTTCGCATAATCGTGTCGATCACAATGTTAAAAAGGAGCGGCGAGGCCACGTCTCCTTTCCGGACTCCGGTTCGAATCGGGAATTCCTCAGACATGTCGTTTCGGATACGAACATTGCTGGTTGAGCCGTCGTACGATGCTTGAAGGAGTTGAATGATTTTCAGTGGCACGTGTTCGATCTTCAGGGCTTCCCACAAGCTTGTCCAATCGATGCAATCAAAAGCAGATTTGAAATCGATGAAGACGATGACAGTTCGTTTGCCACATCGAATTCTTTCTTCCATTAGCTGACGGAGAGCAAATATCTGATCGATGCATCCTCGATGTGGTCGAAATCCAGCTTGTTCTTCCCGGCTTATTTGCTCTCGATGTTTCTGTAGGCGGACTTACCAGCGAGCAGCAAAAAGAAACGGTATAAACAACACTATACAAAGCAGTTATCATGTTATACATGTCATACATGTTATCAAGAAGAAACCTGAAAGTGGTTACAAACATATCTAAAAGGGAACACTGGCGTAACTTGTGCAATAAAGTAGACGACAACCCATAGTGAGATGCTTATGAAATCTGCACAGGAACTGAGGCACTCAAACCTCGAAATAACAATGGAAAAGGTGAAGTAGGTTGTAGATATACTCTTCTCAACTCACTAAAAATCGACATGTGTAATGCCAGGGGTAAGAGAGATTGTCAAGTTCTCCGCAGAGGAATTTCAATACGCCAGCAACAAACTACGCAACGGCAAAGCACCAGGACCGGACGGATTACCATCATCAAAATCGCAGCAAATACCTGCCGAGACTTTATGGAAGAAAGTCAAACTAGTACTTCTCCGAAACGAAGACAAGCCTCGTCGTATAGGCCAATATGCTTACTCGATGGCTCAGGTAAATTACTTGAGCAGCTGATCCTAATAAGGGTTAAAAAAGAACTCTCCAAAACAACAAACCTTTCCCAAAAGTAATATGGCTATCGCAAAGGACGATCTACAATGGATGCAAATTTGCAACCACGGTAATAAAAATTGCTAGAGCGGCAGCAGCCGGTACGAGAAGGACACGGAAGATGAGCGCACTAATCACGCTGCAGGTGCTGGAGAAGATAGCAGAAAGAGGCTTCCCTCCGTACCTACCGGGACTACTGCATAGCTATCTAAGTGAACACAGAATAATAATGGAAGCAGGAGGAAAAACTGCGGAACGAGAGGTAACTAACTAGCGGTGTTCCACAGGGCTCTATTTTAGGACCTACCATGTGGAATATCCTATAACTCCCTCTGGCAATTCCAGCCTGAGATCCCCGTCGTTCTCAGGCTGGAATTGCCGGAGGCAGTAAAGATGTTCGGCTATGTCGACGACCTGGCTCTTGTTGTAATGGGCAAAAACGAAAGAGGATTGATGCTCAGAGCCAACAGCGCCATAGAACTGGTGGACTCGTTGTTACAAGAAAAACAGCTAAAGCTGGCACCAGAAAAGACCGTATCGGTGTTGCTCGCCGAAGGAAGACACATAGGCCCAATTATATTCATAGTGAAAAATGCGGCAGTTACACCTAAAGACTCGATTAAACACCTAGGAGTTACCATCGACAAAAATACTATCATTTAATAAGCACGACGCATTAGCCGCGGCGAAGGCGCTAAATACGTTAGCAGCTCTGTGCAGAATAATGGCTAACGCTAGGAGTCCAAGAAGCAGTAAGAGAAAATAAATATGCTCGGTTGCCCATTCAGCAATGCTGTATGAAGATCCTGTGTGGGAAAAGGCGATGAAGAAGGCAAGAATAAGACAGAAAGTTGCCTCGGTACAAAGGAAAATGGCTCTACGGGTGTGCAGTGCGTACAGGACGGTGTCGCGAAACGCCGTTCTAGTGATCGCGACATATCGCCCATAGAGTTCATGACCGAGGAAAGGACCTACCGGTATAACGCAAAAAAAACACAGGGACGGGACAAATAAGATGGAATAGCAAAAGAAAGCCAAGTGCCAGATGTTCAGAAATTCCATGGTGTTTATGGCCCAGAAAAGGACCTACCTGTATAACGCACAAAAACACGGGGACAGGAGAAGTAAGATGGAACAGCAAAAGAAAACAAAGTTCCAGATGTTCGAAATATGGCAAATGCACTGGAGTGATTCTAACAAAGGCCAGTAGACCAGACAGCTAATCCTAGATCTGTTACAATGGGTGATACGAAAGCACGTAGAAATGGGTTATCATCTCAATCAGGCGCTAGCCGGGCATGGGTGCTTCAAAGAGTACTTGCATAACATCGGCAAGGCCCCAGACAATCGATGTGATTACTGCGGTCTTATGCATATTTTTCTACACACAGTTGTTCGTATGCGAGAGATGGACGATAGACACGTATGGACAACCAAGACGAATATAAGCAATACTTCAAATAACTACATTGACGGACGTGATGCTCGGGTCCGAACGAAACTGCCTTGCAACGGAAACCATGATTGTGAACATCCTAAGCAAAAAGGAAATATACGAACGAATCAGACAGAAAGAAACACAGAACTAAGGGAGATGCATAGAACATGCAGAATGCCTGAACCCCTAATCACATTTGTGGATGGGGGATGTAAGGCTACTCATAGTTCTAACCAGTCGAAACACATAATGTGATATGCCACCATTCTGAAATTCAATTTTGGGTGGGATTAGGGGATATTATTTCATATGTCCCTTTTTCCAGTTCCGTTCATCGTCTTCTTGTTCTGATATGATCCTGTTAACCATTCTGTTTATGATGTCCCAATCTCTTCAATTGTATTTTTAAGATTAAGGGTTAAGGTTGGGTATTACTGCTTCCCGTTGCTCCTTCTTCCATATCGGGCAATCATATTCGTGTGAGTTGCGCTGTCTACTTGCCCACAATATATGCAGTCTCTATCTGGTGCCCTTCTGATGTTGTGTACTGATTCCTTAAAATATGCATGATCCGTGCGTGGCTGGGTTAAGTCATAGTTTATTTCTCCATGTTGTCGTCAGTACCAAGTCTCTATATTGGCGATAAGTATCCTTGCCAAGGATAGCCAAGCTTCCTGCTAATTCCCTTATAAGATTGTTGTTTTCCTTGTTTCTCGTTGTTTTGTCTTTGACGGCATGGTATAGGTATTTTCTTTTCTTGATTGGTAGTTCTATTGGCAGAATGTCTGCGATTACTAGATCAGCATTTCTGGATATGGTACGATAAGCTACTGCATAACTGTAGAGCTAACTGTCTCTGAGAGACTGTTAGTTTTTCAATCTGTTTTTGTTTATGGGCTCTGCCCAGATTGGGACACTGCAAACTGGGCAACTATGTTGAGCAGACTACGTTTGCTGCTCCTCAGTCATTAGGCATAAGCTTTTGAGAGCATATGTGGTTTTCATATGTGGTTTTTCATGTCAGCGTACCAATCTGCTTTTGTTGCAGCAACTACCTTCTTCGCCTCACTATGGGCAGCTTTGTAGGCATTCCAACGAGATAGTGTTTTATTTTCGAGGAACTCATGGTATAGTTATTTCTTCATGCAAACTTCCTCTTTAACGGCATCATTCAAAAGCCACGCGGATTTATCTATTCTTTGTCGACCTCGTTTCGTTGATTCCAGCATTGAATGTGCAACTTCATGAGTAGCATCTTTCAATCGAGTACAGCTCTCTTCAACTGTTGACTGTTGAGAAAATTGGCCTCGTTTTCCTTAAATCGCCACCATTTAATTCTTTTTGGTCCATTTCTGACTAAGTATTCGGTTCTTGGAGGATTTATCCGCAGTTTACAGATGACTGGTCGATGTTGTGTGGCATTAGTTTCATATGGAATAACTTTCGTATCTAACACATCTTGAAGATTCCGGCTTCTGACAAGGACATAGTCAATCTGGGTTGCATTTGAGGCATCGTAGAATGTGATTAGGTCACTTTCTCACGTTTCTGCGAAATCAAGGATTCATTGGCCATCATCATTTTTCTCTCCATAACCATGTCCACCGTGGGCTGCGTGGCCTTCTTCCATTTGTCCAATATGACCATTCAGATCGCCAGCAACTATGGAGGTAGTCTTCAGGTGGCACTTCAGAAGTCTTCTCATCAATCAGAGCCCAGAAGGCATCTTTAGTTTCTGTGCTCAGAACTGATTTTTTCTTCCATCTGCAACGTACACAATCTTCATAAGACGATCGTCATATCGTTGCACCTCAGAGACAGAACCATCAAACTTGGTTAATGTGATGATGCCGACGCCGCTGGTTGTTCCACGGGAGCCGTTGTATATCAGTTTGTAACCACAGTCAATGTCATAAGACTTTTGTCCGCTCCATCTTGTATCTTGCACTGCACAGATGTCAATGTGCCTCTTCTCTAGTGCTTTAGCTAGTTCGATGTGGCGACCAGACATAGTCCCGACGTTCAACGATGCGAGACAGAAAGTGGGGGGCTCGCTTGTTTAGCCGTCGCCGCTCATGCGACGGTAACCCTTGCACACTTTTCATGTTGACCGGGCCTTGCCAACACGCGTCGTTTTCAGGAGACGCCCTAACCTTAGTTTCGAATCTATGAGACAATTTCCATAAGGACGTGACGTTGAGTTTTAAGGTCGGCTTGTCACAAAGCCTGTCACCAAGCCAGACTTCCACGAACTGTTCATAACAATTTCCGAACAAAGTTTTTCTCGCGCTTTCCCGAATTTCACGATTCGCACCCGCACGCAACCCCCGACGACTGATACCGACGAATTTCCACGATTTTACAAACAATTTTAACGAAATTACACCGAAAAATGCAAGAGGATGAAGCCCAGCTCTTTTGACGTCTGACAAATACTTAAATATTGATATTTATAAGTATTTATATAACAATATATTTAAATATTGATATCAATGTGACAAATATTTATATTTTTATAATTCAGAATATAATTCAGAAAAATATAAATTGCGTTTGGGAGGATCGAACCCAGTCTAAAACGTCCTACGTTTAACTAACCTAAACTAACACTTACAAACTTAAATACGACTGTTTTATAAATACGAGAAATAAAAAAACAGTTGTCGCCTCCCCAACCGGGATTCGAACCCGGGTCTTCCGCATTAAAAGGTGGGTATGTTGTCAACTAAACTACCGAGGAGAAGAGACACTTACGACAAGATCGAGAATATTATCACAGGTTGTTGCTGCTCTCATAGTTGGAGCATGCTTCTGGAGTAACGCAAGCTTAGTGATTGTAGAAAGCTCTTCAGTGACAAAACTAGACAGACAAAACTATACAGACAGGACTAGAGAGACAAAACTATACAGACTAGACGGAAAAAGCTATACAGACAAGGATATACAGCCTAGACTAGACAGCCTATTTGTTTGATTTTTTCATATGTGTGCATATGAAAGTCAGCATTCCGTCGAGCTCGACACTATGCTGGCTGCGTTTCTTAATCTACTGATGCCAAGACCTATTTTCTGTTTGTATCATATTGATCTTTGTTTAACTAAACCAATTGTCGTGGTTTAGCCTGGTTAGTTTTTTCGCATTATTGTCGAAGGTAATCCACCAATCTTTAGTCTTTTTAATTGACTTAAGCTGCTCTTGGTTATTAGGCCAGTTAAGTCCATTTTGTTTGAAGTCTAGCTCCAGAGTTTGTCTCCACTGTGCGGTATCTGGGCAAGAAAAGATGACATGTTCCGCAGTGTCGTTTTCACCACACTTGCATAACGGAAAATCCCTCCAGCCAAATCTGTGAAGATACGCCTTGAAGTTACCATGGCCAGTTATTAGTTGAACCGAGTGGTGTGACAGACTGACGTTAAAGCTTTTCCAGGCTGTGATGGATGGTATAAACGTCTTGGTCCACAATCCTGTTTTAGCCGTCCACCATCTATCCTGCCAGAGATTCTCAAAGTGTTCCCTGGAATTCGATTTTAGTGCTTGCCTAGGCAATCTGCTATAAGCGATGGGGACATCTTCCATGTCTGCTGCAAGTTTGGCAAGCCTGTCTGCTCTCTCATTACCCTCTATTCCAGCGTGAGCTTTAACCCAGTGCCATTGGAGCTTGATCTTCTTCGATACACGAGCAGCTATTTTCCAGGTTTCCATTAACAATTCACTGGACGAATTCATGTGTTTCAATGCGTCAAGAACGGAACGGCTTTCACATAAAATAGAGCAAGAGCAGTTGGATTGCTCTTTCACATAACGCAAGGCGTGTTGTATGGCTATAAGCTCCGCCTGGAAGATAGAGCAGTAATACTCTAGTCTAAACTGGTTATAATGTACTTCATCTCCGTCAAAGTAGACAACAAAGGCAGCCCCTGTACCACTGTTGGATTTTGAACCGTCCGTATATACCCGAAGTTGGAGGACATTCGTAAGCGTTAAATGGTAATTGACCAATGACAGCTTCGAAGGGTGGAGAAATGCCTGAGTGTTGATGGTAGGTTCCAAATCATCTGAAGTTAGACCTAATCCCAAGACGTCTCTTATTAATAAATCATCTGTACTGGAATGCGAGCTATAAAGCGCCAACTGTTTTAGGCGGATGTCAACCGGAAGAATACCGGAAATCACGCAGGCCGCCTCATTAGAGACTGTACGATATGCCTTGGCTGCCCGGATAGTAGTGAGGCGTTATACGCCCAATAGCTTAAGCTTTCCTTTAACACCGCAAGACCGGTGCCAAATAGGAGCTCCATACAGTAACGCTGGTTCAACCGCACCATGATATATGTCTACTATTTCTGCTCTCCCTAGACCCCATTCCTTCTTCACGGCAAACCCCAAACGTTGACTAAACTGTTTCACCTTACCACATGCAATTTTTATATGTTCCTTAAAGTTAAGGGATCTATCAATTATGACACCCAAATACTTGAGATGATGTTGGCATTTTATCTTTGTGTTCCCAGGAGTGAAAAAGGGACTTCTCTGTCTTAATGATCTGCCGAAGAATAGAGCTTCAGTCTTTTTTGGATTGAAATTTAGTCGACAGTCTGCTGACCATTGCTGAAGACTTGCCAAAGCACGATCGGTGATTTCCTTTAGTCCCACAATGCTGTTACTTCTGCAAAGCAGAAGAGTGTCATCGGCATAGGCTATGATTTCGCATTCTTCGGGTAAATTTCTTTCAAAAATGGTGCCAAAGAGAATGTTCCAAAAACCTGGTCCAGATTTCGACCCCTGCGGACAGCCTTTAGTGACGCTTCAATTTGTATTCCTGGTTCTATAATAATAGCCTTGCGATCTGCAAAATAGCTTCTAGCTAATTTGATGAGGTTATCAGGACAACCCTTCTCAATTAACCTGCTAATAACAAGCGGCCACCATGCATTATCAAATGCACCACTAATATCTAGTGCGATGGCAGAGCAATATTTCTTGTTTTTTTATTGCTTCCCGTATGTACCCAACGGCTGTTGAAATAGCTTGGACAGTTCCAGTTCCCTTTCTGAAACCGAATTGGTTTTTGTGAATGAGATGGTTTTTATAGAAATAGTACTCGACTCTTGATATAAGCAGGGAATCTAACACCTTTCCAGCAACCGAAAGTAAACTGGTTGGCCTGAAATCCTTCGTGGATAATGCCGGTTTATTAGGTTTGGGAATAATCTTGATCAACTGTTCTTTCCAGCAAGATGGAAAAATCGATTTATTTAAGCACTTGTTGTACAGCAATTCAAAAATTTTGGGTGCAGAATTAAAGGCAGCTAATACAATGTCTGATGATATGCCGTCCAGACCAGGAGCCTTTTTTGGGCTCATTCCGCGTAGTATGCGTTCAATTTCGAAAATAGTGAACGGTGTATCATCTGGTCCACCTCTTCCAGTTTCCGCATAATCCCTGACTCGAGCGTGTATGTAAGAGTCCTCCTCATTGTCTTCTGGAAAGAAAGCATTAAGAAGTTCCCTCATAGTTTCGAAAATATCAAGAGACTTCCACGCTATCTTAAGGCTGGTAACGAAGCTAGTCGAGGTTTTTCTTCCCCTGAGCACCCTAAACACAGGTCCCCATGGATTTCCAGTTGAAGAATGAGTACAGAATTGCCGCCACTTTAGTTTTTTTGTGTCTAAAATCAATTGTTTGTATTCACGCAGCTTGTTTTGATGAAGCTTATTTGGTAGCCTCTTTTCCCCTTTACTCTTTTGATAGATTCTCCGTAACCTGTTATTTTCCTTACGAAAAGCAGTTAATTCGGGTGTCCACCATGGAACAGAGTGTCTTAAATATTTCCTTGGAGGAAAGGTGTCGCGAGCTGCATTCATCATCGCCAGATTTAATCTTTGAGCGAATGTCGAAATTTGTTCCGGAGAGGAGCAGTCGTCTAGCTGTGGTTTAATTCCATGAAGATGTAATAATAAAGTGTCATTGAACGCTGTCCAGTTTCCATTCGCAGTGCAGAATCCCCGTTGGAGTTCAGGCAGCACAGTTGCCTTTCCCATTCTCCAGCTTATATAACGGTGATCTGATAAGCTACTCTATGGGGAAGATGCCAATTGCAGATTTCCTTGCTTAGTGTGGAGCTGGCAAGAGTTAGGTCAATCAGGCTGTGTCCTTTGTGTCCAATGAATGTAGGTTCCGACCCAATGTTCAGGATGGCCAGATTGTTCTGTGATATTAATGTATCTAGACTTTTACCCCTTTCATCTTCCAATACACTACCCCAAGAAAAGGACTTTGAGTTGAAATCTCCTGAAACTAATACTTCTGCTTTCGATCTTGTCTCCCTAAGAATATTAGAGAGATTCGTTAGATTTTCTTCGAATTTATCCTCCCCCGCCGGTCTTGATGGTGGTGGTAAGTAGACGGATATGGCATAGAAGTTCATTTTCCCACAGAGAACTTGGATAACTGACATCAGATTACTGGACACATCTGTATTTAGCATTGCTGTGATTCGAGGATCAGGAATAACTATCGCGGCTTTAATAGTTGGTTCATTTGGCTTACGAGAGTGCATAACCCTGTAGTGATCTGGAAAACCCAGAAGTTTTCCACGGAAGACGTGAGGCTCTTGAATAAAAAACTATTGATATTTTGTCCCTTTCAATTTTTTCTAATAGGGCTCCAGTGGCGGCCTTGCCTTTACCCAGATTGATTTGCAAACATTTTATTGCGTTGGTTGGCATCTTAGTAATTGTTTGATTTAAAAAATAAAGGGCACGAATACCTAACTATAATCTCCAGATATTGACAAAAATTAACTATTTTTTCTCCAATAAGGGTGGCGGTTTCTGTCGGAGTCTTCCTTTTTCCCATCCGGTGTCTTTCTTCTTGATCCAAGAACTCTTGATGCCGGGATCTGTTTCCAAGTTATCCTCAGAGATTGAACGCGAGCGAGCTGGTTGAGCCCCTCGTTTCCGTTTTTCCGTCGCCGCTAGAGAAGGAGATTTGAAAGACACGCTAGCGTCGCTACCGGACGCTTCGACGTCGCGTTGTGGAGTTGTTTTAGGTTCCATCGTTTTTTGTCGTTTGCCATCACAGCGAGTCGACTCCTTTTTACTTCTGGGAGTAGTTTCTAGCTCCGAAACTTCCTGTACCTGTCTTATGGTTGTAGCTGATTTTATTTGGTTTAACTGAGCTGCAAAAAATTCCTTGATGGAACTCAAAATCACTGGAATTAATACAGCGGCGAGTTCATTCACGTCAGGCTGTTGGGGTTTTGTCATAGATGCTGCTTTCGCGTATGACATAGTTCCTCTAGGGACATTAATCGCCAGCTTTCTTCTTGTTTCATTGTATGTTAGTTTCTCCTGGGTCCCGATCTTCTGAATAGCGAACTCTTCTTTAAACTTCGGGCAGTTCTTTGAGTTTGCAAAGTTTTCACAGTTGATACATACTGGAGTTTCGCAAGATGATCCTTCGTGCAGTGGTTTCCCACAGAAGCAGACTGGTTCACTGGAGCATCGGGCCGCACTATGACCAAACTTTTGACACCGGTAACATCTTGTCGGATTAGGGATATACTCCCGGACTTCGAGATTATAAAATGCTACCTTTATTTTCTTTGGGAGAGTGGGTGAATTGAACGTCAGAATCAGTGAAGGGGTATCCTTTAATTCACCATCTCTCTTGCTTTTAATTCTCTTCACTTCGCAGACGTTATTTTCTTTTAGTTCTTGGAGTATCTCTTCTTCTGATAGGCCTAAGAGGTCCCAGCAAAAGATTATGCCTTTTGAGTAATTTAATGTATTATGTGGTACTATATCGATTTCAAAATTGCAAAATTCTTTTACTGACATAAGTCTCTCAGATTGTTTACTCGACTTGCATTCTATTAATAGACCATCTCTGATCTTTTTAATGTTACTACATTCTCCAATAATACTATATAAACTCTTATTAATTTTAAAAGGATTAATTTTATCAAAATTAGATCCATCCTTTCTTTTGATAATTAAGTACCGGGGCGGAGCTGCCGTCACCTGATTGTCAAGGTTTCCCGTATTTACAGAGTTTGGGTTCTCCTTTGTTTGTGGTGTTTTTTTGGGTTCATTATCAGTACCCAAGAATTCGCACTTATTTCTGCTTCACCGCAGCCGTGCGCTGCCGCGGTGAGGCTACTTGTTACCAGAGGACGCCAGGTGTCCGTAGATCATATCAAAAACTATGTCTTTTTCGCCACGTGGCGAAAAAATAAAAACTAAAAGTGTCCAATCAACGGGGCAGATAACACAGCCCAAAGCTAAACAGCACACTATATCACTAAACGAGTCTTTTTCCTCTATTGTCTATAGGCACAAAGAATTTTATAATAGTCTTAAGATCCACAATAAACTAGAATCACTCAGGCACGTCTGTCGCTCGTGACGTTCGAGACAAGACTACAAGCAGTAGCCTAGACTAGACAGACTAGACTAGACAGACAATATTAGAGAGACAAGATTAGACAGACAAGATTAGACAGACAATACTAGACAGACAAAACTAGACAGACAAGATTGGATGTAGACAATTCTACACAGACAGCAGTAGACAGACAAGACTGGACAGACAAAAATAGAAAGACAAGACTAGACAGACAAGACTAGAGAGTCAAAACTAAACCGACCTCAAAATCTCAAAATCCGAAAAAGTCAAGTCGACGTATAAAGAAACAACAAGTATACTGGTGGAACACTAAAATAGCAAAACTAAGAAAGGAATGTATAGCTAGAAGAACGAAAACCACAAGAATTAATGCAAATCCAAACGCAACCATATCAGAAAGGAAAAAATATTAACACTATTATTATCGACGATTTATGTACACCTATACATACCGCAACCGATCAAATGACCTCTAATTGAAATAATAATATTGAACGTTTTTCTTGAAGAAGAAACAATGCTTCTCTTTGTTGCTGTTTCTGGTACATATTTTACCTCGCGCGTTTTTTATAGTCAATGGCAAATTCTTCCAGTTGAAATAAATTTGTTGCCCGATAGTTTCTCTCCAGTTGTATCATTATACAAAATCCATGCAACGTAAGTTGCAGTTGCACTGTTGGACTGCAAACATCACTGTCACACAATCGTCACACAAACATCACTGTCACAAACACAATCACAGGATCACTGTTGGACTGCTTTTTTTTGTTCAAACAAAAAAATCAAAATACGACACGAGTGATATTTTAGAAGGCAAATCTTCTAATAAATAGTTATTTGGAGGTTATCACACGACTATATGCATTTTGTGGGAAGCGTATCCTCTGGCTGCGATCGAGCATAATAAATGGCGCAATGAGGTCAAATGACTGGTGGCGGTAGATAAGGACAACTACATACATTCCTTGGTAAATGGCAAACAAAAAAAAGGTGTGAATACCTTCTTCTTCTTTATATGGCATCTCCTTTCAGGAGGTTTGCAATCATCACCGCTATCTTCATCTTGGAAGCGGTAGCTCGGAATAACTCTTGGGATGTGATATCATACCACTCTCTCAGGTTACGCAACCATGAGTATCTGCGTCTACCACTGTTCCGTTTGCCTATTACTTTGCCCTGTATTATCAGTTGAAGCAACTCATACTTTTCTCCTCTGGTTATATGGCCTAGATATTGTAGCTTCCTTCTTTTTATTGTTTGTATGATTTCTCGTTGCTTGTTCATGCATTCCACTACTCTAGTGTTCGTCAATTTGTCCGACCATGGTATTTTAAGCATTCGTCTATAACACCACATCTCAAAGGCTTCTAGCTTTTTTATTTGTGTCTGTTTTAAAGTCCATGCTTCCATTCCATATAGTAGAATGGAGAACACGTAGCCTCTTAGTATTTTTGTACATAGATCAAATTTTAGTTGTCTATCACAAAGAAACACCCGCATTTTAAGAAATGTGCTTCTGGCCATGTCAATTCTGGTTTTAATTTCTAGGGTTTGGTCTATTGTATTGGTTATCCATGTACCAAGGTATTTATATTTATTGTTAGTTGCCTTTTCTATACGCGTATTATCGATATATAAGTTATATCTTTCTATCGATGTATAAGCGATATCTTTTTCAGATTCATCTTGAGACCGTATTTTATACCGATGTCGTTTAGCTTGTTTGTTAAGCTCTGGAGATCTGCAAGATTCTCTGCTATAATAACAGTATTATCGGCATACCTCAAGTTGTTAATCGTCTGACCATTTATTGTGATTCCAGTGTTCTTCACTTAGCGCCTGAATCTGAATATCACTTCCGGGTATAGATTAAACAGCATTGGAGACAGTATACAACCCTGTCGTACTGCGTTTAGTATCTGTATTTCGTCAGATTCGTCGTTGTGCGCTGTTTGATTCCAGTAAAGTGATTCAATAATCTGAATGTCTCGCGAGTCGATGTTTCGTTTTTTCAGTAGATCTATTAGAATATCATGGCCTTACACTATCAAAGGACTTTTCATACACTATGAAGCATACGTGTATATCTAGATTCATGTCTAAACATCTTTGCGTTAATACATTGAAACTGAATAATGCCTCCCTTGTACTAAAACCATTCTTGAAACCAAATTGAGTATTACCTATGTCATTTTCTAGCTTGTTGTATAGTCTCTTGTGAATGACTTTGAGAAATGCTTTAAGTGTATGACTCATTAGACTAATAGTCCTATAGTCACTACACTCTCTGGCATTTGTTTTTTTTTTTGGTAAAGTTATGATCTACCTTCATAACTTTTATCCATTGTTTAGGTATCATTCCGGTTCTGTATATTGTATTAAATGGATGTACCATAATATCAAACTGGTCCTCATTTATTAGTTTTTATAATGATGGCTTGATCTCGGTTAGCTTGCCCACGGCATTGCTTCCAGCACCTTTCCATAGTTCAGCAACGATAGAGTCCTCTCCAGCTGGCTTGCTTGTCTTTTTCGCGATGTTCCTATTAAATCTTTGATTTCTTTGTGTAAATTTCTGTTATCGTATTTTGATTGTAGCTCTTCTATATATTCACATTTTGCAGTTAGCCATTTTTCTTTTTTAATGGAAATAACAGGAAAATCACCGCACTCTCTTCGGATTCACGATATATATTTTGATTTAGCACTACTGAAATATTTTACATCAAAACTAGTGTTACTTGACAACAACAACTTAAAAACTAACTTCATTCTAGTCGCACAATTCTACTACCAACATAAGTCTTGCCAACCTAAAATATGTATGTGCTGAGTCAATCCCCTTAACACTCCCACTTTGGCTTAGCACATCTCCTTCGTTGATCCTTCTCCTTTCTCGCTTCTTTTCCTGGTTCGGAACAAACGCTGTCTCGATGCTTCTGGAATGTCGATCTTGGGAGAGGCTTTGTAAAAATGTCAGCCTTCTGCTCGCCGGATGAAATGTATTCGAGAGCAAATTCACCAGCCTAGAATCGTTCCCGTATGTAGTGGTAGCGCACCTCTATGTGTTTTGTGCGCTTATGGTACACGGGGTTCTTTATTAGTTGGATTGCGCTCTGGTTGTCTAGGAACAGTGTTGCATCGACCATAGTATCTGAGAGGTCGTTGATCAGTCTCTTGATCCATATAACCTCCTTCACTGTGTGACAAGCAGCCATGTACTCTGCATCGGTTGTCGAAAGTGCCACGCTTTGTAGTCGCTGGAAATTCCAGGATATCGTACTGTCTCCGAGCTTGATGACGTATCCCGTGGTCGACCTTCGCGTCTCGAGCTCCCCCGCGTAATCCGAATCACTGTACGCCCTGAGCTGCATGTCATTTTCTGCTTTGAACCTGAGTCCCTGGTCGGTCGTTCCCTTGAGGTACTTCAATACTCTCTTCACTCCGTTCCAATGAATTTTTGTAGGGTGTTCCATGTATCTACTCAAACGATTTATCGCATAGGTAATATCCGGACGCGTAGCAACAGATAGATACATCAGACTCCCTATAGCTTCTCGGTACGGGGCTCGCGTTCTCTCATTCTCTTCTATAGGGTGTGCTTCCACACATAGCTCTGCATGTGGATCAGCTATGGTATTGATACTACATTTGCGTTATCCATCCGAAATCGATTTAATACTGCTTTACAGTACGTTTCCTGGTGCAAGAGAATCGATCCGTCTGTCTCGCGTTGAATTTGCATCCCCAGGAAGACGTTGGCTTCGCTGTGTTTGATTTCGAATTCCTTCTTTAATTCGTCAAGTAGAGCGTCAATTGTCTTCTGATCTTCTGCTACGACGAGTCCGTTATCTATATAGATTGCTTAGATGAGTTTCTTGCCGTCTTTGTTGCTCGCGAACAAGCATGTGTCCGCGCTGTTCGCCTTCAAATCGCCCCTTTTAATAGGAGGGGAGGTAGAGCAAGAAGAACCGATGAGGCAAGAACTCTGTATGAGGATAGTGGAAGAGTTGAGGAATTTTCAGTGGAGGAGGTGGTAAATCTGGCAAAATCCTTAAAGAAAAGGAAGGCGGCAGGTCAAGACGGGGTACTGAATGAGGTTTGGATGATGATGGCAAATGAGCAATGTTTGGAGAGAGTGACAGACGAATTCAATAGTAGTCTTGGCAAAATCTATGAAATTTAAACAAATAATTGAGAGGTTGGAGAGATTTTTTGATAAAAGGAAACTGAGGTTACCCTCACCACCTATGTAGGTAAAACGAAATGGATTAGATTTAAGAAAAGTGGGGTATCTAAGAACAGCTTGGGCATTGTAAGAATTTAGGGTTTGTATTTGGGAATACTGACTATAAAAATCAATGCCAAGCCTTGCAAATTAAACTTTGTTCAAATCTACGCTCCAACATCAACAAGCACGGAAGGCGAATTAAATGACTTTTACAATAAACTGAAAAGTACTATACAAGAAATACCCAACAAAGAAATAACTCTGATACAAGGAGATTTCTACGCTAAAATCGGTCAAACTGAGGAACACGAACAAGTAAAACACCTCATAGGCAGATATAGATTGGGCGTCAGAAATGAATCTGGACAACAACTCGTAGAATTTTGTATAGGAAACAACATGGTTATCACAAATACCATCTTCCCTCAACATCCAAGACGTCGGTATACATGGACATCTCCTATACATTCAATATATTCAAGATATCCAATATCCAATATATTCAAGAACTTTTTGATGTTAACTAGATAGTTCTAGTATGTGTAGTTTAAACGCATCATCAAGTTTTTAGAAACAGAAACTTGTAATACCTAATACCTAAATTTAACAAGCTATAACTAACAAAGTATTAAATCTACATCAAAGTTTGTTTCAGAAGCATTCTAAGTAATCATTCAAGCAGGTATTGATATTGACTAAGTAGTTCTAGCGTGTGTAGTTTAGACGCAATGATCAAGTTTTTAGAAATAGTCCGAGAAACTTCAACAAACTTGATTTGTTTGTAACACCTAAATTTAACAAGTTGTAACTAACAAAGTATTCTCCATTATCGCCTATACAGAAACCAAATAGACTATATATTGGTACGCCTAAGGAAACCTGGTTAAGGCACTATATGGTTCTATTGGAACGAGTGGAGATAATGGTGGATCGAGAGAAAGACAGTGTTAGAAGGGAGCAGACCATTGAAGATGTAGGTGAAGAAGAAATTACAGCCGGGGAAGTACACCAGGTAATTGCAGCCTTAAAGCAGAAGAAAGCGGCAGGACCGGACGGAGTTGGAAATGAAGCGTGGAAGTTGGTACCAGAGAAAGTTATCGACAAGCTTACGGAGGAGTTCAACAAGATATGGAAAGGGACAAAGGGTATCCCAGAGAGCTGGAAAGAGGGGATAATACAGCCAAACCACAAAAATGGGGACAAGGAAAGGGTGGAGAATTACAGGGGGATCATGCTGATGAACTCTTCCTACAAAATGTTCGCCAAGATTCTAGAAGGGCGGTTGAGAAAAGAGGCAGAGGAAAAGCAATTAATACCAGAGGTGCAAGCTGGATTCAGAGAGGGAAGAGGCACAGTCGAACAACTCATAATGCTTAGATTTATAATTGATCAGGAAATTTGAGCCTTTTTGCTCTTTTTATTAACCTGAAAGCAGCGTATGATTCCGTAGATAGAGGGAGATTGTATGAATGTTTGGTTAAAAAGGGTATTTCAGAGAGGGTGAGGAGGAATGTGAGGGAGGTGTATAGGGAAACGGAGTGTAAGATCAGGGTGAAAGAGTGTGTAACGGGATATTTCGAGATAAAAAAAGGCCTGAGGCAGGGATGTCCACTGAGCCCCACACTTTTCAATCTCTATTTGGAAAGAGTTTTGGCAGATGGGCAAGCTGGAGGAGCAGTGGTAGGGAGAACAAAGGTGTGGAGTTTAGCATACGCTGATGATGTAGTTGTATTTTCCAAGACAGCTGGGGAATTGCGAGAGGTAATTGAAAGGGTGTGAGAGTTCTTTGAAAGGAGAGATTTGAGTGTGAATGTGGGAAAAACTAAATGGATGCGATTTAAAAGAGGTGGGAAGTTCAAGAAAGAGAGGTTTGAATGGAGAGGGAGGGAAATCGAGGAGGTGCAAAGGTTTAAGTATCTGGGGTATGTATTTGGAAATGGAGGTAGCAATAGAGAGCATGTGGAGTATGTAGCGAAGAAAGCGTGGATGGCAGCTGGGCAAGTCTGGAATGAATGGATGAATAAATTCGAAGGAAACTTAAGGCCGGCTGAGACGGTGTGGAAGGTGTGTGCGAGAAGCATTTTATTGTATGGCTCAGAAGTATGGGGGACGAGAGAGGAGGACAGAATAGAGAGAGTCCAGTTAAAGTTTTTAAAAAAAATCCTGAAGCTTGATAGGTCGACACCTGGTTACATTGTCCTCCAGGAGGTAAATGCGTGCAAGGTGGCAGTCTTGGCAGCAAGAAAGGTCATAAGGTGAGTGAAATGGGAGATGAAAGGTTGATAAAAGAGGTTTTTAGAATGGTAAATCGAGTGGGAGGAGGCGGTATGAAAGGGAGTGACTGGGGTAAGAATAAGAGGAAATTGTATGAAAGAGGTGGTATATCTGGTGAGGGACTCGAAACGCTAAAGCAAGAAGTGGACCTACAAGAGCGGCAAAGCAAAATAGAAAGTAGTAATTTTCATAAAGGGTATGTAAAGATACAGGTACACGGGCGGTTACCAACCTATTTAAGTGTAAATCAAGAGGACGATGCATAAGTCATGTTAGCAAGATATAGGTGTGGATTTGAGGAGCGCGGAAGAAGATACTGGATGAGTGAGGAGCATAGAAAGTGTACTGTTTGTGGGACAGCAGAGGATACTTGAGAGCATTGGATGGAAGAGTGTACAAGGGGTGAATGGAATGAGGGAGAGAGGCAGGAAGGAAAGAAATGGGAGGAATGTATGAATGATAGCGGAAAGGGTCTGAAACTGCTGAGACGGATAAAAAGATGGAAAAGCAAACTGGTAACAGAGAAGGTGTATTATAAAGGAAAGTGGAGTTTATTTTGTGTCAGTTACAGATATTTTTGTATTTTTATTTTTTAAATTTATATTTTTTTTTATGTGGTTTCTGTATGCCAGTAGGTTAATAAAT
Organism: Phosphuga atrata; assembly: GCA_944588485.1. Lineage (NCBI taxonomy): Eukaryota > Metazoa > Arthropoda > Insecta > Coleoptera > Silphidae > Phosphuga > Phosphuga atrata. The sequence continues at coordinate 9,689,188 of OX155906.1, forward strand.
AAATAATAAAAAATATATTGGTACAGTTAAGATGGAAATCCAGTATACAGAACGTCAAGACCTTACCAGGAGCGGAGTGTGGCAGCGACCACAAACAGCTACTAGCTCGAGTAAAAATACACATTAAATCCAAGAAAACAAAGGTAAAAGCTCCCCCTTGAGCTCTGGAAAACATCCATTTTTTTAAGGAAAACCTAAGAGAAACATTGGAAGTAATCCCAAATAACGCAGAATTTGAAAATTCAGAGACAATGTGGCAAACTCTTAAAACTACTATGATCGATACCAAAGAGGAAGTAATTCAACAAAGTACCAACGATGTGAAAAACAAACAGTAGATGACTGACGAAACTTGGAACTCAGTAAAGAAAAGAAAGATGCTCAGAAGAGCAGGCATACGCAAAAACGAACAGATGATCGAATACCAAAAACTGAACAGAGACATTCAACGACTGAGCAGACGGGACCAAAACCTACACTTACAAAAAATCTGCCTTGACATTGACAGATACACAACACCAATGAAACACGAGACCTCTTCCGAACAATCAAGGAAATTACCAGAGAATTTAAACCAAAAACATGGAAAATAGAAGATCAAAATGGCAAAACTATTACTGAAATAGAGGGAGTCTTGAAGTATGGCAGTTATATTACAGAAAGCTCTACGAGAATGAAGACCCTGAACAAGAAAACGAATTACCATCAATGAACGAGGTGGAACAAGAGCCTGACATTTTGAGGGATGAAGTAGAGCAAGCCATTCATTATTTGAAAAACAAAAAAAGCACAAGCGGTGACAATATAAGCACAGAAATGTTAAAACAACTAAATGAAGTAGGCATCACATTTCTGTGGAAGATATGCAACAACATATGGAAAACCGGATAATGGCCAAAGGATTGGTTCATTCCATTGCACAAAAAAGGTTCCAGTCGAAAACGTAACAACTACAGAACCATTGCACTTATCACACATCCAACCAAAGTTATGCTCAGAATTCTCCTTCAACGCCTCAGAAGCTTTTTGGATTGGCAGATCCCACAGGAACAAGCAGGATTTGTCAGTGGCAAGGGCACAAGAGAACAAATCCCTAATGTTCGACAAATTATCGAAAAGGCAAGAGAATTTGCAAAACGATCATATCTCTGTTTCCTAGACTACAGCAAAGCTTTTGACTGTGTTAGCTGGCAAAAGCTTTGGAGAGCTCTCTTAGGGATGGGAACCCCTCAACATCTGGTGCTCCTATAAAAACATCTATATGAAAACAGGAGTGCAACAGTCAGACTGAAGGACAAAACCTCCCCAACCTTCAGCATACAACGAGGTGTAAGACAAATGTGTATTTTATGTCCGATGCTATTCAAAATTTATGGTGAATACATTATTAGGAAGGCTTTCGACGGTTGGAAGGGTGGCATAAGTATAGGTGGCAGAAAAATAAATAACCTTCGTTATGCCGATGACACCACACTTATAACAAAGGATGAATAGGAAATGGCTGAACTTATTGAAAGAGTGGAAGGAGTAAGTAAGCCTGGACTATGGGTTAAAAATAAATTGACAAAAACTAAGTTAATGGTAATAGATCGCACAAACAGAATAAACAGAGCACAGACCATAAACGATATAGAAATGGTAGAAGAAATTAATTATCTGGGTGCTAACATAAACAGAGACGGAATTTCATCTATCGAAACCAAAAGGAAAAAAGCTCTTGCTAAAACTGCCATGACAAAGCTGCATAAAATCTGGAAGGACAAACAAATAACAACTAAAACAAAACGCACACTTGTCGAACCTTTTGTCTTGTCAATAGCATTATACGGGGTAGAAACCTGGAGCTTGAAGGCCACAGACATTTCTAAACTGGACAGCTTTGGAATGTGGGTCTGAAGAAGGCTTTTAAGAATCCCTTGGACTGCTGATAGAACCAACGTATCAATATTAGAAGAACTGCAAATTAATGTAAGACTGTCAACCACCTTAAGACAGCGAACTCTCAAGATTTTTGGACATGTGAGCAGGAGAAAGGATCACAATTTGGAAAAACTTGTGATACAGGGAAAAATCGAAGGCACGAGACCTAGGGAGCGAACTCCGAAGCGATAAATGGACCAAATGAAGCACTCAACAGGAAATTCACTGTAGTACAACATGAGATGCATTACAGACAGAGATAAATGGAGAGAAATCACAATCACCATAACATTAATGATATACATAAGATCACAACACTTCAACCAATGAAGTAAACGACTAGAGAGAGAGATTTGGGAGTTGTTTGTGGTAGTAAGAATCATATAGAGTACGTGCCTAAGAAAGCGTTTGTGGCGGGAGTAAGGTTCTGGAAAGTATGGGAAAAGAGTTTAACACATATTACCAATGTTGGCTAAGTATATTGATGGAAAGTGGAGCCAAAGTATGGGGATTGGAAGAAGAAGGCGTGGAAAAAGTACAGCTACAAGTTTTTAAAAAGACCCCGCAATTAGACAGATCTCCTTCTTACATGGTACTGTAGGAGCAAAACTAAGAATTAAAGCAAGCTGACAAGTGGCATGACAGAGGAAAGAATTGAAATAGAAGTATTTAGGGTAGCAAGTTTGGAAGGATTGAATGGGAGGAGAGACAAATTGGGGGAAGAATAGAAGGAAATTGTATGACGGAGGTGGTACGTCTGTCATGGAAGTGGAGAGCTTTAAGTGAAAAAGCGTGTGAGTTAGTGAATGGTTCGAGGTTAAAGGAAGTGGAACTGCAAGAACATCAATAACGGAGAGATAATAAAGTATGAACTATGTGGTCATATAAATATTTGATGACCTCCCAAAATACTTAAAAACAACAATGAGTCTGAATGTCCATTTAGTAATTTCCAGGTTTAGAAGCGGGTGTGAAGAAACGCGATTGCCTTTGGTCTACATCGATGGCTCAGGGACAATTCCTGAATATCTAGGTTGGTCGTTCTAATAGTTTTCTGCTTGTGTTTAGGAAGAATTTGTAAGATTGGATAGGAAGCTGGAGGCATTCATAATCTAGAAGCATATATATATATATATATATATATATATATATATATATATATATATATATATATATATATATATGTTGTATTTGAGGTTTTCGCGGATAGATACCTGTGTTGTATTGTTTTCTCGGGGATTCCGCGTTGATGCTGAGGGTTGGCTCTGAAAAGAACCGGATTCTCGACGTTTCGGCGAACTAACATTCGCCATTCTCAAGAGATATATGCGTCCGTACGGGTCAACCGTTCGACGCATACTGAGAGCTCGTTCGTGCGATGCGACTACTTATAGCTGTCTGGCTTCGGGTCATGCGCGTTGTGTGCGATGCTTCGGTTCGGTTGTTTGTTTGTTTTGTTGGTCGTACATGAGTCTGGGGTGTCTGGGATTGCATTTTGAGGGTGGATATGATCGGTCGCCATGCTGGGGGCAGTCTCAAGGAATCGTCTCTCGTGTTCAAGCAGTAGTCTCATTTTTCTATCTCTATGGCTTCTCTGTATACTCGTGACATTTCGTGGCTAATCTGTGCAACAGTCCTTGAATTTCTAAAGTCCATCCAGTGACCAGTGTTTGTGTGTTGGACAAGTGCCGATGAAACTTTGTCTCTGTGTCTGATTGAAACTACATGTTCTTGAATCCTAGCAGATATTTTTCTATTGGTGCGTCCAATGTAGGTCCGTTCACATGTTCCGCAAGGTATTTCGTAAATTCCATGGGATTCTAAAGGGATGGTGTCTTTAACGCTGCGTAGCATGGAGGATATTTTCTGGTTAGGTTTGAAAATGGTGTCGATGTTGTGTCTTTTAAGTATTCTGGCGATTTTGTCAGTTGATCCATGAACATATGGTAGGTATGCTGTGCTAACGGGTTTCTGGCGTTCTTCAGTTCTTCGGCTCCTGTTCTCTGTACGACGGAAAGCTCTGGATATTAAGCTGTTTGGATATCCATTTGAAGAAAGAGCTTCTCGTAAGTTCCTCAATTCTTTCGGTAAGTTAAGCTGGTCGGCTAGTCTTTTGGATCGGGTGGTAAGAGTGTTGACTACAGATGCTAGTTGTTTGGGATGATGGTGCGAAGAAGCGTTCAGATATCTGTCTGTGTGTGTTGGTTTCCGGTACACAGTGTGGCTCAAAGTGCCGTCAGGTTTCTTCTGTACCAAGACATCCAAGAAAGGAAGTTGTTGATGCTTTTCTATCTCCATTGTGAATTTAATTTGGTCGTGTTGGGAGTTAAGATGGTTAAGGAATTTGTCCAGCTCTGGTGTCGTCAACATATCTTAACCAGAGTGTAGGTTTAAGTGTGGCTGATGAGATTGCCTTTTCCTCAAAATCTGTAAGAAATATGTTGGCTATTACTGGGGATAGAGGTGAACCCATTGGTGCTCCTAGGACTTGTTTGTATATTTGACCATCGTACCTAAAGTATGTATTCTTTAAACAATGTTCTGCCAGATCTGATACATACTTTTCTGGTTTTAATTTTGATCTTATTATGTTTAAGGCCTCAGGGACCGGTACTTTTGTGAATAAAGATACAATGTCAAAGCTCACAAGGAGGTGGCCGGGCTGGAGTTGGTGATTTTTCAGTATGTCTATGAAGTGTTCAGCATTGCGGACATAGGAATCACAATCTTCTGCGTATGGTTGTAAACATTTTGCAAAATGTTTCGCAAGAAGTTGGACCGGTGAACCAATGGAGCTTACTATTGGTCATAGTGGGGCTCCATCTTTGTGGATCTTTGGTAAACCATATATCTTGGGACACCGTGAAGATTTCTCCCTTGGTATAAGATAATTCATTGATTCCTTGTCAATGCTAGAGTTTAGGATCTTTTGTCTGGTAGTTTTCTCAAGATAGGTTGTGGGGTCCGTTGTACTGGGTAGATAAGCTGGATCATCTAAGATTGTGGTCATTTTTTGTTTATAGTCAGCACTGTTCATGACTACAGAGCAATTTCCCTTGTCAGCTGGTAGGACCACAATGCTCTTGTTTTCTCTTAGTGCCTTGAGGGCTTTGAATTCCTCGTATGAGATGTTTCTTGTCGGTGGTTTGGCAGATCTTAAAATGTGGCATGTTTCCTGTCTTATTGTCTCGGCTAATGTGGCAGGGAGTTGTGAGATAGCAGTCTCGACACCAGTGATTATGTCTTCTTTGGGAAGGCGAGTTGGTGCTATTGCAAAGTTAAAACCCTTGGCCAGTACTGTTTTGGTAGGTTCGTCTAGGGGCAGGTCTGAAAGATTGTAAACCACTTTGTCGATGTTGAGTGGTTTTGGTGCAGGTTTTTGTCTCCGTCTGAGAAGGTTGTATTTTTCTTTCTGTCTATTGGTAATTAATAATCTATTCTGTTCGGCTCTGTTGTTAGATATTAAGTCTATCTGTTGCCAGAGGAGAGGGTGTAGCGTAGTGGTTAGAGCTATGTGTGTTGTCAGGATATTTTGGCTGATGCTGTCAAGTTTCTGTCGTTTGGTTTGGATTTCGTCCCGAAGCAAAGCTTGGCTTGCGTTGTGTAGTATTTTGTTTGACCTGGCTGTCGGATTTTGGTGTGACAGCCTCATACAGACGGGTGTTATGTCTGTATCTCTACAGCGACGTAAAAATGCTAAATCGCATAATAATTGAGAGCGTTTTGTCCGTAGTTTCTCGAAACTACGGGTGAGGTGGTAAATTTCCTCCCCGTGGAGGTTTATAATGTTGTATTTGAGGTTTTCGCGGATAGATACCTGTGTTGTATTGTTTTCTCGGGGATTCCGGGGATTCTCGGGGATTTGTATATATATATATATATATACAAATATATATATATGAATTCTTAGGTTTCCGTATAAAATTTTTTTAAATTATTTTTTTCGCCAATCTTTTCATGGAAGATCTCGAAACACAAGCATTGAAAACAACCACCAAAAAAACAAACCTCTGGTTAAGATACGTCGTACATACGTTAATGACACATTCGTCATCTGGCAACATGGAAAGGAAGAATTATACAAGTTCTTGAATCACTTAAACAGCTTACACCAAAGGATCAAGTGGACAATGGAAATAGAACAAAAAGGCACGTTACCATTTTTAGACGTGCTACTAATCCAAAAGAAAGATGGAACTCTAGGTCACACTGTTTATAGAAAAATGACACATACCAACAGATACCTAAATGAAAACTCTCACCACCACCCAGCACAACTCAATGGGGTGTTAAAAACACTTATACATAGATCCGCTAAATTAGCAAATGCAGAACACCAAAATGAAGAAACATCCAAACTCTGCAGTGCGCTAATAGCAAATAGATACCCAAAAAGACAAATAAACACCATCATGAAAAACGTAAACAAACAAAAGCTAACAATAAGAACGAACTAGAGACTACCAAAAGAGCCTTTTTACCATACATCAAAGGAACAACAGACAAAATCAGCAGAGTACTGGGAAGGTACAATATCAAGACCGTTTGCAACACAGACAGAAAAATTTCACAAATCTTACGAAACCCCAAAGACAAAATTCCGTTACAAGAACAAGGAGTGTACGAGATACCATGCGGATCATGCAATCTTTCATACATCGGACAATCAAATAGGCGAATAAATATTAGACAAGACGAACACAAAAAATCAGTAAGCTGGCAAGACAAGTCATCATCTCTTGCCCAACCTGTAGCAACCACTGGACATACCATTAATTTCGACAACACCACAACAATAAGTAAAATGAAAGATTACCATAAACAGATCATCATGGAGGCCATAGAGATAGAAAAAAGACCTAACAACTTAAACAAACGAGATGATGCTCAATGTTTACCACACACATGGAGATCAATGGTGCATGGAATAACAAGACCAGCCTCACAAAGATCATGGTCATTAACAAACAGCATTGAAATATATACTAACTGGAACGAGCGCTGGCTTCTAAGTTTGTGCGGGTAGAGAGAGAGATCCCAAGGGGAGCCCTCGTATCGCTCTGTCTTCGTCTAGTACAGTCTTAGTAAAATACCTAATGTATAGTATAAATATATCTATATTATTTTATACATCTTATATAATACAAAAAGAGAATTATTATATATATAATACTAGTAGCACATGACAAATTATTATTACTTTTAATATTTTGTATTTACATAGTGTGGATAAATACTTGATTTGGTTTGATACAACTAGCTTTTCACTGACTTTCTTCTGACTTTTTCTCTGACTGTACCACATCCTCCCACTCTCGAATTGGTCATCCTCTCTCTCTCTCAAACACAAGGAGGGTGGTCTCCCCTTGGGTCCATCGGGTTGATCGTTCCAGTTAGTATATATTTCAGTGACAAACAGTGAACTGTCAGAACTGCCTGAACTACCAAGCAGAGCGCAACACATATAACCTGAAGATGGCAACGGCGAGATTGCCGAAAGGTTGTAAAAAGAATGTTTCAAATAAAACGCGGATGCAACCCCGAAAACCTAAGAATTCATATTACGCCCGCGAAAATTTAAATATTAACACATTACACCTTTACGAGAAGGAAACATTACTAAATACTACGAGAAGCTGAAAGGCCAAAAAGCGACCTTGCTCTGTGACTTGGCCTTCTTACGACGGTGCAAGGACACAAACCTTGTCCCAACATGCTGCAAAGTATCGTTCCATATCAAAACACCAAAAATCAACTACATTTTGTACAGGACCAGCCAAGCTATTCTAAGAGAAAGAGTACAAAACACAAGGCGTAGTTTGCACACGACAGATGAAGAATTAATCAAGTTGCATCTCCAACTAAGCAACCAAATCCACCCTCTTCTATGGATACAATCTGCATGCTAGCTGAGCACAATGCTGAAAACATAACCTTTTATAAAACCGAAAAACAAAAAAAACCGTTGAGACATGACAACAACAACAAACGTGTTTCACATAAACTACTGCACAACTTATCAGATTCCCAGTTCAACTCATAGAAACTCATAGAAAAAGCAATCAAAAACCTGGACCCGGATTCAGCAGAGACAATACGTCAAGATATTACGAACTTATTAGGCAAAGCCAGACCTCCAAAGAAAAATATCACACGAGAAGAAACAGCAGCGCTCAAGAACCTTAACCAGAACACGAACGTTATTGTGCTTCCAGCAGATAAAGGAAATGCCACTGCTATCATGAACACCATGGAATACAAACAAAAAATGACATCATTATTGTAAGATGAAACATACAAACCCATCTCAACAGATCCGACAACATATCTGAAGAAAACAAAGCCTTGATCAAACGAACACCAATAGATTCACAAACACAAGTTACAATATTACCCAGAGAGAAATCATCAGAATGCCCGAAGATGTACCGTATTCCCAAGATCCACAAAAACGGCGTTCCTCTGAGACCAATAGTCAGTTCCATCGGCTCACCACTTCAAGATCTAGCGAGGTACTTAGCCAGAATACTACAACCATACACTGAGGACATGGAGTCTTACGTAAAAATTCCACCCATTTCGTTGACATCATCAAAAAACAGAAACTACAACAAAATAATGACGTCCTAGTAAGCTTTGATAGAACTTCGTTATTCACACAAATACCAACGGAAGAAGCCTTAACCATAATTAAAGAAAAGTACAAACCAGCAAAGCACATAATTGACCTAGTTAAGCATTGTTTTGCTTCAAACAATTGCATCGTATACGAAGGACAGCGATACAGACAAACAGAAGGAGCACCCACGGGATCACATCTATCACCTGTGCTTGCCAATCTTTTGATGGAAGATCTCGAAACATGAGCATTGAAAACAACCACCAAAAAACCAAATCTCTGGTTAAGATACGTCGATGACACATTCGTCATCTTGCAACATGGAAAGGAAGAATTATACAAGTTCTTGAACCACTTAAACAGCTTACACCAAAGGATCAAGTGGACAATGGAAATAGAACAAAATGGCACGTTACCATTTTTAGACATGCTAGTAATCCAAAAGAAAGATGGAACTCTAGGTCACACTGTTTATAGAAAAATGACACAAACCAACAGATACCTAAATGCAAACTCTCACCACCACCCAGCACAACTCAATGGGGTGTTAAAAACACTTATACATAGATCCGCTAAATTAGCAGATGCAGAACACCAAAATCAAGAAACATCCAAACTCCGCAGTGCTCTAATAGAAAATAGATACCCAAAAAGACAAATAAACACCATCATGAAAAACGTAAACAACCAAAAGCTAACGATAAGAACGAACTAGAGACTACCAAAAGAGCCTTTTTACCATACGTCAAAGGAACAACAGACAAAATCAGCAGAGTACTGGGAAGGTACAATATCAAGACCGTTTACAACACAGACAGAAAAATTTCACAAATCTTATGAAACCCCAAAGACAAAATTCCGGTAGAAGAATAAGGAGTGTACGAGATACCATGAGGATCATGCAATCTTTCATACATCAGACAATCAAATAGGCGAATAAATACTAGACGAGATGAACACAAAAAAGCAGTAAGCCGGCAAGACAAGACATCATCCCTTGCCCAACATGTAGCAGCCACTGGGCATACCATTAATTTCGACAACACCAGAACAATAAGTAAAATGAAAGATTACCTTAAACGGATCATCATGGAGGCCATAGAGATGGAAAAAAAGCCCTAACAACTTAAACAAATGAGATGATGCTCAATGTATACCACACACATGGAGATCAAGGGTGCATGGAATAACAGGAGCAGCCTCACAAAGATCAACTGGCATGGTCGTCAACAAACAGTGAACTGTCAGAACTGCCTGAACTGTCAAGCAGAGCGCAACACATATAACCTGAAGATGGCAACAGCGAGATTGCCGAAAGCTTGTAAAAAGAATTTTTCAAATAAAACGCGGATGCAACCCCGAAAACCTAAGAATTCATATTCTCAACAACGAATTACATAGGGGAAAGTGGGGCGGATTCACACAAGAGGCACCTACATACACTGAGGGTATTTGAAGTTAGACACGGGGCAAAAGAATGATTGGTGCATAGCTTTTATGTGTGTATACTGACTAATGAAGTTCGGCATCAATCGCCGCGGAAAGCGCTTGAGTGCAACACGGAACGTGTTTTTGCCTCGCCTAAGTAATTTCATAAACTTACTTTGGACGTATTTTGTGACTAGTTAATGTTGTTTGGATTAATCATTGCTATGTAATGTTAATCATAATATCATAGAGCTTTTGATTTGATTTGTAAATTATCCTACACAAAGACAGTTTTTTTTGCATATTTTTTTATTAATTACATGTGATGGGGTAGATTCATACACAAGTACAAGGAGCACATTCATACTGTATTAATATGCCTCTTATTCTTGTTTTTTCGTGTGATGATACCTATAATGATACCTATCATTTTTTGTTATGCAGTACGAAAATAAGGTGGGTAAGGGGTGACGGCAATAACCACCATGTAAGTCCGACCCAAATGTCAACCTCTCCTACACGCGGTGCCCGCTGCTAGATAACGAACGAGGCTCTGGCGACCGAGTCATGGCGGTATAACCATTCAAACGAGAATAAAGGAAATGTATTCTCACCGTGAGGGGTTGCTAGTCTCCCAGCGGGCGCCTCCCCAGGGGGCGGGTAGGGGAAAGCCTCCCAGATATGGGTGGTACCGGGGAAATTAAATACCCGGGGCGGACCGAAACTAGCAACAACAGTAGCGTCTGACCCAGAGTGGGCGGCTGCAAACGGCGTCTGACCCAGAATGGGCGGCCGAAAACCAAACTCACCAACCCGTCTTGCCAGCGTGGTGTTTTACGGCAAAAAAACCCCTTATTTTTACCCATGAAAATGATAGATGTAAACAAACAAATACCCCAGGCGGATAGGAGAATATCTCCACAGTTCCGCAATGATAACCAATCATTCTGTCCCACGGATTCTGGGGGGGACAAACATCTAATGAAGCAGAAAACCTACTCAACAAAGAAGCAGAATATACACATGTATATCGCAACCTACTACACAAGATCGCTACAATCAGAGGAAAGACTCACCGAACTCGAGCGAGAATTAGATCATATAAAATGGGATGTTGTTGGTCTCAGCGAGATTAGAAGACGGGGAGAGCAACTAATAAAACTAAAATCTGGGCATAGCCTATATTATGCGGGAAACGACGAAAATTCCAATGGTGGAACCGGTTTTATAATACATAAACGTCACAGCAAGAATATAATTTCCATAAAGAAAATCTCCCCTAGAGTGACTAGCCTGGTCCTGAAACTAAATACAAGATACCACATAAAAATCGTACAAATCTATGCACCGACGACCAACTACAGTGATGAGGAAGTAGACATCTTCTACGACGATATATCTACGGCCCTAAGAGAGCAACCAGTCCAATTCACCATTGTATGCGGAGACTTCAACGCCAAAATCGGAATGAAAAGCGACGATACGGAAATTTCTTTAGGAAACTTTGGACTGGAAGGCAGGAATAACCGAGGTGAGACGTTGTTGGGCTTCCTACTACAAAACAACCTATTTCAAATGAACAGCTTCTTCTATAAAAAACTAAATCGAAGATGGACCTGGGAAAGTCCAGACGGCCGCACAAGAAATGAAATAGACTTTGTAATAACGGATAAGAAACATATAATTAAGGACGTAAGGGTATTAAATAGATTTGATACTGGGAGCGACCATAGAATGGTGCGATCAAAAATAACCATTGATATAAAGAAAGAGACACAAAATGGTTAAAAAGACAACCAACCAACAATGGCACAGCCCACTAGATGTAGAGGAATACCAACAGTGCATCGCAGACCGGTTGACGAGTGGAAACGCGGACAAAAATGAAAACATCAACAACCTAAACGACCGAATAACAAATGCCATAATAGAAAGTCAAAGTACATGCTGCCCTAGAACAAAACAAGAAGAAAAACTCAGCCAAGAAACAATACAGCTGATGCAAAGTAGAAGAAACATGAGAAGTGAAGAGACAACCTCCATCGAAGAACTACGAGAGATAAATAAACAGATATCGAAGGCAATAAGGCGCGACATAAGAGCACATAATAAAGATAAAATTCAACAAACCATAGAAAACAACAAAAGTATGAAGGTCCTGCGTAGAAAACTGGGAAGCGGGAAGAGACAAATAACTAAACTCAGAAATAAACAAGGAAATATAACAAGGAACAGAGAGGAGATCCTAAATGTCGTTGAAGAATTCTACCAACTTCTATATACAAGCCAAAAAGAACCAATCCCGGAATCTGAACCAGATATCGTATCAAATAAAAAGGGCATCATAAACCAAGGGTCTGAAATACTACCAGATATTACTTTAGATGAAATAGAATTAGCCTTAAGTAAAACGAAGACAAACAAAGCCCCCGGAGGTGACCACGTCACCGCAGACGCCATCAAAATCGGAGGTGTCCACCTGCTAGGAAAAATCAGAGACCTGTTCAATCTTTGCCTGTTCAACAGTACAGTACCAAATGAATGGAACAACGCTATTGTGATCTTAATGCACAAAAAAGGAGATATAGCTGACCTAGAAAACTATAGGCCGATAAGCCTTCTAAGTCATCTCTACAAACTATTTACAAGAATAATAACAAATAGACTTGAAAATAAACTGGACTTCTACCAACCAGTGGAACAGGCAGGATTTCGCACAGGATACGGAACCAATGACCTTCTACAAAGTGTTAAAACAATAGTCGAGAAAAGTATTGAATACAACAGACCACTCATACTGGCCTTCATAGATTTCCATAAAGCATTTGACACCGTCGAGTTAGATGCAGTTATGGAAGCACTACAGGAATGCCGTGTCGACCATCGCTACACGAGAACCATTTACAACATCTACAAAAAAGCCAGTATGACGGTTCAACTCCATGAAAACACCAAACCCATTCCAATTGGTAGAGGCGTGAGACAGGGGGATAGGATATCGCCTAAATTGTTCACCGCGGTTTTGGAACTCGCTTTCAAAAAGCTCAACTGCGAAAGAAAAGGCTTAACCATAGATGGCAAAAATCTATCAAATCTGCGATGTGCAGATGACATAGTGCTGCTTGCTGACGATCTTAACGATATAAAAACAATGCTATTAGAACTCCAGGAAGCATGTAATACCGTAGGCCTAAGAATAAACTATTCCAAAACAAAATGTATGACAAACTTGGTCCCGAGCAGACAGATAGATGTAGGCGATAGAGATATTGATTTCGTAGACAAATACACCTATTTAGGTCACGAAATACGCATAACTAGAGACAACCACAACATGCGAATTTAAAAGAAGAATAATCCTCTCTTGGGCCGCATATGGAAAACTTCGGGACGTATTCAAAAGCGATCTGCCAGTCTGCTTGAAAAGGAAAGTGTTTGATCAATGTGTATTGCCAGTTATGACCTACGGCACTGAAACCGCAACACTCACCGTCGCCACTGCAAAAAAGCTCCAAATTGCACAACGAAAGATGGAAAGATCGATGCTCGGCGTCTCGCTACGAGACCATATCACAAACGAAGACCTACGCCGAACAACAGGTGTCACAGATGTGGTTGTGCGTATGGCGAGGCTAAAGTGGAACTGGGCTGGACACGTGGCCCGAATGTCAGATGGAAGATGGACCAAGAGACTACTGGAGTGGAGGCCAAGAGCAGATATACGAAGCAGGGGGAGGCCCCCCACAAGATGGACAGACGATATAAAAAGAACAAGAGGAGCCTGGATGCGAGAGGCTCAGGATAGGAGTAAATGGGCGGAAATTGGGGAGGCCTATGTCCAGCAGTGGACGCAAAGGGCTGTTTGATGATGATGATGATGATGAGTACGATCATGGTTAGAAATTATAAGAAGAAGGGGAGGAGGAGTAGGGAGGTTAATGAAGAGACATTATCGTCAGCTATATCTGATGTTTTGGAACACAAACTCTCTTTTCGGGAAACAGCAGCCAAATACGGACTTAATGCACAAACATTAAAGAGCTGAATAATTTTAATCCTTCTTTTATCTTCTTTCAAGTGTGTATTAACCTGCCCGTTCGTGTATGAATGTGCCCCTCCGGTTGTATACCCCATTAGTGGGGTACATTCATACATTTTCAGTTTTTTTTTAAAGCATTATGTAAATTCGCGCACGTGGATTTTCAGTAATATTATTCTTCTACTACAGTATGAAATAGTTCAACTATCAATATACTGTAAATTGAAAGAGATATACGTAATACACAGCATTCCATAAAGCGAAATATAAAAACTGTATGAAGCCGCCCCACTCTCCCCTACTAGATTTTTTTTTATCTTTTATATGAATTCATACCTGATTGCAATAGCGATTGGTCAAAGTCAAGATGCCGGTAGTGGCAGCAATTACTGGCGCACAGTATAACCCAAAAATAATATACGGCCTGCTGTACCAGCTCATGGTGCTAGACAGTTTGTCCAAAAGAACCGCTGTTAGATAGGCCAACGCCAAGGCGAACAGCCAGCCGATTAAAATCGTTGAAAGTGTTACCACAAACTTTCTTAGATTCCTCCACTTGTCGGTGGAAAAACCTGAAAAAAAAACAAGTGATGCAATATTAAAAAACAACAATAAATTGCTTTACCTAATACTCCGAAATCTTTGAAGGAAACTAGTGCAATAATGACGGACAAAGCTCCTACGGTCCCGTTGACTATGATACCGATGGTTTGTGAGTAAGACACCATGAAAAATCCAATGTAATCAAAATAGACTATTTTCTCGCGGCCATGACTCTTTGGATCATCGACTTCGGTTGCATTTGCTAGCTGTTTCACCAAAGCCAGAATGTTATCTCCAACGTGTTGGTAAGAGCCCAGAGGAATATATTCGAAGGCATCGTATTTTGTATGGTACCTGTAACTATTCTTAGCAAAAGCCAAATCGTAACCTAAACAATATTTTATTAGAATTCATTAATAAAAAGTATTCTGTATTCACTGACCAACCAAAGATCCAAAATCTCTGAAGATCCTAAAATCCGTGTCCGACGGGATTATATCACTTTGGAAAATCTCTTCACCGGCAGCCTGTCCGGACGGATGCGGTACGTTCCGGTAATATTTCAACAGCCATGACACTTCCGGTCCCGTTTGAAAGAGAATTTCTTTTCCTCCACTACCGGCGGCTTCCAAATTCACCAAAACTTTCACTCGTTTCGCCCATTCGTGTTGCGTTATGAACGCATGCGACGCCTGCAGCCCCGTCTCCTCGGCTCCGTTAAAAAGGAATATTAAATCGTGTTTCGGTCTAGATTTCAATTTTGACAGTTTCCTTAAGACTTCCAACATAGTCGTCACCATAATACCATCATCACTGGCTCCTACAATTTAAAAAACAACTCTTAATTATAATTTTATCTGGAGATAATACTAGATAGCTAATTTATGCGGACAAAAATAGTTTCGAATAGGATCGTTGCGACCGTTACTACGTGGTAATCCATAGTTACACTGAATTGAAAAATTCACTGTTTAAATCACAGTTAATGTGTAACAAAATATTATATAACTGGGGTGCAAGGTGGCTGGACTGGTCCTGTAGCCAATCCAAACAACAAAAAGCCGCTGAAGGAACCAGAAGAATGTCCGTGATTGGCAAATGGCCGTGAATAGCGGTGTGCGCCCCAAGGTAGCGTGCTGGCACCAATACTCTTCAACGTATATACCAACGATCAACCAACCGGCCCAACAACAAGGAGCTTCATTTATGCCGAAGTTGTAGCAATCACCTACTAATCAAAAAAATTGAAGAGATAGAAGAGCACCCAACAGAATCGCCCTCAGGGTTAAGCAATTATTATAGATTAAACCAGCCCCAGCCCAACCCAGCGAAGATGCAGAGATGCTTATTCCACCTTGATAACCGATAGGCGAAAAGATAACTGCAAATAGAGTGGAACTCTGTCAGACTGCAAGACTTCCCAAACCTAGTCTATTTGGGGGTTACATTAGGCCCAACTCTGTCCTACAGAAAACATATTGATAAAACCAAAGCCAAAGTCAACATTACGAATGGCATCCTCCGGAAACTGACCAACGCCCGCTAGGGAGCGAACTCTAACGTCCTGCGCTCCTCGGTCCATGCGCTGTGCTACTCCGCAGCCGAGTATATATCAACCGCATTGGAGAGATCAACACACGCCTGTAGACTGGACCCTGCCCTGAAGGACACGTGCAGATTACTAATGGGATGCCTAAAACTCACCAGCATTGACCAAATGTACATGCTAGCCGGGATTGCACCACCTCAAATAAGGAGGGAAACCCAGGCCATGTCCGAACGAAGCAAAGAACGCGACGACATCGGACATCCATTGCACGGATATGCCTAGCTTGTGGCCAGACTAAAATCAAGACGAAGCTTTATGCAACCATACACGCCCTCACAGCGTCTAAAGCTGCAATAAAGGAGGCAAAATGGGAACAGCGCTTAGCAGACAATGATATCCCAATCTGGAATCTTGGAGAAAAACTCCCTGCAGGCTCGGGCCTAAACTGGGGTACCTGAAAAACCATCAACCGACTACGTTGCCAAATGGGAAGATGACCAAGAACAACCTTCTGAAGTGGGGATATGCGGAAGAGGAAGCATGTGCATGCGGAGGATCCTAGACAATGGAACACCTCCTGGTGTGCCAATCCCTATAAGTTCCATGTATGGTCGTGTAACGAAAATGCTGTGATGTGTGCTGAACATTGGAGCGATATATGAGCATTTTATAAGAACATTTTCTTTGAACAGTTGACATTTCATGACATGAATGATATAAATATATTTTTACATTTTGAGTAGCTCAGACAGGATTAAATAAATAATTCGAAAGGACAACCTTACCTGCCCGAGTGGTGGACTTTTGTCCACCCGGTGCACCCTGCCTGAAACCAACGAGGCTCTGTCGACCGAGTTATGGCGAAATAACCATTCTAAATCTGAACTGAGGAAATTATACTCTCAATCGAGGACCCCTTATCAAACCACTCTGACCAACGTCATAGGGCAATAGCTAAAACCCTGCAATGAAATGGAAGGAGATCAACCAAGGCACTCAGTCCCCAGCGACTCGCCTATGCCCAGTCAAAGTAGCGTCTGGATAAGAGGGCGAGTACAGGGTGCTAAGAATCACCGGAAGAGACCAGGCTATCACGGCAAACGAACAATGCAAATTATCACTTATAACAGGAGAAGATATTGGCGTGACCACATAGACAGAATGAACCAAGAGAGACTAGCATACATCGCCAGAGATGGAAAACTAAGTGGCCGATGCCCGCCAGGAGATGGATTAGGACCACCTAACCTAACCTAACCTAACCTAAGAGATGGAAGGATAGTTGGAGCTCCGATAGTTGGTTACAGGATAACCAACCGAATTGAGCCTTGGCAACAAACAGACCTCAAGGTCTTCTCGAAGTATAAGAAGAAGAAGAACAGGAGAACCTTATCACCAACAAACTAACGGAACTACAAGAACTAAACCACCTGAAAAGCTACTAATCACGTCCCAGAGATTGGTATCTGCGAGCACAGAAGGAAAGGTGAACAAGAATTAATTCTATAAACAGGTACCTATTATATTACACATTGAACGAAAACAGCCAAGGAGGAGTAGGATTCATAGTGCACAAATCCCATGCCCTAGTATTATCCAAATTAAAAGCGAATGCCGCAGGGAAGCATACGTGATCATTACGATTAATGCGACCATTCTATCAAAATCATCCAGGTCTATGCTCCCACGTCTAGCCACAGTGACGATGACATTGAAAGATTTTTCGATCACATCACAACGACCATGCAACAATCTCCAAGCCATAATACCAGAACAATGGGGGATTTCAATGCCAAAACCATTATCCTCGGGAACTCACAACATGTTAGTACGGGCATGGTACGCCCGAGGTGCCCATCTATACTCACAGTTTGCTTCTAACAGTCTTGGATATGGTATAGGGGTTGGGGGGTTTAACTATTAGTCGGGAGCTAGGGGTCACTATTTTCTATTTTCTCTAACTTACTCTAGTGACGAACCCTTATGACGGTCGAGAGTCAACCGTCAACGTGAGTGGTCATACGAGTGAGTAAACCAGTGAATAAATTTAAATTCTGTTATAAATAAATTCGCTCAAATAATCAATAAAAATGCAAAGAAGTCTAAGATCTACTGCGACACCGGAAAAATGCCACGAACAGAAAATTGCTATTATAAACAGTTAATTCGAAAAATTAATTAGTGGAATAATCAGCAAAGCAGTTAAAAAAGAAGTAGAACCGCTGTACAATCGTTTCGATGAATTAACTAATCAAATACAAATTCTTAAAGATGAAAACATAAAATTAACTGAAGTGAAAAACAAAACTTCTTCGAATCACATCGTAAAAAATTTATATCGGTGAAGAAAAGGCGCCAATCACAGAGGACAAACCCAATCAACCCGCTCGACAAAATCGAACTCAACAAAACAACGCCCAATCTGGTAGCGCCACAAACAAGTTCAACCAAACAGCAATAAATAATGAAAGGACTGGAAAACTCAAAACAAATACAATAGGAAATTAAATCGAAGAACTACATTACTAGGTACCAATACTGAACAAACTAGTATAAAGGCAGTAACTAAATACGATCATCTGATACATATCACATATCAAGACTTGAGCCACAACTAACTGAGGATGACATAATCAATTATCTGAAGCTCAGAAAGTTCAAAACTGTGTTCTGTAAGAAGTTAGCGGAAAAACGACCAGAAGACTATTCTTCTTTCAAAGTGTCATTACCGCTAGACAATCTAGATGATATTATGAACCCTGAATTATGTCTAAGATATACTCATATTAATCGTTTTTTTCCTATACCTCGAACAGAGCAGGGTGCAAAAATAATTACAAAATCTCAAAAAATAAATATGAACATATTACTAGCACTTAACATCCAATCATTACGCAACAAAGCAAATCAACTCGAAGTAACTGTCAATGACATAAACCCATCTTTCCCATATGCTTATGCCAAACATGGCTATCCACTGAGTACATAACACCTATTCACATTCAGAACTACAGGCTAATCAGCCATTTCAGCAGAACCGAATCAATGGGAGAGAGAGCAGCTATAAATTGGGCGAACCCATCAATATGTAACAACTGCAAAGACGTCAAAAAAATGTAAGTTAGAAAACAGTGCTATAGAAAAGATAATTGAAATATGTGGTATAGAAGCAACAATCAATGCAAGATAATACTAGCTGGAGACTTTAATGTTAACTTTAAGGAAAGCACTAAACATAAAAAACCTCACGTGGAAGTCACCTTGTCGCGGTGTGAGGGCTTAGTTTCGCGTACCGTTGGACGTCAGGACTGGAATAACCCCGGTTGGGGCGTTCGGCAGAGGGCGAACAACCAAGAACTTCCAAACCCTTAATCCCAAGGTGTCATGCGACCCGTGCCGAAGGGACTGGTTGATGGCCAAGGGCAACCGGCCATCGCTTACGGAGCCCCTCTGATACCTGGCGACCCCAGAGGGTATCCAGCCTTACCACTATCAAGCGGGGCTCTGATGTGGTGGACCTTTAGTTCCCTTGCGACTCAAAAAAACAAAAATTCAATCCGTGTGTGCGGGACATAAGACAATTGGCGGATCAGATGGAGCATGAGCCCCACGATCCGAGTGAGCGCACCAGTCGAGAGAGACCAACTCCCAGACTGTCGCCAAAAAGCAAAGGCAAGATGGTCAGTAACATCGTTACTACCACCAAGCCAGCAAGCCAAGGGAGACCCGCTCCCAAAATGGCTTCTAAAAGTCAGGGCAAGGTGACCGGTAACACCGTTACTCCCACCAAGCCCGCGACTAAGCAAGAGGAGACAAAGCCCAAGGCAGGTAAGAAGAAGACGAGATGGGCACATCCCTTGCCACCCCTAGGTAGTCCAGGCGGACTCGATGACCCACTGAGAAAGGGCCTCAGCGGTGCCGGGGTGAGATGGTATCTGCGCTTCTTAGCAAACGGGCTACAACCCGAGGAAGCTAAGAAGAGAGCAGTACAGAAAAAGGTGGGAACTACACCACAAACACAAGGAGCTGCCAAAAGAGGGGCTGATTCTGTCACGCCCCAAGACAAAGCAGCTAAAAGACAGAAGGGGATCATCCAAAGTGGGGCAACGGGAGTGGTCAGCTACCCCAGCTGCCCCCCCCAGGACTTCTGGGCCTAACACCAGCTACACCACCGCCGTCAAGGTGGTGAGGGTTGGTGTTATGTCCAGAGACTACCCAAGGAATCCCCTGAGTAAGAAGGACATGCCTGCTCTTGAGCAAGCAATTATGAAAGAGACAGTCGTAGACTGGTCTCATGAGATACAGTTTGAAGGCATACACTTCAAACCAGGACTAGTCATTGTCGACTGTGCGAACGAACAGACAGCAAAATGGCTGATGACAAGAGCACCCATCCTAAGACATTGGGAAGGGGGGGCTCTGGTGGCGAAATTGGGTGATGATATCCCCAAGCCACATGTCATCACCATGTTCCTACCTAGGAGCGGGGACCTAACCCCGGAGGCCTCCATCAACTACCTCAGGGCCCAAAACAAAGGACTTAACATTTCCGAATGGAAGGTCCTTGGGTGCCGGGTGGAAAGTGGGGATCAACTCCTAACGGTGGGAATTGACGAAGAGTCCGCTGGAGCCATAGCGAAGGCCAACCATAGCCTCTACTTTAGGTTCGGGCGGATCAAAGTCCATGGGCGGAAGAACGACGCCACACAAAAAGCGGATGTAGAGGTAGCGACAGCCACAGCGGCCCCTCCCTCGGAAGTTACGACCGCAACAACGGCCACTTCAGAGGTGGAAGGAATAGCGGTGGCGGCAGCTCCCTCTGCTGAACCTTTAACGACAAACGCCGCGAACGAGGAAGTCAGCCCGGATTACCTGGAAGACGACCTCGACCTCACACTCGTAGACATGAGCAGTCAAGCTATGTCTACAGAGGAAGAGGTAGATGTTGTTCTGGTGGAGACAGAGAAGGACTTGCCGCCTCCTGTCATAAACCAAGAATGACCAGCAGGCGCACCAAAGTAGCCCAGGTGAACATCCACCATGCCAGAGCAGCCTCGGCTGTGACGGCTAGGATGTTCACCAAACAACACCTAGGGCTAGCGCTACTGCAAGAAGCCTGGACCTACGGAGGTAACATCAGAGGCCTCAGCAACAGGGAATGTAAGTTGGTATGGGACAGCCGTGAGGCTTCCCCTAGAACTTGCATTATGGTAAGGAAGGACATTAATTACTTATGGCTTTCAGAATTCTTAACGCGGGACTTAGTTCCTATACAGATCCTCATCAAGACCGAGGGCCTCCACCGCGAAGTAGTAATCGCATCAGCATACTTCCCTGGCGATGGTAATAACATACCACCCATGGAGGTACAAAGGCTGGTCGAGCACTGTATTAGGAGAAAGCTGCCACTCATCTTGGGATGTGACGCGAACGCCCACAACGAGATGTGGGGCAGCACGGACACTAATAAGAGAGGTGAGTACCTTTTAGAATACCTCATTAAAGAGAACTTAATTGTGTACAACGTCGGGAACACACCAACTTTTGTCACTAAGGCCAGAAATGAGGTACTGGATATTACGGTAGGTAGCGCTAACGTAAGTAAACTAATTAAAAAGTGGAGGGTTTCAAGTGAACCCTCAATGTCAGATCATAGGATCATAGAGTTTGAGCTGGAAGGAGCGAGTGAGGAAAGTACCCCCATTCGAAACCCCAGACAAACTGTGTGGCCTATGTTTAGTTCACAACTAAAAGAAAACCTAGAGCAGGTGACAGTGCAGGGTGGTATCAAACACTACACCGTGCTGGAGCAGGCTGTAGGAGAAATAAATGTAGCAATCACCACGGCATTTGAATCCAGCTGCCCGGTAAAAACCGTGAAGGAGCATAAGGACGAAAAATGATGGAACAAAAATTTGTCTACATTAAGAGCAAAAGTACGTAGGCTTTTCAACAAAGCCAAGCAATACGGAAATTGGCTAGAATACTCTGAGGTGCTTACCACCTACAATAAAGAGATCAGAAGGGCAAAAAGGGAAAACTTTAGGACCTTCTGTGAAAACATAGAATCCACGCCGGTGGCAGCTAGACTGCACAAAGCACTAGCGAAGGATAGAGTGGAAATGACAACCACTCTCAAGAAACCGGATGGGACCTTCTCGGAGGATGAAGAGCAAAGAGCTCTCCTCCTACTAGAAACCCATTTTCCGGAATGTAGAGGATACAGGGAGACCGAGGGCTTGATGCAACCACGGAAACCAAGTCGGGCCGACTGGAGGAGGACAGCGTCCATCTCTACGGAAAACCGAATCAGATCGGCTATCGGCACTTTCCAGCCTTTTAAGGCCCCAGGTGTGGACGGACTAGTTCCTGCCTTCCTACAAAAGGGAGAGAGAGAACTAATGCCGTATCTTCTAAATATTTTTAGAAGTAGTTTAGCGCTCGGATATATACCGGAGCTATGGAGAAGCGCTAAGGTGGTATTTATACCGAAGGTGGGAAAGAAAGGCACCACACAACCGAAGTCATTTAGACCCATTAGTCTAACATCTTTTATGTTAAAGACAATGGAGAAGGTGATTGATAATTCAGGAGGACTATGGTGCTGGTAGGTACACCACTACACAAAAGTCAGCATGCTTACAGAGCAGGGAAATCCACAGAAACCGCCCTGTATCAGCTGACAAATGAAATAGAAGCAGCACTAGAGACAAAGGAAGTAGCGATATGTGCCTTCTTGGATATAGAGGGAGCTTTTGACAACACCTCACACGAGGCTGTCAAGGCGGCCCTCGAGAGAAGGAGTATCGACAACACTATCTCAAAGTGGATGGGAGAAATGCTGAGAACTAGAGTGGCGGAGACACAAGTGGGAAGAGATACCATTAAGATCTCCACAACTCGAGGGTGCCCACAGGGAGGTGTACTATCACCGCTAATGTGGAGCCTGGTAGTTGATGAACTACTGGTTAGGCTAAACAACCTAAACATCAAATGTCAAGGTTACGCCGATGACATAGTCATAACGGCCAGAGGAAAATTTGAGGGAACGCTCTGTGAAATTGTTCAGAGAGGCCTCAAAGTAACTAGTAAATGGTGTCAGAACAGTGGGATTGAGACTCAACCCGAGCAAAACCACGGTGATACCATTTACTAGAAGGAGAAAACTAAACTGCCTGCATCCCATACTCATAGATGGGAAGGCAGTAGAATACCAACAGGAGATAAGGTATCTGGGTATCACACTAGATAGCAAACTCCTATGGAATAGACACGCTGAGGCAGTGGTGGGCAAAGCCAAACGCGCCCTAATGGTGTGCAGAAATCTAGCAGGAAAAACGTGGGGTTGTAACCCCACTATCCTGCGATGGATGTACACCATGATAGTGAGACCTGCAATCACTTATGGGGCGGTTGCGTGGGGAAGTAGAATCAAGCTGGCCTCTATGAGGAAACAGCTTGAGAAGATTCAAAGACTGGCGTGTGTCTGCATCACGGGAGCGATGGGGTCGTGTCCGACAGCAGCATTGGAGCTGCTGCTGGATCTGACTCCGCTGCACCTTGTGGTGGAGAGCGCCGCCAGATCGGCGATCGTAAGGTTCAGCAAGGAAGGAATGGGCAGAGGTAAAATAATCGGGAGCAGAGACCGAAACAGCCTCGCTGCCAAAATCCCCTGGCTGGAAATACCAAAGGACGAAATGGTATGCAAATACCACTTCGAGAAAAACTACACAGCAATGTGTAGTAGTAAAGCCGATTGGAGCGACGAATCCTCAGCATACCACATAGAGCAAAATGCCATCAAGTGGTATACAGATGGTTCGAAGACAAAGGAAGGAACTGGTGCAGGAGTGTTTGGACCTCGTACCAGATACTCCGAATCCATGGGAACATCCCCAAGTATCTTCCAAGCAGAGGTACACGCAATCGAAAGATGTGCACAGTTTAACCTCGACAGGAATTACCGCAAATAACGAATTGCTATCCTGTCAGATAGCCAAGCAGCCATCAGGGCCATTAGCTCATACACCATCAGATCCAAACTGGTATGGGACTGTGTGGGGAAGCTGAACAAGCTTGGCAGGGATAATAAAGTAACGCTATACTGGGTACCAGGACACACTGGTATAGACGGAAACGAAGAAGCCGATCACCTAGCAAACAAGGGATCCAGTAGCCCCTTTATAGGTCAGGAACCCTTTTGCGGTATGAGCGTGA
This sequence comes from Phosphuga atrata, assembly GCA_944588485.1. Taxonomy (NCBI): domain Eukaryota; kingdom Metazoa; phylum Arthropoda; class Insecta; order Coleoptera; family Silphidae; genus Phosphuga; species Phosphuga atrata. Next base: position 9,713,503 of record OX155906.1, read on the forward strand.
ACACCATCCGCAAAAGTTTAGATGAAGAAATAAGAGGAAAATGGATGAAAACCTGGGAAGAACTTCCAGGGCTAAGGCAATCCAAAGTGATGCTGGGATCTTTCAACCAGAAGAGAACTAAAGCTTGCCTGAAACTAAGCAGGAACAAGCTCAGAATTCTGACAGGAGCCCTGACGGGACACTGCAGACTTAGGAAACATCTCAAGGCCCTAGGCCTAGAGGAGGATGATGGATGCAGATTCTGTGGCTCAGCAGAGGAAGCCCCCATACATCTGTTCAAAGACTGCGGAGCATTACTCCGCAAGAGACAGCTGTACCTTGGGGCTCACTGCTTGAACACAGAGGAGCTGCAGGCCTTGAATCCCACCCAGATCCTGAGATTCCTAAAGGAGTCAGGATTAGAGGAGGCGCTCTAAATGGGTAAGTACACCAACACTTGGAGGAGGAGGGTGGGGTACAATAGATCTACAAAGGTCGCAGTACAAGTCGTCACCACCATATCTACAATCTACAAACATAAAAACCATTTGGTAAACATACTAGCCTCGAATATATCCAAGACACCCCGATGTCCGACCATCGATTAATACGTCTATGTGGCAATGAATGAGAAAAAAGAACATAGTCTCACCAGAAACATGTCGATCTCAAACAAAAATCGCAACACTTGCAGAACGAAACCAGAGAGGAAATCTATAATAACCGGGATTGTAATGGGACAGTTGACAGTTTCCTTCATCAACATCCAACAATATTACTTCTTCTCATGCTTTCCTACGGTGAAAATCAATCAGACTCGCAATTCTTGGATTACGAAGGAGGTAAAATGGTCAGCGAGCAAACTAAGGATATGTACACTCTCCAAAAATAATCCAATATTTAAGGGAAATACTTAAGGGAAAAATACGTGGTCTGTTAGAAAAGTATCCGACCTTTAGCCGTTAAAAAAAACTGGTATACCTGGAGCATTGGAAACCTAATCACCCTCAAAGTAATTTCGTTGGAACTCCACACACTTCTCCCAGCGGTGCCGCCTCTGTTGCAAGCATTTCGAAAAAGCCACTTTCAGAATCGACTTTAGCTCGGCTGTCACTGCAACCATAATGTTCTCTATTGTCTGAAATCGCGTTCCTTTCAATGATCTCTTGACTTTCGGGAATAGCCAGAAGTCGCAGGGGGCATATCAGGAGAGGATGTCGCCTGTCTAACCAGAGGGGTCTGGTTTTTCGCCAAAAAATTGTGAACCTAGTGCAAGGAATGTGCTGGAACATCGTGATGGAGTCGCTAATTTCCTGATGACCACAACTCCAGTCGAAATTTCTCGGATAGTCACACGACGGTCCCGCATCACTACAGCGTTCACTTTGGCAATGACGTGGTCATTTCGGTATGTTGATGGCCGACCAGAGCGTGGCTCGCTTTCCACCGATGTGCGACCGTCTTTAAACCGGTTGTATCACTCCTTAATTTGCGTGATGCCCATAGCATCGTCACCGAAAGCCGTCTGAATCTTCCGAATTGTTTCCACCTGGTTGTCGCCCAGTTTCTGGCAAAATTTGATGCAGTAGCGCTGCTCCAGTCGTTCCGTCAATTTACTTGCATTGAAAAACCGACGAGAGCACTACACACTACGTCACTCGAACACTGCTCGACAGCAACTGACGCTATTTACAGGCGGGGAAAAAAATCACGCATGCGCACAGAGGTTCAAGGTCGGCTCATGCAAGCGCGCTTGATTCAAATATATCAGGTTTTTTAAATAAAAAATAAGATTGGGTACTTTTCTAACAGACCACGTATGAACACTATGCTTATTAAGTCGGCACAAGAGTCTTTCTATCGTCATAAAATAATCGAAGCACCAAATAGACAAAGAGCCTTCTGGAAAGTATTAAAGGAGCAGAAGAATAAATCTGGTGCACCAGAACCAATCCAAATAGAGGAAAATTACATGCTAGTTACTCAGCCAAAACAGATTGCGACAATCTTCAACAACTTTTTTTAGCAAGCACCGATAGTAATCCGCCAAAATCCAACCAACATACATCACTGATGAGCATATCAGACGCATCTAACAAACAATATTCCTGGAAACATTTACAACAACTGAAAGCCTACAGATTATGGAGTCACTAAAAAATACAACTACTTGTGGCCCTGACTCACTGCCTACCATCATTCTTAAAGAATTCAGACGTGTCCTGGTACACCCAATAACAGACATTGTTAACACCTTCCTCTATAATGAAATCTTTCCAGCAATTTTAAAAACCGCAATAATAATACCTGTATATATACATGGAGATAAGTTGCAAGCAAATAACTATCGTCCTTCTTCTTCTTTAATCCATAGCCGGCGCATGGAGAGGTGGTCGACCTCGTAGCCAGTACGCTGCTGTTGGTGCCGCTAGATTCCGTGCTCCATTCACTATACGCTTCCATGCTATTCGATCAGTTGCAACGGTTCTTGCCTCAGCTGTTGTTATTCGCTGGTTTTTTAAATCGTTCTCTACGTGTTTCAACCATGTGGTCTTCGGTGCTTGTTTTTGTGTTCTCCAATCAAGAGGTCGTTTTTTCCATAGGAGTTTGTGCGGTACTCGATTGTCGCCCATCCTACAGATGTGGCCGAACCATCGTAATCGGCGTTTTTGAATTTCCTCAACAATCGGTGTCTGTTGGTCGCACCTTTCTCTGATTGTCTCATTTCGGAGGTGGTTGAGGAGTGAGACGCAGAGAATCTGTCTCAGGCATCGCATTTGGAAGGCCTCGAGCTTGTTAAGGTCTGGTTTGAGTAATGTCCATGTTTCCGATCCATAAAGAAGAATTGGGAGGATCAGCGTCCGGTATAGGCGTATTTTGGTTTTGATGGTAATATTCGTCCGCTTCCATATGCACCACTTGAGTGAAGCAAACGTTGCTGTTGCCTGGCCTATCCGGCTGTGAACTTCGGCTGTCGAAGCTACTTTCTTCTCCACAACCAGTGATCCCAAATATTTGAACTGTGGTACCTGCTCGATTGTGGTTCCATCGAGGTAAACTCTGGCTTCAGATCCATCCGTTGTAAGCACTTTGGTCTTATCCGCATTGATTCTCAGTCCGTATGACTGGGCAATGCGGGAAATGTCGTACAAGGTGTCTGTTGCTTCGGCATCTGTGTTGGCGAAAACCGCACTGTCATCGGCGAACATCAGATCGGTTAGGAAGTTTTTGTCATCATATCGAACTCCGCGTCGCCCATCAAACGCTTTTCGCATAATCGTGTCGATCACAATGTTAAAAAGGAACGGCGAGGCCACGTCTCCTTGCCGGACTCCGGTTCGAATCGGGAATTCCTCAGACATGTCGTTTCGGATACGAACATTGCTGGTTGAGCCGTCGTACGATGCTTGAAGAAGTTGAATGATTTTCAGTGGCACGTGTTCGATCTTCAGGGCTTCCCACAAGCTTGTCCAATCGATGCAATCAAAAGCAGATTTGAAATCGATGAAGACGATGACAGTTCGTTTGCCACATCGAATTCTTTCTTCCATTAGCTGACAGAGAGCAAATATCTGATCGATGCATCCTCGATGTGGTCGAAATCCAGCTTGTTCTTCCCGGCTTGTTTGCTCTCGATGTTTCTGTAGTCTTGATTGTATGATTTTCATAAATACTTTGCCGACGATCGAGAGGAGGCTGATACCACGGTAATTCTTGCATTCGCGACTGTCGCCTTTCTTCAAAATAGGCACAACAATCGCTTTCTTCCACACGGATGGAACACAATCTGAATGCCATATATGCACTGTGAGAACGTGAAGTTGATGTAATAAGACGTCTCCCCCGGCTTTGATCATTTCGGCAGTTACTTGATCTCCTCCCGGCGCTTTACCATTTTTCAGGGATTTTATTGCCGTCTTCACCTCATTGATTGTTGGTTCAGTATCGGGAAACTGATTTATCGGCTGCTCAATAATCGGCAGTTCGGGTGCTGGACTTACTGGCGGATTGTGGTTGTACAGCTGATGAAAGAATTCTCTCCACCGCTGTAGACGTTCCTGAGGAGAGGTCACGAAAGTTCCATCCAATTTTTTGATATTGTCATTTGTTGATGTTGTTTTGCCACTTAACCGTCGGATTGTCTGGTACAGCGTCCGGTACTCATGCCTTGACGCTGCTTCTTCCATGTCAGCCGCGATGTTATTCCAGTAAGCTTCCCGTTCCAATTTCATTTTCTGTCGAACTTCTTTGTTCAATCGTCGGTATTGTTTGAAATCGACGTGTTTCATTTGCTTCCGCTGGTCGACTAGATTGAGACAGTCGTCCGAGATCCATTGCTGCGTCCGTCGACGGATGGGCGGACACAGCTCCGTTGCACACCCCACAATAGACTCAGAAAGTTGTTTTTCTTCTATGTTGATATCGACTGGTATCGTGAGTGCTGCAAATTTGTTGGATAATGCGATTTGAAATTTTCGGCTGGTTTCAGGGTCTCGCAGACAGGCCCAGTTCCTCTTGGCTGATGGTGGTGCCTTTTTCTTTGCTCTTTGTAATTTCAATTGTAGTTTCACTCGGACAAGATAATGGTCTGATCCACAGTCGGGTCCACGCATCGCACGTACATCTTTGAGCGTCGATTGGAATCTGGTGTTGACCAAAATGTAGTCCAACATCGCCGAATCGTTGCCGGATGGATTTCGCCACGTAAGTTGATGTTTGAGGGGGTGACGAAAGATGCTGTTGCCGATGATCAAGTTGTTTGACGCTGCAAATGATAAGAGGCGTAATCCGTTGTCATTTATTTCCCCGTATCCGAATTTTCCCATCGTTTCTTCCCAACCGGTTCGATCTGCACCCGTATGTGCATTAAAGTCGCCCATAAGTACGATTAATTCGGTTTGGGGTATTGTATCCAGTGTGTGTTGAAACTGGGCATAAAATTCATCCTTGTTTGTGTCCGGGCTGGTCTCAGTTGGGGCGTAGACGGATACGATATGGGTCTTAATCGTTCCATCAATAGTGATAACCGCCAGACGCTCGGATATCGGTTGGAATGCGATAACACTGGCAGAGGCCCGTCGATCAACCATAAAGCCAACGCCCGCTTCTCGTTTGTCGCCACCAGAATAGAATAGCGTCATCGTCTCGTCGATTGATGGTGGGTCAACCTTCATTGTCCCAGATCCTGTGAGCCGCAGTTCTGATAATGCACAGATCGATATTTTGCATTTCAATAATTCCTTGGCGATAATTTCCTTTTGACCAACGTGATGTCCCGTTCGCACATTCCATGCGGCGATTCGTATTTCTGATTTCGGTGTGATTAACCTGAGTCTTTGGCCAGTAGTCCACTTCTCACCCCCATCCCTGGTTCCCAAAGCTGGCGCATCGGCTGCCCCGGATGCGGTAGCATTAATTCGTAAGTTGTTAAGTCGTGTATCCATGCGGTTTCTTGCCTAGTTTCTTCGGTTTCCCGATTCTGGTCGGCGCGGCAGGCCGACCACCCTCCTCCTTTCACACCCTGGGCTTGGGACCAGACGACGGCGGAGACGACGGTGTATTAGGTCGAAAAAGGAGGGAGAGCAAAAAATACGTTAATGTCACTTAACTATCGTCCTATAGCCCTAATATAGGTTCTAGCAAAGATATTAGAATATTGCATGTGGATTAGAATGTTGAGCTTCATAGAAAAATCCTACCTAGTACCAAATCAACAGCATGGTTTCTGCAGAGGTAAATCAACAACAACAGCGTTAACCGAATTCTATAACAAAATTTTAGATAAAGTAGATGAAGGAAATCACCCGATTGGTATCTTCTGTGATTTATTGAAAGCTTTCGACTGTGTGTTGCACAAGCAACTCCTTAACAAAATTTACAGCTACAGTATAAGAGGTGAATCTGCTAGATGTCTCACATCTTTCCTCACAAATAGGAAACAATTTTTGAAAGCAAAATGCCGATCGATAACTGGCCAATCCGACTTCAGTTGTGTAAATATGGGTGCCCCGCAGGGCAGTGTCTTGGCTCCAACTCTATTCCTACTATACACCGCAGACCTGGTCAGCTACATTATGCTAATGACGCCAGTTTTATCATCTTCGAAAAAGATGCTTCAAACAACCGGGATTGCGTGCCAACATGCTCTAGGATACACTCAACAAATGGTTCGCGCACAACAGTCTCTTTCTCAACAGAAATAAAACAGAATACTTTGTATTCCATATAGCACGTAGCAACTACCCTATAGACATCAAGTTGAAAATAATTAACGACGAAATTAAACGAACCAAGGTGGCTAAATTCCTAGGAATTTATTTAGACGAACACTTTCAATGGAACACCACCATACAAAATATGTGCTCCAAACTACATAGGAAGCTCTTTCAAATAAGGTTCTACAATATAAAAAAAACGAAGATCTTACATTTTACCATGCGGAGATCCAATCAATAATTTCATATGGTATTCTGCTTTGGGGATGCTCGTCAGAAACTGAACGAGAAGAAAATTATCAGAACCTTAATGGGTATCAATATCACGGGCACCTGTAGACCCCATTTCAAAAAGCTGGGTATTCTCACAGTCACAAGTTTATATATTCTAGAACTAACATGCTACATCCATAAACAGAAGCACACCTTCCAGAAGCATCTGGATAAACATCAACACAACACGAGAATTAAACACCAACTATACAGGCCCAAAATAAACCTAACACTATGTGGATAAGGTCCAAACTACCAGGGAGTAATCATTTATAACAAACTACCATCAGCCTACCTAAACCTACTTAAAAGCCTACATAAACTACCAACAGAGGAAAAATCCTATAAAAAAAATTAGGAAAACTACAAAGGACATCCTCCTCTCCAACACAATCTACAACCTCGAAGAATTTATACTATATATTAAACATGTAAACTCTAACAGTATATTGTAAAGATCTAATATTTGACGCTTCCTATAGATTCTATATCTCATGGACAATAAAATTATTTGATTTGATTTGACTGAATGCTGAAATCCTTCCAAATACATTTCTACTAATCAATTCATGGAATGTCGAGTCAACAAAAAAATTACCTCAGAGCAAGTTGCTCAGAATCCCCCACTGAAGCACCTGTCCGCCTCATGGATTATGGGAGATGCAAAGATTCGAATATAAATAAGGCTAGAGATAGTAAAGGAGGAACACCAAATCACATCAAGAATGAAATCCTCACCGCCACTTACAACATCCGGACCATGCGACTCGACGACCATTTGGAGGCACTGAAAAGTGAGTTACAGAAAATTAAGTGAGACAACCTATGAATCTGCGACACAGAAGACTCATTGCGAGGCTTAAAGGCCAAATGAGAAGCGTGCTTAAATCAGGAAATCTATTATACCAAAACCACTCTACCACAAACTCACACATATAGCGGTCTACATAGGGGCCGAGTCCCCATTCTGGTGCATAAGGACTGGAAACAACGGATCAGTAAAACCTGTGCCATTTCGAAACGGGTTATATACGCCATGATTAAGCTACACACTTCAAGGTGATCCAAGCTTATGCCTCGACCAGCGCGGCTGACGACACGGAAGTCCAGCAGTTTTAAGAGGATATGTCTACATCCATATCTACATATATCTACACTATATATCTTATCGGTAGTAATGGGAGATTTTATCCCGAAAATCTACTGATCCACCGAACATCGGTCCATAAGGATTAGGAACCAGAAACGATCGCACTCAGATGATGATCGACTCTTAACAGCATGAAATGATGAAAAAATGATGAATCTTAACAGCATGAAATAACAGGTGCTATTCTGCATGAATACACATTTCAAAAAAGCACCTCAAAGAAAATAGACCTGAAGCCCAAAAAATATAGTAAAAAACGAAATTGATTACATCCTCGAGTAGCAGACAGATATGCAAGCGATTTCATGCCGGGAGTGACTACCGTCTAGTAAGATCAAAAATCTTGATAGACGTCCGACTAGAAAGACGCAAATTGATGAAAAGAGGCATGTATCCAACATCAGCAATCCTGGAAGAAAAGCTATGCGAATACCAAGCCAGTATCAGATCAAAAGTGAAAACAATCGAAGACCTACGATTCCTGGGTATAGGCAGACTCTACGAGAAGATACCGAGCGGAATTGAAGGTGCTGCAAAGAAAATATCCTCCCGAACTAAACCACGGGATTACAAACTAAGTGTAAACTACTATCGAGCTCCTAGAACGCTGACGAACGGACCGAGACTCGAATAGATACCGAACTCTAAATAAGATCATCCGTTAAGAGATTAGGGAAGACATAAGAAATTATAACTCACAAACTTGCTGGTTCAAACAATGGCTGAAGAAAATAAAAAGTTGCGAGTCCTGCGATCTTAGAGGACTCGAGGAAAAGCACAAATGTGTAGAATGAAAGATGAACAGGGAGAAATCTTTACTAGCAAAGCGGACATTGTGGCCATCATTCAGAATTTTTACCGGAAAGTGTACAGCGCCTCAGTTCCTAAAATGATACCGAAGAGGGAGAGGCAGAAACATTGGGTCTGAAGAAAACCAGATATCGATGCAAATGAGATGCAGCGCTGAGAAATATTAAAACCAGAAAAGCAGATACGGCGGAAATGTTAAAGATTGGGGAAACACTCTAAAGAAGGCACTACACATCCTCTTAAACAAGTGTATGCAAGAGCAACGAGTACTTCATTATGAAGGAATGCCGAAGTCATTCTACTGTTTAAATTGGGCGATAGTGCAGATATGGAGAACTACAGACCAATCGGTTTATTGTCCTTTTCTACACGCTTTTGACCCACATAGTCAAAGACCAGCAGGTTTGACTTTTACCAACCGGTCGAACAAGCAGGATACCTGGGTCATGCACACGCTTATCGAAAAGACTATAGAATACAATATCCCGCTTCATCTAACCATCCTAGGCCTCAATAAAATAATATCCAAATCGTAACACGATTCGTCGCGAAATATTTATATAAGTTATAGTATTGTATCTTTAATGATACAAATGAACAAAAAAACGAAGATTAACCGCAAACAGATTTAGAGCCCAATATCCTTATCTCTGAGATCAATGAGGCCATAATGCATCTAAAATTAAATAAAACCCCAGGATTGGATGGTATTTCAGCTGAAATAATAAAGTTGTTCGGAGATGATGGTGCTAAAATTCTGCACAACATATGCAATAAAATCTGGCGCACCGGACGATGGCAGGAGAACTGGTCTAGATCAGCCTTTAACTACAATGAAGTGCCAAAATTACCGCATGATTTCCTTAATATCACATGCGAGTAAAATTCTCCCGAGAATAATGGACAGAAGACTACAAACATACCTGGAACCCCAAATCCCCCCGGAACAGGCAGGCTTCTTCAAAGGTAGAGGAACCAGGGACCAGTTATTTAACATCAGAAAACTAATAGAGAAGGCACGCGAGTTGGACACACCTATGCTTCTATGTTTTATAGACAATACGAAAACCTTTGACTGTGTGCAATAGAAAGATCTATAGCGTGTATTAAAGGAAATGGGAGTCCCAACGCACCTAATATCCCTCGTAAGCAGTCTGTATAAAAGTAACGATGCCACCGTTTGTCTTGATAACAAAACATCAAATGTCTTTAAAGTAAGCAAAGGAGTGCGTCAAGGCTGCATATTGTCGCCTAGACTATTTAATGTCTATGGTGAATTTATAATGTGACGCGCATTAGAAAATTTCAAGGGAGGAGTAGCAATTAATGGTAAGAAAATAAGCAAATTGAGATACGCTAGTAGCAGCAAGCGAAGAATAAATGGCTAGATTAATTTAACTCGTGGCGAATGAAAGCCAACCCTTGGGTCTGGAGATTAATTGGACCAAGACTAAAATAATGCTCATCGATAGGAATAAAACAATACAGATAGAGAACCTGCATAATGACATCGACGTTGTTGAGGAATATATTTACCTGGGAGTATCATTACTAACAAGGGAGGATGGGAAGCTGAAATTAGAAGACGAATATCGATTGCTAGAACCGCAATGTCTAACTTGGTTAAGATATGAAAAGGCAAACAAATAACAAAAATTACAAAAGTGTCCCTGGTTAAAACATTAGTGTTCTCTATATTCGCATACGGCGAGTCATGGACAATCAAGTCCTCCGGCAGAAAACGCATAGATGCATTTGAGATGTGCTGCTGGAGGAGAATGCTCCGGATACCTTGGTCGTCACTGAGAACTAATGCATCGATAATAAATGAAATAGGCATTCAAGACCGATTGTCCACAATATGTCGAAGACGCATCCTAAAATACTTGGGACACGTAACCAGAAAAGCACAAGACAACTTGGAGAAGTTATCGTACAGGGCAAAATTGAGGGAAAAAGACCGCGAGACAGGTCCGCGTAGAGGTGGTTGGACCAAATCAAGAACATAACGGGAAAACCCCTGCAAAGGAACTTAAAAGCGGCAGAAGATCGCAAGCAATGGAAATAACTAAGCAATCAGTGTACATAACCTTGGTGTCACAACTCTTCATACATGAAGACAAGACTAAGAAGAAAGATCCTTAATGAATATTAGTCTACTAGACTTTACACTGTCAATTGGTTTATTGATATAAGAGGCCGCAGAGAAAAAAAATTGCGAGAAAATTTTCGAGGACGGCTTGCCACCAAGACATTTTTAGTAGGCCTCTCCTCACTTCTGATCCTATCCTTACTGGAATGAGAAAGATTCCAAGAAAAATATCGAAGCCCTTTTTAAAGGAAACTTTGGTTATGTTGTTAGAATTAGACGTACCATCTACTTCAACTGCTCTCCCAAGAACCGATGAAGAGGAAGTGCATTCCATCTAAAAAGACATGGACGAAGAAGACACTCACAGCTAACATATTCTGAAACCCTACAATTGTGCCTTGTGATGTATTTGGTGTAATTTATTTAAAACATTGTTTAAAATCCATCACTGAAACTGATACTGAAGTGGTGTTTCATAGAGGGGCAATATATACAATGGCTATACAATTTTATAATAAAGATTCATTTTATGACCTCTATGGAAAATTTACTCAGCTTTGATTTTTATGATTCTAGTGGTACTTTGAATAATTCTTGAAGTGTATTACAAGAAAAGGTCTTGATAAAAACACAGCATTCAAAACCTGTCTTTCTTAAAAGACAGACGAGCGCAGAGAAAGATACATACTGCTAAACGAGAGGCAAAGAAAGCCGTCGCTGAAGCAAGTACAAACCACTACAACAATCTCTACCTCAAATTGGACACCAAAGAGGGAGAAACCGCATCCACGAATCCCAGGTGTCCCAGTTGAAGGGCCTATCCCCAAAATCACTGCAGAGGAAGTAGCCATTGCCCTCAAAAAAATAAGAAATCAGATCTCCTGGACCAGACCATCTTCCCAGACCAGACCTTCTTCACCCCACAGAAATTAGAGTGGATAACTGTACTCTACATGATCTCGATAAAATTGCCACAATATTTAACACGTTTACTGCCAAACAACGAGATAACTCGTATTTTCCCATGCCAGTAAAAGTACCGTGGCAGTCAACGTCTTAATAGTTTTTTTTGCAAAAGCTCCAGAAGAAATCATTAGCAACATTAAACCCACTATTATTTGTAATAATCACGCCCTGTTTATTGAAGAAACAATATACCTGGACGAATTCACTGAAACCGAGCTAATAAATATGCTTTCAAATAAATTAAAAAATAAAAATTCGCACGGATTCGATGGACTGTCCTGTCGTCTAATAAAGGAGAACTTTAAAAAATATTTTAATTTGTTCCTTCGAAACTGAAGAATTTCCAAATATATTAAAAGTCGCTAGAATAATACTAATTCATAAAAAGGGGAATACGACTACGCCAAATAATTATTAGACCTATTGCGTCTTTTCTAAAATTTTAGAATACTGTTTCTTGTACAGGCTATTACCATTTTCTATAGAATATAGAATTATACCACAAGAACAACATGCCTTTCAAAGTGGCAAATCTACAACGGCTATTGTTCAGTTATACAGCAAAATACTAGCAGAAGTCGATAAAGGCAGTTTCTCGATAGGTATCTTCTGTGATCTGAGCAAGGCTTTATAGATCGTGGACAATTAATGAACAAAATATATAGATATGGCATAAGGGGGAAGGTAGGAAACTGGTTACATTCCTTTCTAAAGGACAGAACCCAATATGATCAAATAACATCGCATTTTAAAACTAGCAGAACTAGCTCTTCTGCAGAATTGCCTATCAAAGCAGGCCCTCACGTGGAAGTCACCTTGTCGCGGTGTGAGGGCTTAGTTTCGCGTACCGTTGGACGTCACGACTGGAATAACCCCGGTTGGGGCGTTCGGCGGAGGGCGAACAACCAAGAACTCCCAAACCCTTAATCCCAAGGTGTCATGCGACCCGTGCCGAAGGGACTGGTTGATGGCCAAGGGCAACCGGCCATCGCTTACGGAGCCCCTCTGATACCTGACGACCTCAGAGGGTATCCAGCCTTACCACTATCAAGCGGGGCTCTGATGTGGTAGACCTTTAGTTCCCTTGCGACTCGTGGGATTCGAATGGAACAAAAACAAAAACAAAAATTCAATCCGTGTGTGCGGGACATAACCGCCACATAATTGGCGGATCAGATGGAGCATGAGCCCCACGATCCGAGTGAGCGCACCAGTCGAGAGATACCAACTCCCAGACTGTCGCCAAAAAGCAAAGGCAAGATGGTCAGTAACATCGTTACTACCACCAAGCCAGCAAGCCAAGGGAGACCCGCTCCCAAAATGGCTTCTAAAAGTCAGGGCAAGGTGACCGGTAACACCGTTACTCCCACCAAGCCCGCGACTAAGCAAGAGGAGACAAAGCCCAAGGCAGGTAAGAAGAAGACGAGATGGGCACATCCCTTGCCACCCCTAGGTAGTCCAGGCGGACTAGATGACCCACTGAGAAAGGGCCTCAGCGGTGCCGGGGTGAGATGGTATCTGCGCTTCTTAGCAAACGGGCTACAACCCGAGGAAGCTAAGAAGAGAGCAGTACAGAAAAAGGTGGGAACTACACCACAAACACAAGGAGCTGCCAAAAGAGGGGCTGATTCTGTCACGCCCCAAGACAAAGCAGCTAAAAGACAGAAGGGCAACAAAAGAAGCAACATCCAAAGTGGGGCAACGGGAGTGGTCAGCTACCCCAGCTGCCCCCACCCAGGACTTCTGGGCCGAGCACCAGCTACGCCACCGCCGTCAAGGTGGTGAGGGTTGGTGTTATGTCCAGAGACTACCCAAGGAATCCCCTGAGTAAGAAGGACATGCCTGCTCTTGAGCAAGCAATTATGAAAGAGACAGTCGTAGACTGGTCTCATGAGATACAGTTTAAAGGCATACACTTCAAACCAGGACTAGTCATTGTCGACTGTGCGAAAGAACAGACGGCAAAATGGCTGATGATAAGAGCACCCATCCTAAGACATTGGGAAGGGGGGGCTCTGGTGGCGAAATTGGGTGATGATATCCCCAAGCCACATGTCATCACCATGTTCCTACCTAGGAGCGGGGACCTAACCCTGGAGGCCTCCATCAACTACCTCAGGGCCCAAAACAAAGGACTTAACATTTCCGAATGGAAGGTCCTTGGGTGCCGGGTGGAAAGTAGGGGTCAACTCCTAACGGTGGGAATTGACGAAGAGTCCGCTGGAGCCATAGCGAAGGCCAACCATAGCCTCTACTTTAGGTTCGGGCGGATCAAAGTCCATGGGCGGAAGAACGACGCCACACAAAAAGCGGATGTAGAGGTAGCGACAGCCACAGCGGCCCCTCCCTCGAAAGTTACGACCGCAACAACGGCCACTTCAGAGGTGGAAGGAATAGCGGTGGCGGCAGCTCCCTCTGCTGAACCTTTAACGACAAACGCCGCGAACGAGGAAGTCAGCCCGGATTACCCGGATGACGACCTCGACCTCACACTCGTAGACATGAGCAGTCAAGCTATGTCTACAGAGGAAGAGGTAGATGTTGTTCTGGTGGAGACAGAGAAGGACTTGCCGCCTCCTGTTATAAACCAAGAATGACCAGCAGGCGCACCAAAGTAGCCCAGGTGAACATCCACCATGCCAGAGCAGCCTCGGCTGTGATGGCTAGGATGTTCACCAAACAAAACCTAGGGCTAGCGCTACTGCAAGAACCCTGGACCTACGGAGGTAACATCAGAGGCCTCAGCAACAGGGAATCTAAGTTGGTATGGGACAGCCGTGAGGCTTTCCCTAGAACTTGCATTATGGTAAGGAAGGACATTAATTACTTATGTCTTTTAGAATTCTTAACGCGGGACTTCGATGTTCCTATCGTTGTTCCTAACGATGTTCCTATACAGGTCCTCATCAAGACCGAGGTCCTCCACCGCGAAGTAGTGATCGCATCAGCATACTTCCCTGGCGATGGTAATAACATACCACCCATGGAGGTACAAAGGCTGGTCGAGCACTGTATTAGGAGAAGGCTGCCACTCATCTTGGGATGTGACGCGAACGCCCACAACGAGATGTGGGGAAGCACGGACACTAATAAGAGAGGTAAGCACCTTTTAGAATACCTCATTAAAGAGAACTTAATTGTGTACAACGTCGGGAACACACCAACTTTTGTCACTAAGGCCAGAAATGAGGTACTGGATATTACGGTAGGTAGCGCTAACGTAAGTAAACTAATTAAAAAGTGGAGGGTTTCAAGTGAACCCTCAATGTCAGATCATAGGATCATAGAGTTTGAGCTGGAAGGAGCGAGTGAGGAAAGTACCCCCATTCGAAACCCCAGACAAAGTGTGTGGCCTATGTTTAGTTCACAACTAAAAGAAAACCTAGAACAGGTGACAGTGCGGGGTAGTATCAAACACTACACCGTGCTGGAGCAGGCTGTAGGAGAAATAAATGTAGCAATCACCACGGCATTTGAATCCAGCTGCCCGGTAAAAACCGTGAAGGAGCATAAGGACGAAATATGGTGGAACAAAAATTTGTCTACATTAAGAGCAAAAGTACGTAGGCTTTTCAACAAAGCCAAGCAATACGGAAATTGGCTAGAATACTCTGAGGTGCTTACCACCTACAATAAAGAGATCAGAAGGGCAAAAAGGGAAAACTTTAGGACCTTCTGTGAAAACATAGAATCCACGCCGGTGGCAGCTAGACTGCACAAAGCACTAGCGAAGGATAGAGTGGAAATGACAACCACTCTCAAGAAACCGGATGGGACCTTTACGGAGGATGAAGAGCAAAGAGCTCTCCTCCTACTAGAAACCCATTTTCCGGGATGCAGAAGATACAGGGAGACCGAGGGCTGGATGCAACCACGGAAACCAAGT
The DNA here is from genome assembly GCA_944588485.1 of Phosphuga atrata. Classification (NCBI taxonomy): domain Eukaryota; kingdom Metazoa; phylum Arthropoda; class Insecta; order Coleoptera; family Silphidae; genus Phosphuga; species Phosphuga atrata. Next base: position 9,728,874 of record OX155906.1, read on the forward strand.
CGGGCCGACTGGAAGAGGGCAGCGTCCATCTGTACGGAAAACATAATCAGATGCGCTATCGGCACTTTCCAGCCTTTTAAGGCCCCAGGTGTGGACGGACTAGTTCCTGCCTTCCTACAAAAGGGAGAAAGAGAACTAATGCCGTATCTTCTAAATATTTTTAGAAGTAGCTTAGCGCTCGGATATATACCGGAGCTATGGAGAAGGGCTAAGGTGGTATTTATACCGAAGGTGGGAAAGAAAGACACCACTCAACCGAAGTCATTTAGACCCATTAGTCTAACATCTTTTATGTTAAAGACAATGGAGAAGGTGATTGATAATTACCTTAGGACTATGGTGCTGGTAGGTACACCACTACACAAGAGTCAGCATGCTTACAGAGCAGGGAAATCCACAGAAACCGCCCTGTATCAGCTGACAAATGAAATAGAAGCAGCACTAGAGACAAAGGAAGTAGCGATATGTGCCTTCTTGGATATAGAGGGAGCTTTTGACAACACCTCACACGAGGCTGTCAAGGCGGCCCTCGAGAGAAGGAGTATCGACAGCACTATCTCAAAGTGAATGGGAGAAATGCTGAGAACTAGAGTGGCGGAGACACAAGTGGGAAGAGATACCATTAAGATCTCCACAACTCGAGGGTGCCCACAGGGAGGTGTACTATCACCGCTAATGTGGAGCCTGGTAGTTGATGAACTACTGGTTAGGCTAAACAACCTAGACATCAAATGTCAAGGTTACGCCGATGACATAGTCATAATGGCCAGAGGAAAATTTGAGGGAACGCTCTGTGAAATTGTTCAGAGAGGCCTCAAAGTAACTAGTAGATGGTGTCAAACAGTGGGATTGAGACTCAACCCGAGCAAAACCACGGTGATACCATTTACTAGAAGGAGAAAACTAAACTGCCTGCATCCCATACTCATAGATGGGAAGGCAGTAGAATACCAACAGGAGATAAGGTATCTGGGTATCACACTAGATAGCAAACTCCTATAGAATAGACACGCTGAGGCAGTGGTAGGTAAAGCCAAACGCGCCCTAATGGTGTGCAGAAATCTAGCAGGAAAAACGTGGGGTTGTAACCCCACTATCCTGCGATGGATGTACACCATGATAGTGAGACCTTATGGGGCGGTTGCGTGGGAAAGTAGAATCAAGTTGGCCTCTATGAGGAAACAGCTTGAGAAGATTCAAAGATTTGTCTGGCGTGTGTCTGCATCACGGGAGCGATGGGGTCGTGTCCGACAGCAGCATTGGAGCTGCTGCTGGATCTGACTCCGCTGCACCTTGTGGTGGAGAGCGCCGCCAGATCGGCGATCGTAAGGTTCAGCAGGAAGGAATGAGCAGAGGTAAAATAATCGGGAGCAGAGACCGAAACAGCCTCGTTGCCAAAATCCCCTGGCTGGAATTACCAAAGGACGAAATGGTATGCAAATACCACTTCAAGAAAAACTACATAGCAATGTGTAGTAGTAAAGCCGATTGGAGCGACGAATCCTCAGCATACCACATAGAGCAAAATGCCATCAAGTGGTATACAGATGGTTCGAAGACAAACGAAGGAACTGGTGCAGGAGTGTTTGGACCTCGTACCAGATACTCCGAATCCATGGGAACAACCCCAAGTATCTTCCAAGCAGAGGTACACGCAATCGAAAGATGTGCACAGTTTAACCTCGACAGGAATTACCGCAAAAAACGAATTGCTATCCTGTCAGATAGCCAAGCAGCCATCAAGGCCATTAGCTCATACACCATCAGATCCAAACTGGTATGGGACTGTGTGGGGAAGCTGAACAAGCTTGGCAGGGATAATAAAGTAACGCTATACTGGGTACCAGGACACACTGGTATAGACGGAAACGAAGAAGCCGATCACCTAGCAAACAAGGGATCCAGTAGCCCCTTTATAGGTCCGGAACCCTTTTGCGGTATGAGCGTGAACACCATCCGCAAAAGTTTAGATGAAGAAATAAGAGGAAAATGGATGAAAACCTGGGAAGAACTTCCAGGGCTAAGGCAATCCAAAGTGATGCTGGGATCTTTCAACCAGAAGAGAACTAAAGCTTGCCTGAAACTAAGCAGGAACAAGCTCAGAATTCTGACAGGAGCCCTGACGGGACACTGCAGACTTAGGAAACATCTCAAGGCCCTAGGCCTAGAGGAGGATGATGGATGATGGATGCAGATTCTGTGGTTCGGCGGAGGAAACCCCCATACATCTGTTCAAAGACTGCGGAGCATTACTCCGCAAGAGACAGATGTACCTTGGGGCTCACTGCTTGAACACAGAGGAGCTGCAGGCCTTGAATCCCACCCAGATCCTGAGATTCCTAAAGGAGTCAGTCATTAGAGGAGGCGCTCTAAATGGGTAAGTGCACCAACACTTGGAGGAGGAGGGTGGGGTACAATAGATCTACAAAGGTCGCAGTACAAGTCGTCACCACCATATCTACAATCTACAAGCAGGTGTTCCCCAAAGACGTGTGCTTTCGCCGACACTCTTTCTAGTTCCGTACATCTAGTTCCGTACATCCGTAGTTCCGTACATCAATGGCAATTTTTGCACTCTATATGCGGATGACTCAAGTTTTCTTTTATCCCAATCCAGCTTAATGGATAGCCAGTAAGAGTCAAATAACCTCCTACAAACTCTGTTCTTGGTTCTCATCCAATAGACTGTTCCTCAACTTGAAAAAAACAGAAGTTGTCGTATTCCAAACACACAGAGCCAAGTATGTAGAGGATATATCGATTGGAATTAATAACTCACAATTAAAAAGAGTTAAATACACCAATTTCCTTGGTTTAACTGTTCATGAACATTTATCTTGGCACAATCATGTTGATAATTTATGCAAATCGTTAAACAAAAAAGCATTCTGGCTTCGCTACCTGAGGAATTTCCTTGATATTCCAGAGCTATTAAATTACTATTATGCAGAAATCCAATCCAAACATAGTTATGGAATCATAGTGTGGGGAGCATCTCCAAAACTGGTGTAGATCTTAAAACACCAAAAGAGAATAATTCGGATTATTCTAAGCCTGCCTACATACACTCCATGCAAACAGCATTTTGTGCAACTGAAGATATTAACGGTCCTGAGCTGGACGCCACGATTCTGGACGCCACCAGCCACAACCATAAAAAGAAACACAATCTACCTAAAAATTTGGAGAAGCACAATTATCCCACTAGAAGACACCTGGAACTATGTACTCAAAGATATAGATTGACATTATACAGCAAGGCACCAGACATTCACGGAATTTATCCCTACAACAAACTTCCTACTAGTCTTACCGATGAAAAATCGTACAAGCAGTTTATGAGAAAGCTCAGGGAAATACTGGTTTCTACAAGTGTGTGCGACTACCAGGATTTTGAAAATTTAGTGCAATCTTTGTGACGTACCTATATGTATTTTGTATATATACTTCCTATGGTCAATAAATGAATTTGAATCTTCCCGCTGACTTATGGAAGTTCCAAGAACAACAAGCCTCTGAAATTGATTGGCTTGTTGCCTTTTTCAACGCTATAATCGACTTTGGCCACATCCCTACTAACTGGACTACAAGCATAACGGTACCGATTTTCAAGAATAAATGAGATCCAGCAGAATGCTCTAACTATCGCCCAATACGCCTTCTCTCACATACAATGAAGATTTTTGAGAAAACTTGATCGTCGACTACGTGACATTGCCAACATTAACATCAACCAGTGTGGATTTGTCAAGAGAGCTGAAACTACTGACGCCATATTTGCAGCACGATTACTCATGGAGACGCATCGTGAGAAAAGGAAACCACTGCATATTGCCTTCTTCGACCTCGATCGTGTTCCTGCCTTGTTCTGTTCGTGCCTTTGATCGTGTTCCTCATGAATTAATTTGGCAAGCGCTCCGAGATCATGGAGTGCCAGAATCATTTGTTAATGTGGTCATGTTAGGTTATTGATTAGGCGTTAGGATAGATTGTATAGATGCTATACACAAACACCAGTAGCAGAGTACGTTGTGCTGTTGACACCTCAGATAACTTTCCTGTAAATGTCGGGGTCCACCAAGGATCAACACTATCACCATATCCCTCTTTGTTTTTGTCATGGACACCATCGCTCGTTATCTACAACGGAATGTCCCTTGGCCCCTTCAGTATGCGGATGATGTAATTGTCTTCCGCGAGAAATTCCAACGTTAATTTGAAGACTAGAACAACCGCCTCTCCCAGTATGGTCAACGGGCAACGGGTCATTTCACACTTTGCGAGCGATCAATTTATTTATTATATATATAGATATATTTATTTATTTATGTTTTTCTCAAATAGCATCGGACCTCAATGTATGCTATACATGTATATATATATATATATATATATATATATATATATATATATATATATATATATATATATATATTACGTCTACATCGGAACGCATCTCCACTCTATCACTGAAATCGGCGAACAAAGCGTATACTCTCATCAACGCACACGCTCCCACAAACGACTATAATAAGAAAGATCCTAAAACATCGGATACCTTCTGGGAACAGTTAGAAGAGGTCACCAACCAAATTCCACCGCACCACGTCAAGATTCTGTTAGGCGATTTTAACGCCCAGTTGGGTATAGAGAAACAATTTAGGAAAACAACAGGTATTCACACAGCACATAAAAGAACAAATAAAAATGGTGAAAGACTAATAACTTTTTGTGAAAATTTCCAACTAAAAATCATTTAGAAAACCCAGACAAAAGCTTTGCACTTGGAGGGCACCCAACATCAATATGGGTGAATTTCAAATCGACCAGGTTGCCATCTCTCATACAAACCAAAAGGAGCTCCTTAATGTAAAAACAAGGAAAGGTTTCTTCGATTCTGATCACTACTTGTTACAAATTAAAATTAAACTCCAACCCAACAGGAGAAAACCACGACAACCACGAATTTTTAAGCCTGACCCTGAATATTTAAAAATAAACAGGGACAGTATTTTGCAAGGAATCAACGAAACAAACTCGTTAAACTGGACAGAATTATCGGATGTTCTCAGGAACGCTATGAGGATAGGCCAGCCCTCACATAAACGTAAGCACAGATGGTGGAACAGTGTATGCGACCAAGCAATAGAAGACAGACTTAACGCTTGGAAAAAATTTCATAGCAACAAAACGCCAGACAAATGGCAGGAGTTCCTGTACATTCAGAAACAATCATCAAAACTAATTAGAAAAAAAGACGTAGCTATGAAAAAACAAGACTGGAGGAAATAGAACAAGAATTTACAAAGAATAATACTAGGAGTTTTTACAGAATTTTTAAAGAGAACCTGACAGGATATCGACCATCCAGCCTATGCTTTCGTCGATCTGATGGTTCAATGAAGACAAACACCAATGCAAATTGTCAAATTTTAGCTGAATACTTCAACAATCTTCTCAACTGTGACCCCCCATCCAGCAAGTTTATTTTTGAACAATCTGAATCCTATCCAGATTCCGTGCCGCCTTCATTCCAGGAGATAACTGACATCATTCATTCATTGAAAAACGACAAAGCCCCTGGGGAAGATGGAATCATTGCCGAGTTATGGAAACTGGGTGACGACAATCTCATTCGCAGAATACACAATATAATATGTGATATTTGGGTGACCGAACAAATCTCCCCAGAATGGAAATATGCACTTATACACCCGCTTCATAAAAAAGGTGATAAAATGGACCCGAACAATTATAGAGGCATTTCACTTCTACCAGTAACGTACAAAATTCTTTCGAAAGCTCTTTTGAATAGACTTGAACCTCAAGTAGACCCACAGATAGGAGAATATCAGGCAGGTTTCCGTAAGGGGCGCTCATGCACGGAACAAATTTGGAATCTGAAGACAATCTTGCAAATACGATCTTGTAGAAACACCGTGGTTACCTTTGTTGATTTCAAAAAAGCCTACAACTCCGTCGACAGACCAACTCTCTTCAGCATTCTGGAGGAATTCAAAGTTGATAGGAAAACCAGGGCATTAATTCAACAAATTCTCATTAATACTACATCAAGGGTTAAGTTTGGTGGAGCAATTTCTCAACCTTTTGAAATACATACGGGCGTTCGACAGGGAGATGGACTTTCACCCATCCTTTTTAATATGGTCCTGGAAAAAATAATCAGAACTTGGGAAAAAGAGATTGAGTGAATACACATTGGTAAGAGAAGAGATAAACTGAAAATGGAAGAATACAATCCGTTTCGCACTCAAAACCTAACCACTCCTAAACCTATATACATATATATATATATATATATATATATATATATATATATATATATATATATATATATATATATATATATATATATTAGAGCTAATATCAAATGTTTGGCGTTTGCTGATGATCTTGCAATATTATCGAATACCAGAGAAGCAGCAAAGCATGCACTTCAAAAATTACACGAAATTTCACAAAAGGTAAAAAGGTAAACAGTATATAGAACGATCCCCGTAAGACAATCTACCCATCAAGACACGATATGGTTCTGTATCCAGAGTTTATCAGTTTAAATACTTAGGAGAAATCATCCAACCGTCCGGCCTAAATATAATAGCAAATCAAGAACGAGTAAAAAAATTACAGAGAGCCTACCGACTTACTTGGAATCATTATAACAAAAAATCAATATCTCTTAATGCAAAATTACAACACTACAAAACAGTCGTTCTTCCTGAAGCACTTTATGCCGCAGAAACAACATTAATTCATGGTCACTCAAAAATCAAAGAAATAGAGAAACAAGAACGTAAAATTCTCCGAAAATTTTTTGGGCCGGTGAATAAGGAGGGAATATGGATTAAGAGACCATCGTCAGAAATGTATACAACCGTAGAACCTATCACTGACACTTTCAGAAAGAAACGAGCTAAATTTTTTGGTCACATATACAGAATGGACCAGAACAGAATTAACAAATTTTCAAAATTACCTTCAACAGTAAAAATAGGTCCAAATGGATACAGGAAACTGAAGAAGACCTTAAGCAGCTAAACATCACGATACACGACATGAATGATCGGGTTAAATTTAGAAACACCATAATGCACCATAAATTTGATAAAGAACTGCTCCCAAAGATACCAGGAAAAAAGTGGACGGACGAACGGAAGAAAGAAAATACTGCACGAATGAAGAAGATTTGGGAAGAACGTATGACTGAGTTTTGTTCAAGTTTACACGCTCTCTTTAAAGGGAATTTACGATAGTAATAAATAATATATATATATATATATATATATATATATATATATATATATATATATATATATATATATACATAAATACATATGTATATACTCGATTCGTTGTTAATATCTCGCTCAGAACATTACCTATATAGAAACGAGTTGCTGCACGAAAATCAGTTCGGTTTTTATCATTTTTTTTCTATCATTCGGAAGCTTTTAGTAAAGCGATGTCCAGACAATTTAATCAGATTAACCAGAGACTATAATAAATAGACTTTTAATAAGAGAATAGCGGTAATTTGCGAACCCGGTATATACGTCGAGAAAAAGTCTCCAAGGGCTGTCCGCAAGGATCAAAATCTGGCCGCAGCTTCTGGAAAATATTATATGATACAATATTCGAACTAGATTTACCGGAAGGTTCCGAGATAATTGCTTATGCAGATGACACAATGTTATTGGTCAGATGTGGAACTTAGAATGGCCTCAAATCTAAAGTAAATCGCGCACTGGAGACACTTCGTGTACGGGCCAATGACAGAAAATTAGAATTCAACGCTTAAAAAACGGAGGCTCTCTTCTTTGGTAAGAAAACAAATCAAGTTAAACCAGTTTTTAAACTTACCGGAAACTCGATACACTGCTCTGAGCACATTAAATATCTGGGAATCTTAATAGCCAGTAAATTAAAATATAAAGAACATAGCAGACAAATACGTGCCAAAATCAAAACAGTCAGTTTTAGGCTCAGTTCAGCAGCAATGAAGGAGTGGAGTTTGGGCAAGTCTGCTATGTCGACTATTTACAGAGGGTCTGTCGTACCTTGTCTGTTATATGGAGCGCCGGTATGGTCTAGAGCCTGTGGATTCAGAGAGCGGAAAATACTTCTTAGCGTGTAACGCGTGTGTACAATAAGAACTGCGAAAGCATATAAAACTGTCCCTAATGAAACTGCCTGCGCTATATCCGGCCTATTACCTGTGGATATGAGAAATACCTTCTGCACAGTATGAACGCGATTTCAGGAATAGACAGGGTTACCTGTTACTCCTCAAATGATGGAAACTAGATTGTGCATCCAGGGTAGGATATATCCTGAGGAACTTGGCTTCATAAACTATTATATCAGATCAACTGAAAAACTCAACATAAAAGTGTATACGAATGGGTCCAAATTTGACCAGGGAGTAGGAGCTGCATTTGTAGTTTTTCTCCACGACAGGGAAACCTACTTCGAGAAAATTAGATTGGCGCAGTATTGCACAATATTTCAGGCCGAGTTACTTGCAATTTATAAAGGCTTAACTTACATTAAGTCGCAAATTCAGAACTTATCAGGTTGCTCAATACTATCGGATATTAAATAAATTTTGGAAGCACTAAAATATATGACCGAACCATCAAAGTTACTGGTCGACACCTGGGAACTAGCTCGAGAGATCTCACAGAATATCGACCTGCACTGGCATTGGATTAAAGCTCATGCGGGAGATCGGGGAAATGAAAGAGCGGATAGCTTGACCAGACAAGCATCTGGATTAGATGAAGTAGAATTAGTATGTACGCTAGAACCACAAATCGTTTTTAATCAGATATCCTAGAGACTTGTAAGGAACAGCGTTTCGTTGCGTTTTCTACAGCAATGGCAGTCTAGATGGCAGACAGCACCGACCGGAGTATGGACATAGAAATTTATACCATCCATATCAGAGTGGCAGAAGATAAACATAGATCTCTGACATCAGGCAGTCCAGCTGATCACAGGACAAGGCAACTTTAACTATTACCTCCACCGAATCGGAAAGACAATTACTAAAAAATCACCAAATTGCGAATGTGGAACGGAGGACACAGCTAACCATGTACTGTTCGATTGCCCAAGGACCCAGGAATGGAGACAACAAACCGAAATAAAAATAATTAGGGCTGGGAGTACCTGGCCACACCAGAAATAAGATCTTGAAGTTTTGGAGAAAGATCACCTATGGTGGAAAACTTTTCATACCTGCGCAAAAAGATTACAGCGATTAGCCCACTACCGAGAAGAATAAGTCGTAAATAGTATATAAAATTTAAGTTATTTCAAATCTTCAAGCTAATTTTAAATCTTATCTTAAATAATATTCCTACTTTATATGTAGATTTTTAGAATTAACCTTATTTACTTTATATAATTTATAGAACATTAGAACGATAGATTTATACAGTACTAACTTAGTTTTAAATCATGTGGCCACTGGGACAGAGCCTAGCGGCGGTATCTCGGTCGATAACATTGTAAACATTATTGTCAATAAACCAATTAAGAAGTATGGTCTACGTCTAAACGTGACAGACGGAATATGTGGAGTTAAATCCAAGTGACGGTACCATTCAAGTCGGTGGAGAAAATCTAGTCAAGGCCAACTCCTCTAGATATCTTGGGTCTCGTCTACACAGTGATGGCAGCTTCAGTAATGAAGTAAGAACCAGAGTAAATGCAACCTGGATGCGGCGAAAGAAGGTCAAGGGTGTACTTTGCGACAAGAAAATGCCACTTCTCCTCAAATACAAGATATATGGGATAGTTATACGGCCTGTTCCGCTATATGGAATCGAATGTTGACCATCTGACAAGATTTCTGAACGTCAACTACATGCCATGGAAATGCAAATGCTTCGTAGGGGAATGGGCATCTCCCTTATTGACCATAAGTAAAAAAACGATAAAATTCGAGAGCAAATTGGTGTCGTTCCAATTGTGGACAAAATAAGACTCCGATGGTATGGCCATGCACTGCGAGCAGCTCCTGGTTCTGTTGTCAACTCTGCCCTCCATTTTGAGATTGAAGGCCAACGTCCCAGAGGAAGACCGAAGCAGCGATGGCAGGACACGATAAAGTGACCTAAAAATCGTGGGTCTAAAACCAAATGACGCACAAAACCGTGAAAATTTGAAATTTACCAAGAAAGCGGACCCTACACCAGCGGACAATGCTAAGAAGAAGACGTGTATTAAAATAGTTTGTTTTTTATGTTAAAATATAGATTTGTCTGAATAATATTCCTTCGGATGAATGAGTATTTTGTATAATTAAATAAATAAAAAGTTGGCACTGTGATGGAATATTTCAGAAATTACATTCAGAAGAAGCTTGGAAGAAGAGTGAAGAGCTTGGGCATTGAGGAAGGTAACAAATGCAGATTCTGCAGTTCAGTAAAGTTAACTCCTATACATCTTCTCAAGAACTGTTTTGATCAGTAAGAGAAACCGGGGCCCACTGCTTGAACGAAGAACAGTTCCAATCCATCCAGATCCTGAAATTCCTAAAGCAATCAGGACTGGAGGCGCTTTAAATGTGTAGGTATACCAACGATCAGAGGCGTATTTAACGTAGGTGCAATCGGAGCGTAGCACCGACGGGCCCCAATGCGGGCGGGCCCTTGTGACAATACACTTATTTTACAATACACAGGGTCAGAAAATGAATGTTTGCCTGTTTTTCTCACACCTACACCATCGTTGATTCTATACCTAGCGCTGAGTTCGAGACTTTAGAGTCTTTAGAATCTTTGGATAAGTTTTCTACAAAAACAGAAAACACTGAAATTAGTGTGGGAGGAACCAATAATACGGAGAAAGCCGAAGAGGAAACTTTTAAAACGAAATTTCCTTCAGAAAATGAAGAAGATGAAGTATTTTCAAGAAAGGGAAAACACAAGGTGGTCTGCAAGAGCAAAGGCAACATTTACAAAATTTGCTCAACATTTGCACAACATGTGAGAGAGGTAGAGTAATGACAGAGGAATTGGTCCAGAGAGATAGAGATGTGCAAAGGCAAGAAAGGAGAGCAAGAATTAGGGAGTCTAGGTACAATAGGAAATATGAAAAAATAATAACGGAAGAACTGCCAAAGTACCTAGGAAGAGAAAGTAGAAAAGAGAGAGTGACAATAGCAAGATTCAGATGTGGAAATGAAGAGAGAGATAATAAATTTTGGATGGAGGATAGGAATAGAGTATGCAGGATGTGTGGAGAAAACAAGGAGACAATAGAACACTTGCTGAACGAATGTTCAGAAATGAGAGAAAGGGACGAGTGTAGAGAAGAGATTTTAAACGAGGATGGAAGAGGGATAGATTGGATGAAGAAAGTTGAGGAGAGAAGAAGAGCAAGTTTTATTACAAAATTTTAAGTTAGTTCTTTTTCAGTCAATCAGTTTTCTAGAAACAATTGTAGAGATAAGGCACGACCATGGTAAAGTGGCTACGGCCTCAGTACTTTTAGATAGTTTCACATTTGATGATTTAATTTAGAATTATTCGATGTGACATCAAAAATATTGCATAAAAAAGACATTGATTTATTTCAAGTCGTTTTGTGCATGAAAAAATCTAAAGATAAACTTGCATCACTAAGCAAAAATTTCACGATGAAGGCACCAAAGACGATCCTGTAATCGATTTTAAAACTAATGTAATAGATGCAATGGTAAACGAAATGTCTGACAGAATGAATGGTCTGGAAGATGTTAAAGAATTATTTCAGGTTTTCTATATCCAATCTTCATGAAAAACAGTGCAATCAGATTTGGAAAAAAGGTGTGCATTATTAGAGACATTTAAATTTATTTCCCCTATTTTCATAGATGAAATTATACAATTTCAGGACATATATTTTTCAAGTGATAACCCTTGTTGTGATAGAGGTGTAATGGGTTATCTAGAAGTAGGGAAAGATGTCATGTTCTGGCGCCTCCTTACTCCTCGACCCCCACCACCATCACCAAGCTTTCATCTCCCATCAGCTTTTAATCAGATTTAATCAGCTTTATTCAGCTTTAATCAGCTTTTAATCAGCCTTAACCAGGGGTTTTCAGATTAATCAGTTTTAAACAGCTTTAAATCAGCTTCTAAACAGCCTTTGTGTCTGGAAAGTGGATGGAGTGGATGAAAAGTGGATGGAGTGGATGGAAAGTGGATGGAGTGGATGTAAAGTGGATGGAAAGTGGATGGAAAGTGGATGAAAAGTAGATAGAGTGCATGGAAAGTGGATGGAAAATGGATGGAGTGGATGGAAATTGGATGGAGTGGATTTAAAGTGGATGGAAAGTGGTTGTAAAGTCGATGGAAAGTGGATGGAGTGCATGGAAAGTGGATGGAAAGTGGATGGAGTGGATGGAAAATGGATAGAGTGCATGGAAAGTGGATGGAAAGTGGATGAAGTGGATGGAAAGTGGATGGAGTGGATGGTAAGTGGATGGAGTGGATGGTAAGTGGATGGAGTGGATGGAGTGGACGGAGTTAAGAGTTTGACCTCGATGAGTCATTGAACCCGTACAAGTATGGAATCGTGCGTGAGCGTAGATTCTATATACAACTTCAAGAATCATAAGATTCCATGTGAAGAGTTGTGCGGATTCTCGAACAACGGCTGCGCAATTTACTAACAAAGCTATCTACATCAATCCCGTGAACCATCAATTCTATACCTGACCACTCTGTTCTTAAACTGACTGGGGGTGGGTCGAAGAGAGAGGAGGCGCCAGAACATGACATCTTTCCCTATTTCTAGAATATTTAGTTGAACAGAAAATGTATGATATTTTCCCCAATGTTGAATTAGTTTTTAAATTATTTGCAACGCTGCCCATAGGTATAGCAAGTGCTTAGAGATCTTTTAGTGTATTTCGTAGACTAAAAACACTAACCTAAAGAGCACAATGACTTAAGTTAGAACTTCTGATTTGGCATTACTTTCAATAGAAAGAGATACTCTCAATAATTTAAATTTAGTCCAACAGAACTCTTGGTGATGGTTCTTCTATGTACGTTTCTCTACTCTGAGAGCGGGCCCCGCCAAAAACTAGCACCGAGCCGCTGAATAGCTTAAAAACGCGCCTGCCAACGATTATACTAAGAACCTAGGGAACATCATCAAAAGTCGGAAACTCGAATATTTTGGACACGTTATGCGACATTCGGAAAAATATGGTCTACTGCATCTTATCATTCAGGGATAGGTAATGGGAAAAAGGAGTGTAGGACGAAGGACAACATCTAGTTAAAAAAAACTAAGGAGATAGTATGGCAAAACAACAGCCATACAGCCATGTTTTGTGCAGCAGTCGACAAAGTTAAAATCATGAACTTATTGGCCAACAGCATGGTCAATGATTGAAGCGGTCACGACAGTTAAAGAAGAAGATACCAACGATTAGAGAAAGAGGGTGGTGTACAATAGATGTATAAAGGTCGCAGTACAACAAGTCACCACCTACAATCTATGTTTAGTGTTCACAAAATTATTTAAATTTATTACCTGGACTAGTTGGAACTGAATCAAAATGCGAATTTATCAGCAAGCTGCTCGTTGCATTGAGTCCGTGAAGTTTAACCACGATGTTTTGGATTTTGTTGTAGGCGGATATGAATCCTAATCTAAGGAAGTAAGAACCGGAAGTCTTCTGGATATCGAATTCGATGTCTTGCACCGCCTCGGCTTCAGTCTGGATCTTTTTAATCCGCCGCACGATGAATTCCAAGGCCAAAACCTCGTTCTCGTGCGTACCCACCACCTTCGGCCCGAAATCCGACAGGATTTTCAAATCGTTTTGACTCCGCTCGGCGATGAACGAATCGGGATTTTCTTTCTGAAATTGGAATTCGTGAGAAGCCGCGATTTTGTTGCTCACATCTTTTTACCTCGTCTTCGATCTTTAAGCCTCTGGGTAGGATTCCGTCGATGTAGCACACCACGATGCATTGCCCCAGCAGGAAGAGGATTCCAAGCAACCCATAATAAATCGGAAACCCTCTTTTGTCTTTGGAATCTGGGGTGTATTTACGGCTGCCCGTGTCTTCTATGTCCATTATGTTTAAGTCGCGACGATTTCGCATGATGTCTAAAATAAAATATACACATTAGTCTCATCAAAACACAACAAAATACAGTTCTACTACATAGAAAATAATAAAAGTTATTTATAAAGTCTTGTTTATTTTTGGATAAATCCTGTCTATTACAACAAAATTTTTTATTGCATACTGGGTAGGGGAGACTGGGGAGACACCGGATACGGGAAGAAAATGGACAGTACGATTTCTCCGACCTCCTTATGCATTTCCGCGCTAAAACATTTTATTATATTGGCAATACGATGAACATTTCAAACATTGCAAATGGCCGACCTCCTCTATAAACTTTCAAAAAATATTCCAAAATATCGATTTTTGCTCTTTTGATGTAATTTTCTAAGGTTAGAACGTAAGCTACTATTAAAAAAGCTTTTTTTAATTATTTTTGTCTTCTAGTTACGGACAAGCACGTATTTAATCGTGTTTCAACAGACGTTTTGCATACTACTTCGAGGTGAGGTTATTTTTTATCGACAAGAGTCACCCTGGACACGTGTGCAACGTCTCCCCTGGTTTGCCCGAAGTCTCTCTTGTAATCTAGGACTTAATTTCTCGCACTTTTTATAATGATTTAATTAATTTGGAATAAAGGAGCAAGTCGTATCAACATAATATCAAGTTTTGAGACATGCGGTATTTCTCCCTTTAACCGAAACATCTTTCAAGAATAGGACTTCCTCTGTTCAGCCGTCTCAGATAGTCCTATTCCAGCATCTCTTCAGGCCCCAGATACATGTTCCGCGGACCAGCCTACGGTTGAGAAAGTGGACGGACGGCCAGATTCCTCAGGATCCCTGGCTTCAGCTTCAACTTCACAACAATCACTTGATGTGAATTCGAATACATTGCCTGCTCTTGCAACGCCTTCATCTTCAAACCAAGGATAAGCTAAAGTTTAGATCTGTACTCTGAAAGAAATCTAACCTTATCAATCAGAGATATCGAGATATCAAGAAATATCAAGATATCGAGTTATCAATCAATAAGGAGGAGTCAATCGCAGGCGAGGCAAGTGTATGATCGCTACAGACACTCCCGAAAAGGAAGAGAGGGGCTGAAACTTGCCCCAAAGGGTTCCAGCCAAAGGCTGTTGTTCAAAAAGGAAATGGGAAAAATTAAAAAGAGTGTAAAGAAGAAATACAGCTTAGAGTCATCGTGAAACTCAGATAGCGATATGCCAACGTTATCATCTTCTGATGTAGATATTTCTGAAGGCGAAGAAGAAAGCCCCGTTATTAGAAAAGAAATTGGAGAGTATGTAGCAGTAAAATACGACGGAGAGATGTTTCCCGGTCTAACTGATGAAGTGTTCCCTGACGGATTGAAAGTCAAAGCGACGAAACGAACCGAAATCCTATGGAAGTGGCCTCAGCGCGAAGACATCATATTCCATCCATGGTCTGCAATTTTGGGTCATTTAGAACCTCCAAAGCAATTGAGTTCCAAATTCCAAAACCTCTCAAAATACTCTTTTCTGCGAGGAATCGGTTGCACGCACATATTTTTTATCAAGTAATTAAATTGAAACCTGGGCCTTGACACACACCAGTGGTAACAAAATAGATATATTTGAGAGGAAAGTATTGCTTAGAATACTCGGCTTAATCCAAGATGAAAATGAGTACAGAATACCATACAATAATGAGCTGTACCAGGCTTTGCAGGACCCGCCAGCATCCGCATATGCAAAGAAACAGAGATTAGGATGGACAGGCCATGTTAAAAGAATGGATGTTTTGAAGGACTGCTAAAACGGGCCCTCCAAGGCAAAATGGTAGGGAAGAGACCGAGGGGTAGACCACGGAAACGATGGGAGGGCGCGGTAGAAGGAGATGCCAGAGGGTTGCTAAGGATTAGAGGCTGGAAGACGGCAGCCATGGACAGAAGCGCCTGGAGGAATAAATTACGGGAGGCTAAGGCTCAACCTTGGGCTGTAGAGCCATAGGAGAGAGAGAGAGAGAACTAAACTGAAGTTGGCACTGTGAAGGAATACTTCAGATATTACATAGACAGAAAAAATATATTTATTGCATACTTGGTATATAAAGGGCTACCGACTTCGAGGTCCTTCTGCCCGTTTGAATTTGATTTATAATAGATTATACAATATTACATTACTAATGAGAACTAATCTATAACATCTACCAGCACGCTACAATATCTGTAAAGTTACATGAAAACACCAACCCCATTGAATGTGGAAGAGGAGTAAGACAGGGGTATACCATGTCCCCAAAACTATGTATAACGGTCCTACAGTATGCCCTCAATAAGCTAAATTGGGAAACAAGAGCTATTAACATAGATGGAAAAAAACTAAATCACCTTCGTTTTGCGGACGACATAGTCCTCACAACCGACAACCTGGGAGAATTAATGTATAAAAGTAATGACTAATTTGGTACCAAATAGATCACGTTGCAATATCAAAATCGCAAACAATAGAAATACAAAATTTTAAAGTCATAAGGTCAGCAAACATAGATTCAGACCACTACCTAACCAAAATAAAAACTAAAGTATTTCCAAACAAGTACAAAACAGAAAGAAACCCTAACAGAACTTTCAGAGTGGACAACGAACTTCTAGAAGCCAACAGGGAAAATATCAGGAAATGACGAATGTAGAAACAATAAACTGGGAAAACATAAGGAACACAATTGCAAAAAGAGCAAAGGAGGACACCGCAAAAAGACGAAGAGACATGTGTGGTGGAACTTAGCCTGCGATAAAGCAATAGAAGAAAGGGCCAAATATTGTAAGAAATTGTGGCGAAAAACGAAGCTAGAAATAGACTAAGGGAACTTCCGAGAAACCAGGTAAAACACTGCTAAAATAATTAGAAGAACCAAAAGAAATTTTGACAAAGGCACAACAGCGAGGATAGAAGAAAGCTTTAAGAAAAACAAAACAGACTATTACAGCACATTTAGGGACTCAATCCAAAAATACCAGACATCGAAAATTTGTTTTTGGAAACCAGACGGCAAAATAGCAGTTAACAATAATATAATAATAATAGCTTTGAACTATTAGCAAAACACTTCGAGGAAATCCTCAACTATGATGCAGCTGAAGGTTTCCCACCAAGCTGGATAACAAACAAAACAGGAGTTGACTCTAAGCTACCGGACATAAATGAAATCAAACTAATAATTGCAGACCTCAAAAACAACAAAGCACTAGGGGAGGATTCAATCACAGCGGAAATGCTAAAAACATGCAACCCCAGGATGGTAGAAAACAATTGCAGCATGATCAAGAAGATTTGGAGACAAGGAAGAAGAGGTCCCAGGAGAGTGGAATGAAGCAATAATACAACCAACACATAAGAAACGAGACAAGAAATACCTTAATAACTATCGGGGAATCTCTCTACTACCGGTAGTGTATAAGATACTATCCAAAGCTATATTAAAAAGGGCAGAGGCACAACTAGATGTCCAAATCGGGGAGTACCAAGGAGGCTTCAAAAAAGGAAGGTCATGAATAGAACAAATAATGTCTCTGAAAAAGATACAAAAACACTACACATCAATCGGAAAAAAATTGGTAACAATATTTGTAGATTTCCAAAAAGCTTATGACTCCATCGACAGAAACGCGTTTTTCAACGTACCAAAGAATATGGGATTGAACAACAAAACAAGTAAACTAATAGAAGCAACTCTAACCGACACATATTCCAAAGTAAAATTTAAGGGACTGCTATCGAGACTGATCAAAATTAAAACGGGAGTCAGGCAAGGAGACGGAATTTCACCATTGCTGTTTAACTGCGCGCTGGTAAAAGGTCATAAGAGAATGGATAATGAAGGTAGGAGGGAAAAACTTCCAATGCATAAAGCTGACTAAAGATAAATACACAGGAAAACCCATTACAGTGAACTGCTTGGCCTTCGCAGACGATATAGTGATATACCGAGCAAAAACTTTAACATCGGAAATATAAACGTAGATTTAGTCTACAAATACATATCATGGTCATGAAATTAGAGTATCTAGGGATAACCAGATTTGCGAATTGCAAAGAAGAACCAACCTCACTTGGGCAGCATATGGGAAACTCAGCTATATCTGTATTCTGCCTCTCCTTATATATGTGGCGGAAACCTTAACACTAACCGCCAATACGGCAAGAAAACTTAAAACAACCCAACGAAAAATAGAAAGATCAATGATCGGAATAATCCTACACCACCATACCACTAATGAGGACCTATGAAGAAAATCTAAAGTGGCAGACGTGATCGAGAGTATAACTAAACTGAAATGGGTCGAATGAAGCACAAAAGATGGACGAAGAAAATATTAGAGTGTAGACCAAGAGCCGATAAGCGTAGCAAAGAAAGGCCACCGACACGTTGGACCGATGACCTAAAAAGGATCGCAAACAACTGGATCCACGAAACTCAAGACATAAGGTGATGGAGTGCTACGGAGGGGGCCTATGCCCAGCAGTGGACGGAACGGTGGTTGATGATTGTTGATGATGATGATACATTATTATATAAATCTTTTATTTGTGGAGTCTGTATCTGTGATGTCCATCACTCATTCCATCGATTTGGTGGCCTGGCCTTTGTTGGTTTCTCCATCTTATCGATTATTACCAAGCGCTCAGAATACCTTCCCGCGGTAGTACTGCCTAGTAAAATTATGACGGATCGATCTCTCTGGCATGTAAGGAGATGCCATCATGGTTTGGCAGCCCTTGTTAGCTTCATGTCACATTGGTATGAAGAGAACACACCTCGTTTGTCTCGGATAAGGGTTCGTCTGAGACTAAACCATCGGAACCCAATGATGACAACACATGGAATCCAATTGGCAGCAATAAGGCGGCTGAACGGACGAGAACAACCTCTAACTCGTCCAACCCGGAATCAATCTCGGATCCAATGTCAGAACGACCAAGCCCTGTTCGAGTCAAGAGACGGACCATGTTTCTACCTGGGAATCACCATTGCACCCAATGTAGCAAGTAATTCCCCATTCAAATCTAGTATAGCGCTTCACACAAAACACTGTGGCCCAAAGGGATCAAAATGCCTTTACTGCTCTCTCACCCTTCCTAGCTTCAGACTCGTGCGCCAGCACGAAATCCGGACGCATACTGCCGGATTGAACCAGAAGCTCAACTTTCCGATTCTTAACCGATCACACCGGCCAAGATCGCAAAGATCAACTGCACTGCTAAAGAGGTAGGAAAATTTTAGTCCGAGATGACGAAGGCGACTGGTCTCTCCGAGTCTCGTCTGAAGCTTGACATATCTGCATCCGTTCCGCGAAAACCCAATGTGAAAAATCTATCAAGCGAATCGTGAAGGACTGGAATAGTAATGCCTGCCTAATTATTAACTTCACTTATTGTTATCGTGATTATTCAAGGTGTTAAAAGTAGAAGATATGACTAAAAAGGAACCGGGAAATTGTTGCGGGATGAGTACGGTATCGTAGGATACTCATAAACAATTACCCGCAACATAATAGTGAGATAGTAGTTAAGTAATTAGTTGTGATAAACTCATATCGGAATCGTATTTTATTAAATAAAAAACCTCTGTTAATTATTAAATAAAAAACCTCTGTTAATTATTAAATAAAAAACCTCCCTTTTGCACCACCGGCTGCGGTGGTGCAAAAAGTAAGCGATAAGAATCCTGTTGGAATATCCAAAACACACTGTACTGCCGAGTACAACGATTTTGCGCAACTCGAAATGAAGTAAACGATCGAAATACATTTTTAACGGACTTGCGGGTTGCTTGTTCTCAAGTGAACAGTGTCCACTTATTACACGTACAATATATTATAGTTTTTATTTAATACTGATTTATTTACCTCACACGTAATTCCCAATTACAACAATAACCAATAGGTTATGGGCCCAGAAGAGGTTTGAAACTGTTTAACTCAACATAAAGTGCACGTGGAAATTTTGAGGTTACGTAAGAAAAAATTTCGTGCGTTCATTCCGGTGATCACAACTAGGGTTTGGGAATACCCGGTCTTTTTAGACTCGCCGAGTCCGTGTCGAGCCCGGGTCCGATTTTTCGGGTCCGGGTCTAATCTGTCTCGCAATTTAAACAAAAACACGATAGGATTTTTCACGTTCACGCATGTGGTAAAGCAAGCGATACTGTACGAACTTGCCGATTAAGTTAAACGGGACTTAGATAGACTTAGGACTTAGAAAAAGGGATTTGGAGAATGTTATGGTAAATAAGTAAATAAAACAAAGCTCCACAAGAGGCGAAGAGCGGAAGGCAAATGAATGAATTCCCTTCTAAATTGTCAAAAGTTATTTTAACTTGTCCGTATTCTTCGACATTGAATAGACTTGATCGTCATCAATAGCATCTAGACCATGGTCATCTTCATCTTGCAAGCCGGTAATATTTTTCTTTTTATATACTACATCAAAAACAGATGAGTGTGACAATAAAGTGTGATTCAAATAGAAGTTATAAAGACTAGAAGATTCTCGTCCTAATTTCGTCATTACACTTGCACCGTCGCCGGTTGAACCAACTATATGTTTTTTTAATTTTATATTTATTGTGTTTAAACGCTGGTCCATACGCTCCGTTTTGCACAACGTTTTGTCTGCGCAGTTCAACACGTTGCATATAAAACGTTGCGTGTGGACAGGAAAACTGCGCAGTTTTGAGAACTGCGCAGAGACGGTACAGTTGCAGCGATAACTGAGCTAAAGTGCATAGATATTCATGAACTGTGCAGACAAGTCGGCGCATGTGGACGGTAGCTCCGTTTTCCGATTCATTTTGTTCCTCAGTTTCTTTGTTTAATATATTATTATTAATATATTATATCTCTATAAAGAGCAACTTTTATTATTATTAATAAATTATATCTCTATGTTAAGACCCAACAATTTTATTTTATTTGGTCTTAAAACCATTTTTAAAATTTTGCTTCTAAAAGTAGATAATACTAAATTACATTAACATTATGCTAACAGTTTCTTAACAATACAGCATGCCAAAATTGACCAGAGTAGTACCGATGTCACTAACACTGTGCGAAATATACAGATATAACTGCACCGTGTGGACGCTCTATAAATTGCAACGTTTTCATTCCGTTTTAAGACTGCGCAGACAAAACGTTGTGCAAAACCGAGCGTCTGGACCGGCTTTAAGAGTTGTTCTACTTTTTAGACTAATTGTATAGCAGTATATGAGTTAAAAATTCTCAATAAACCCAGAGTATACATTAAAGAGTCAATTCCTCTAGATATGTTGATATCTAGATATCAAGATATGTTCGAGACTATCGTACATATCTTAGATATGTTCGAATAGATATGTTCGAATTTGCATACTCGTCCATTCATCAAGTGTAATGCTAAATCGTCGATCGTCTTTCTGACGTGGTGTACTAGACAATGCCAAACATTCAGACCCGAGACTCGTCGAGTCTTAGATCGGGTATCGGGTACCGGGTATTTACCCTTGGACTCGTCTAGTCCGGGTACTCAGACCCGAAAAACCCTAATCACAACAGAGTAACTCTAAAAGTTGAAGATAAAAAATAAAGTTAAAGATTAAAATTAAGGACTAAAGTTAAAGATAAAAAATAAAGTTCTGTATTTTAGATTCTGGGGAGTCCGCACCAACATGCTTTAAGGATGAGTCGGAGCATTCTGAAATCACCGGACGTAAACTCAGACCAAGACGGCAAAGCTTCTTCGCAACATTTAATGCCAACTCACTGCTAAAAGTGGGTAAACTGAAACATTTGACTGATTCACTAATACGACACAATATAATACTGACAGCAGTACTGTAAACCAGATTTACGGACGAACATACCTTCGAGTCCCAAGGCTACATAATCCTCAAAGGAAAAGTGGGTCAGAGGGTAATGAAGTGGGGTACGTACCCCACTTAGGGTCAGGATTTATAAACAGTCACAGGATACTGGACTCAGTTACCGACTTTACCTCCCCGAGCTGTCGTATATACATCCTCTCTCTCTCTCAAATGTGCAAACAAGGACTACAGTATCGTTAATGTACATAACCCAATCAACCATGACAACAGACGCAATCCAGACAGAACTCTGTGTACCATGGCCAATGACGGATTTTTTTATTTTTTTGGAACCTACGCATGTTGGCTGTAGCTGTAGCCAACGGTTAAGGCGCAAAAGTATTTGGAATTTCTTTCAGGTGAACTATATTGCCTTAAAGGCAATGAAAAAGCTTTAACATTAAGCATTAAAGACGTACTACATGTTCCAGATTATTCAGAAATTGTACTATCGGTTAAAAGGCTCACAGAAGCGGGTTATACTGTGCAATTCAAGGTCAAAGATTGCGAGATTTTCAAAAATAATGTCTTGGTAGCCACAGCGTATTTGACATCTAATATGTATCCAATGAAAATTCATCACAGAGCATTGGCAGTCAATGCTATCGAGCATACACCAAATAATCAACATAGTTGGTTAAAAGGTTAGGTTATGTCTCGAGACTCTTAAGCAATAGTCTTTCAAGAAGTTTCCCTATGTTGTCCAGGAGGCATATCGGTTGGTATGACGATGGTTCTCCAAATAGTTTGTCCCCTTTTCGCAGGACGAGTTTGTGTCTTTTCAATTGCTTAGCGAAAATTCCCTTTAGAAGGCACGCATTGTAAGTTTCCAGCAACAACTCTGGCCACATTTCCACCACTTCTGCGATGATCTCATTTGTGATATTGTCTGGACCAGATGCTTTGCCTGACAGTAATCGTCTACTAGCCTCAAAGATCTCCTCTACGCTGAAAGGTGTCACGAGAGTCTTAGTGGCTTTTCTGCCGGTCTTGGTTCCTAAACTGCAAATAGCGTGGTAACTATTTCTTTCATCCCTTGTGGGCACAATATCCCAGGTATCAGCTGTTTACTCATAAGTTTTTTCGTAGCAATTCGATATGGGAGGCCCCATGGGTCTTCATTTATGGATTGGCAGAGTTCGAGCCAAGATTTCTGCTTGCTACTTTTGATGACCATGCGCAATTCTTTTCTCGCTTTATTTAAATTCGCGTCCAGATCCACTTCTTGTCCAGCCATCCTGTCTGTTGCGTTTAGCCGCCGCCTTCTGCGGCGTTGGGCAGACCTGCGTGCCGTAACGTATTTCTTCCTTAAGTTATTGATTTCAGTGATCGACCAGTAAACTGATTTTTTTTGCATTTAAGGCAATGGGTTTTGGCATCGAAGCATCGCACGCTGTTTTAATGGTTTTTACCGCATATTCTACAAGTCGATCTACGTCACATATCTCTGAAGGTCTTTGCAACTGTCCGTTTTGCAACAGTCTTTGCATCTTAGCTACTTCCAGCGTCACTCTTAGCTGAGTGCTATCAACTTTCTTCACCAGACATCCGTCTCCGTTTCCATGTTCGATGGCAGTGTTTCTCTGTTGACTCTCTGGGTTCGTTTTCAGGCTAAATTCCAATTATTGGTGGTCGCTATGGGTGGCGTCCTCTAGTACTCTCTACCCTATGCGCGATGCCTTCCGATGCTATTGAAACGTCGATAACCGATCCGGTAATTCTTCTTCGGAATGTAAGAGTTTCCCTCGTTAAGGATCACTAGGTCCAGCTTCGCTATCATTTCAGACAGAACTTCGCCTCTTCTATCCATTATTCTTGAGCCCCATTCTGGTGGTTTGCAGTTAAAATCAAATTTCACTGCTCGCCGAGGAAAATCTGTCTCAGGAAATCTTTGTGGTCAAGATTTGGTGAGATATAGCAGCTATATACTCTTAAACCTTCGATATCAAATCAAATCAATTACCTTTATATATGGATATCGATCCATACAAAGTTGGATGTCTGCTTACTGACTTCCATGATTCGTAGGTTCCGATTCAGCACGGCGAAGGTTGTTCTACCTGTCTTATCCTGGAACCACGAGCCTGTATATAGGCATCTATACTGTTCGCTGATTATTAGCACATCCCCACATTTTTCCGCAGCAGTCTGTAGCATGACATCCCGTGCTTCACAGCCTCGTCCTAGGTTGAACTGAAGGAACTTCGTCATTATTCCCCTCTTTCATTAATACCTCCTGGAACGACTGACATCTTATGCCGCCAAGAATGTGTTTTGCATCTCTTTTTTCATTAGACTGCGCTGAAGGCCTCCTCTTTTAGGAATATGGTCTTGTTTTCCACATAGACGGCACTATTTGTATCTGTCTGTCTCTTTGCAATGTAGTGCTACGTGGCCAAAGCCTTGGCAGCGGTAGCTTCGTATAACCTCTGGCTTCTGTCTAACTATGCACATGACCCATCCTACCTTGACTTTGCCAGTCTTCAGCAGTGTTTCTGCAATTTCCTTTGTTGTCACAATATTGCTGAGAGATACTGGGCTACACATTGCCAAGCAATATATCGGCAACTCATTGTCCAGCAACATTCATTCACAGCAACAGTGCCCGGCAATGGGCATTTTTAGTTGGTCGTGTACAAGCGCCATAATATTACGGCTGTTTTTTGGCTAAGCTTTATCAACTTAATATTACGTACCTGGACGTTAAGTGGTTAAAAAACTAAGGTGGTTATCCAGGAGAAAAATGTTATGCCGATTCGTGGAACTTGATTTGATGACACTTTTTGATGGTTTTGTGCAATGTCTTCAAAATTAAATTTTATAATTGTACTTAAATAGCGTTAATGCCAGCATTTATGTAAACAAAGATTTGTTTGACATTCATTGACAAATTGACAGACTTCACATCTTTGACAAAAATCGCATATTCTAAAAAATGGAGACTAGATATGTTTCCTTCGCTAAATGCTAACATTTTCGAGGGAATTATTTCAGCTATAACAGAACATTTAACTTTATTCGAAGAAAAGATTCTTCTTAATCTAACGTCTTGGCAGACGTGTAGTGACAGGTCATGAATGTCGGCCTCCATCAAGCCCCCTCAAGTGTGTTGATCCCTTGCTTGATGGTATCTCGCCATCGCGATCGGTCAGCTGTTCCACGTACAGCGGTCTCAATGACAGTGTGGAGAAGCTGCCTGATGGTATCTATCCAGCGGCAGGGAGACATTTAATCTTCTTTGACATTCTTAATCTAACATCTTGGCAGACGTGTAGTGACAGGTCATGAATGTCGGCCTCCATCAAGCCCCCTCAAGTGTGCTGATCCCCCGCTTGATGGTATCTCGCTATCGCGATCGGTCAGCTGTTCCACGTACAGCGGTCTCAATGACAGTGTGGAGAAGCTGCCTGATGGTATCTATCCAGCGGCAGGGAGACATTTAATCTTCTTTGAAATTCTTAATCTAACGTCTTGGCAGACGTGTAGTGACAGGTCATGAATGTCGGCCTCCATCAAGCCCCCTCAAGTGTGCTGATCCCCCGCTTGATGGTATCTCGCTATCGCGATCGGTCAGCTGTTCCACGTACAGCGGTCTCAATGACAGTGTGGAGAAGCTGCCTGATGGTATCTATCCAGCGGCAGGGAGACATTTAATCTTCTTTGAAATTCTTAATCTAACGTCTTGGCAGACGTGTAGTGACAGGTCATGAATGTCGGCTTCCATCAAGCCCCCTCAAGTGTGTTGATCCCCTGCTTGATGGTATCTCGCTATCGCGATCGGTCAGCTGTTCCACGTACAGCGGTCTCAATGCCAGTGTGGAGAAGCTACCTGCTGGTATTTATCCAGCGGCAGGGAGACCTCCCTCTTCTTCGTCTTCTTCGTTGTCACTTCTCGTTACATGTCCGAAGAACTTCAATATGCGAGAGTAAACCAGACTTGAGAGTCGTGTTTGGATTTGATCTCGTTATGAATAGAGATATTGGTACGTCTTGCAGTACAGGGTATTCTAAGCATTCTCCTCCAACACCACATTTCGAACGCATCCACTCGACGACGGTCAGCCGCACGTAGTGTCCATGTCTCCGCCGCATAGCCAAATACAGAAAAGACCAGGGCATGGACCAGCTTGATCTTCGTGTTACGTTGCTAACCCTCCACACTGGAGTAACGCGGTTCTTCCCAGTGGTATTCGCCGGCGTATTTCGGGTTCACAGCATCCCTTGTTATTAATAATGGCACCCACTTATATAAACTGCTCGACGACATCATATTTTCCGACCTTAACCCCTTGACATACAATGACGTCTCTAAGACGTCATGTATATCTGATAAGATCACATGGTATATGGACACGTCAACGTCATATTATTCGTATGTTAACCCCTTGGGCTTAACGATATTTCGCCAGTTATCATTTGCGCGGTCTACAATCAACGCTTTCGTCTTCTGGATGTTTATTTGAAGACCACACGCCAGACTGACGCGTTCTAACCTCTCGGATAGGGCTATGAGTTCTGCTGCGCTGCTCGCCAGTAGCAGTGTCATCCCCGAATCGGAGATTTAAGATTTTCTTCCCGCCTATTGTGACCCCTCCGTCCCAGTCATCTAATACGTAGCGCATGATACTTTCGCTGTATAGGTTAAATAATAGTGGTGAGAGTATGCAGCCTTTCCTTACTCCTTTTCTTATTTTGCATTCGGAGGATATATGTTTCTCTACTCTGACCACAGCGGTGCTTTCTTGCTCTTTCATGCTCTGGTACTCCCATTTCTATGAGTGTTGGCTATAGTTTGTGCTATTTAACTCTACGAAAAGCCTTCAAATAGTGGACTATGCAGATATACATGGGCGTGTAATATTCCCTAGCCTGTTCTATCAGTTTGTGCAGGTTTAGTATCTGCTCTCTTGTGCCACTTCCTTTAACAAACCCAGCCTGCTCAGGAGCAATTGCCAAGCAGTGAAAGCATGTAGTCTAGAATGCATAATGTGAAGCATGACTTTGCTTACATGGGGTATAAGAGCGATAAGACGGTAGTTATCGCACTTGGATGTGATCCCTTTTTTGTGCAGGGGGATAATAATTGAGGTTGTCCATTCGTTGGGCTATATTCCTGTTCTTCATATCATTTGACAGATCACGTAAATTACTTCTATTTCTTTATCGCTGTGTTTGTAGAATCTCCGCAGTAATTATGTCAATTCCATGGACTTATTCTTGATGGCCGCGTGTACTTCCTGTAGCAGTAAGCCGGGTTCTTCGTCCCAATTGGTAATATCTACGGTTTAAATCTTTTCTTCACTGTAGAGATTTTCACAATATTTCCTCCAGATTTCTGTGATCTCGTCTATATCTATTTTTAGGTTGCCGTTGGGATCGCAGATCGCCCAGGTGTGAGGCTTGAATTTGCGGGTTATGTATTTTATTTTCGCGAACGCATCTTTCGGCTGTGTGGTATTGGCAAGTTGTTGAATTTCTTTGCAGATATTGTTGAGGTGATCATTCTTGTCCTTTATGAAGTTTGCCTGAATGAGGTTTGAAAGGCTTTTTATACTCATCTTGCTGTTCCTTGTTGGTAAGGCCGTTGGTTTTGATGTCAAGCGTGCTATCAGACATCCAATGTTGTTTCTTGACAGGTTTGATTTTCGGTTGTGTTGCCTCTATTCTTGATATTATTGTGTGTTTTGTGTCCATCCACATCTTGTTTGGATTTGCTGACGCAATAGTGAGCTTTACCACCTGCATCTTACTTTGTAGATCGCAGAGCAGTAATCAGCGAACCTGGTCCATACATAGAAAGTAGCATTGGCAAAGGTTGCCCACAGGGTTCAAAGTCAGGTCCAGGTTTCTGGAATATATTATATGGCACCATTCTCGAAAGAGATCTGCCTGAAGATTGCGAAATTGTTGCTTATGCGAATGATACGTTTCTACTCTGCAAAAGCAAAACCATCGCGGACTTAAAGGAGAAAACTGATCGGTCTCTAGATAATCTTTCCCAGTTGGTAATTGAAACCAACAGCGGAACACATGCAAATCAGACGGGGTTCGACAAGGTTGCGTCTTGTATCCACTCCTGTTTAATCTGTACTAGGAAACTAGATTTAGAGAAGCACTGGATGTAGTCCAGGGCGGAATCAAGATCAATGGAATCCCAATAAACAATATCAGGTAAGCCGATGATACGGTTATATTAGCCAACGATGTACAAGAACTACAAAGCATCATAGATTCCGTAGTTCACTACAGCGAGATGTTTGGATTGCATCTCAATGTCTCCAAGACCAAATTATTCGTCTTTTCTAAGACTCCAATAAATGCACACCTGCGTGTCAAGGGACAAACAATCGTACAAGGGACCTCAATAAAATATCTGGGAGCTAACATCAAAAGTCAGTGCCACCCGAAAAGGGAAATACTTTCGAGGATTGAGCAAGCGAGAAAAATCTTCATGAATATGAAATCATTTTTTACAAGACTAGATCTCAGTTTGGAACTCAGAACTCGAATGATCAGATGCTGCGTCTTCTCTGTCCTACTCTATGAATGTGAAAGCTGGACACAAAATTCACAGACCGAAAAGAAAATAGAAGCCTTAGAAATGTATGTGTATAGACGGATGCTGCGAATTTCATGGGTACAAAGGATCACTAACGATGAAGTACTCCAGCGCATGCACAAACAAAAAGAATAATTGAAAAATTTAAAGAATAACTGAACACCATCAAGGATAGAAAAATACAATACCTGGGTCATGTGATGAGAGGTGGTAAATACAAAATACAACGCCTCATAATAGAGGACAAAGTACAAGGGAAAATGAAGAAAGATCTGAGGAGATGGTTTTACCGCTCGTCTGCAGAAATCTTTCGTGCTGCAGTTTCCAGAGCTAAAACAGCCATTTGGATCGCCAACCTTCGGCAGGAAAGGGCGTGATAAGAAGAAGAGGAAATTGAAACTAGACTTAATTTTAATGCCCAAAAGACCGTGGCCCTTTTCATCGGAAGATCTTCGAAGCAACGGACTCCCGTATTCACTTTCGGGAATACAACAATTAGATGACAACAACACCTACGGTACTTAGGTGTCATAATTGACAGATTCCCACACTTCAGAGAACACATGAAGCAGGTTTGTAGTGCGGTAAAACGGTTCAGCATAAAACTGGATATCGCTGCGAAAAAGGAGTGGGGTCTGGGGAGATCACAGCTGATTGATATCTACCGCGGAGCTATAGAACCCGCACTGTTATACGCTGCTCCAATATGGTCGAAGTCGTGTGTCGTGAGAGGAGGCCTAAAGCTTTTGAGCGTACAGCGCCTCAGCGCCACCCGTGCTGCAAAAGCGTATCGCACAGTCCTCTCTAAGGCAGCCTGTGTGATTACGGGTCTCCTATTAGCCGACATCCGTCTCAAGCAGCTGGCCCTCTATAACTCTCACCAGATTGCAGACGTACGCTTATTAAAGATATAATGGGCTTACCAGATACACTGAACGAGCTCGAACTAACCGTAAATACCCAAGAACTACTTCACCCTTCACAATTGTCGCTGGTTACATACCATTTGACAGTGAGTGATATATTTCAACTCCGGGTGTACACGGACGGTTCGAGTATCAGATGTACGGAGGCTGCATTCGTCGTCTACTTTCAAGACGATGAAGTGTGCCACAAGCTTATTAAATTAGAAAAGTATTGCTCAATTTTTGCTGAGCTTTTGGCCATACTGCAAGCCTTGCGTTACGTGGAAAATAACAGCAGCAGACCCTGTTCAATCATTTGTGACAACCGATCTATTCTGGATGCTCTGAAGAATTTAAATGCACCCACTGAATTATTGTAAGTAATAATTGTAAAATAAGGATAAACACGACCATTAGACCCGAACTTGTCTAAAATTAACCACGCCTCAAACAAGGACGACTATATGCGGCAAAGCGCCGGATGCTTTTGGTATACATCTATACAATATGCTTCCACTAGAAATCACTCAGGAACCTTCATACAAAATTTTCAGGAAAACTATGAGGAAGTTTCTTCCAATGAAATGTCCATATAAATTGGACGAATTCTTTGAATCATGTAGATTGATGCAACATTTTTTGTAACACTATTTTTTCTCTTTTTGACTTGCCTATATGTATTTCTTTTATATACATCAAACTGGCCAATAAATGAATTGAATTGAAGACAATAAGGGCAAACTAAAACGTGACACTGTCTTCGATTATAACAATGGAAAGCAAGGGGTAGATTTATCAGATCAATAGTCATCATATTATAACTGTTTTTGTAAAACTCAAATGATATCATGGCAAAAACTATAAATGGTATAAGAAAAACTTTATAGAATTAATTTGTGGAACATCCATTGCAAATGCGTGATATATTCATCAAAAAATGGGGAACAAAACAATATGATTTGTTGAAATTGCGAGAAAAAATAATTCATAGCCTGTTGAATAGGATGGAATGAAGAACCGGAGCTACAAACCAAAGAAAAACATTATAATTCTGACGTATTCTGGAACAGCCAGAAAGGCAAGAAGGCTGCTCAAGAAGGTAGTGGCAAAAAAGCATGAAAAGTGGCAACATATTGCTCACAGTGCCCTAATCGACACACATTGTGTATTAAATGTTTTGAAAATGTCTATAAAAATGAATCAACTTTTTTTGTGGCGTAATAATACATTTTTCACTTTCTAATGAATCTCACCCTTGAGGGGTTGGCTACCTCCCATTGGGCGCCTCCTCAAGTGGCGGATGGGGGAACACTAACCAGATATGGCGGGTACCGAGGAAATAAAATACTCGGGGCGAACCAAAAGTAGCATGAGATTGGGCAGCAGCTATCTTATTACTGGGGCAAGGATATCGAATAATGATTTCCCTAAAGACTCGTTACTAATCACACATTAATTCAACCAGCCTTGAAACTGCGATGGGGAAGGCAATGGGAAACCAGCTCATAACACATCCCCAGGAAAATCATCACCATGGCTACAAATCGAAGCACGGCCCCTAGTTACGCCCCCCCCCCCCTTCAATGGGGAGGGGTGCTAAGAATCTCCCGGTTAGCTGTAAAGAAGAGAATAGGCACGTGGAACGTGCGGAGTTTATATGAACCCAGGGAAGAAGAAGAAGAAGCAAGAAGAACGGAATAAATACATTCAAAAAACAATTTTAATCTTGATAAACAAGTCCGCTTTGTAAAAGATGCGTACATATAATTTTTAATAACTATTTGATTCAAGACCCACCGGTGGGTCACGCCGCCCGATAAAGCACGTCTACATGACCCACCGGTGGGTCACGCCGGTGTCAACGTGTTAAACAGAAATGCCTCTCACTTGAGCGGCATTATTTTCAAAACGTAAAATGGCATACTTTACTCATCTAAAATCTGTAAAACAAGTTTTGATAATAAATGTGTTATCAAAAAAAAATGGGTAATTTAAATTTTACCGCTTCACATGCGGTCCCTGTAATTAGTTTAATTTTTAATAAGTCATGCCTGTATATTTCTGTTTATTTTTTTACTCTTTGATTTAGAATCGCTCCGCGAATATTTGATCAAATGCGTTTAAAAATCACGAATCTAGTGCAAGAGTGTTTATCGAGTGTTTCGTAACGAGTGCTTATTATTTTGTCATTAATTTGTTCCGCAGTGCATTTACAAAAATGTTTAATGAATAAATATGCTAGTTTTACCTACCGCTTATTGCAAAAAAACTAATATAACAAAATCAGTTTACTTTACTTGTAAATTCAACTAGAATGTCAATCTGTCCTTCATTTTCAGCTCTTATCTAATTGATAACAACTATATTTGAAACTCGATGAACACGTTTTTTAATTTTTAATCTTATCTATAATAATAAGTATTATAATTAAAAATTGAGAGACCTTTCTAGTTGTAGTTATATTTAAATAAACATAATAATACGAAAAGTAGCTTGAATATAATTAATATTCAACCTGTTCGTTAAAATAAATAAAAAATTCTTCTTACGTCTTACGTCTAAGTCTTACTAAAGACTTAGACGTCGTTGTCGGACCATCGATACATCTTTCTGGAGGTCAACGCCGTTGACAGGACAGTGGATGTGTATCGTAATCCACGCAAAACTGACTGGGAGCACTATAAGGAAGTGCTAAAGATACATAATAGTGTGTTAAGTTCGAACATAACCAGTCCTCATGATATTGAAGAAACCTCCACTCGACTTCAGGAGGCTATAATAAATTCTTATCATGACAGCTGTCCTCAAGTGAAGCGAACCGGGAAACGAGAAATTACCTGGTGGAACAAGGAACTTGAACAGAAGAAAAACTAAACGAGAAAGCTCTACAATAGAGCTAAAAAGACAGAGATGTGGACCGAATATACGGCTACACTCACTTACTATAACAAATCT
Organism: Phosphuga atrata; assembly: GCA_944588485.1. Taxonomy (NCBI): domain Eukaryota; kingdom Metazoa; phylum Arthropoda; class Insecta; order Coleoptera; family Silphidae; genus Phosphuga; species Phosphuga atrata. The sequence goes on from OX155906.1 coordinate 9,761,284, forward strand.
GTACGGAGGGCTGAAAGGGAGTCCTGGAGGAAGCTGTGTGAGGATGTCGAAAGTACATCTCAAACAGCAAGACTCCAGAGACTTCTGATAAAGAACCCGTTAAATCCGATTGGTACAATCAGAAAACCAAACGGAAAACACACAACCAATGGGAAGGAAACTATGGAAGTTTTACTCCAAGCTCACTTCCCAGGTTCCTATGTGATCGATCCAACAATGGATAATCCTGACTGTCATGCTGTACGCTCTCAAACAAGAGGGTTGAGGTGTGACTGGCAGGTGTCCAGGAGGGTTGTCACATGAAAGAATTGAATGGGCCATAAATACCTTTGCCCCATACAAAGCAGCTGGCCCGTACGATGTCTTCCCCGCCCTTCTGTGGCAGGGGAGGGAAACGATGGTGCCAATACTGATCAAGCTATACAGGGCAAGACTGGCATCAGGCTATGTGCCAACTCCCTGGAGGTAAGTAAAAGTGGTATTTATACAAAAAGGCGGGCGTCTAGATTACACCCAGGCTAAAGCGTATGGACCAATAAGTAAGGGCAAGTCTACCACAACTGCTCTGGTAGAACTTTATAATGTATTATTAGAAGATGTGTATAAAGGGAAACACCCCATAGGGATTTTCTGTGACCTGACCAAAGCGTTCGACTGTGTCTCGCACAACACCTTGATGAACAAATTATATGATTACGGAAAACGAGGTAAAGCTTGGAGATGGATTAGATCCTACCTGACAAACAGGACACAATACGTTACGGTGTCTAATGGAAACGAATTGGGCCAATCTGACATCATAGAGACAAATATTTGGGTTCCTCAAGGGAGCATTTTAGCACCTACATTTTTTCTATTATACATCGCAGATTTGGCAAACTACGTGACCGCAAAAGGACCGTGTAAGGACCGCATTGCACCTTATATGCTGATGATACGAGTTTTATTTTGTCGCGGAATAATTTGGAAGAGAACACTGAACCGGCGCAGATACTCTTAAAAACTCTGGATAATTGGTTCTCTGCGAATACTCTGCACCTCAACACAGATAAAACAGAGTACATAATATTTAAAACGGTAAGAAGTTCCCATATTTCAAACCTCGACCTTGAAATACAAAACCAACAAATAAAAAGGACTAACCAGGCAAAACTCCTGGGTATTTATCTGAAGGAGCACCTTCGTTGGGCAACAACAACGCAGAAAATATGTGCAACTCTACATAAAAATGCCTTTCAATCAAGACAACTGAGGAAACTTTTAAACACAGACGATCTCCGAATCTGGTACTATGGAGAGGTACAATCGTTACTGGCTTACGACATTATATTATGGGGAGCTTCTTCACAACTAGAAACAATACTAATTGCACAAAAAAGAATCATCAGAAACATGCAAGCAATAAAAGTTACACAGTCATGCAGGCCCCATTTTAAAATGCTGGGAATACTTACAGTCGTAAGCCTGTATATACTCGAAACCGCTTCCTACATTCACAAACACCGAAGTAAGTTCCAAAAAAAAACGAAGACAAGCATAATTATAATACCAGAGGTAAACATATTTTGGATACCAAGAGAAGACACTTAACCCTATGCAGTCATGGAGTCGAAAACAAAGGAGTTCAGATTTACAATCATGTTCCAACTAATTTGATAAATGAAAAATCCTACAAGAAATTTCGTAAGAAGTTGAAGGAGATTCTACTAACAAATACAATATATTCACTCGGTGAATTTTTTTCTTGTAAATTTAATTATTAATTTGTTATATTTATGACACATCCTATAGATACTTGTATCTCAATTGGGAAATAAATATTTTGATTTGATTTTGATTTGACTAGGCGGACAAGACTAGACAGACAAGACTAGACAGACAACAATAGAGAGACAAGACTAGACAGCCTATTTGTTTGATTGTTCATATGTGTGCATATGAAAGTCAGCATTCCGTCGAGCTCGACACTATGCTGGCTGCGTTTCTTAATCTACTGATGCCAAGACCTATTTTCAGTTTGTATCATATTGATCTTTGTTTAACTAAACCGACTGTCGTGGTTTAGCCTGGTTAGTTTTTTCGCATTATTGTCGAAGGTAAGCCACCAATCTTTAGTCTTTTTAATTGACTTAAGCTGCTCTTGGTTATTAGGCCAGTTAAGTCCATTTTGTTTGAAGTCTAGCTCCAGAGTTTGTCTCCACTATGCGGTATCTGGGCACGAAAAGATGACATGTTCCGCAGTGTCGTTTTCACCACACTTGCATAACGGAGAATCCCTCCTGCCAAATCTGTAACGATACGCTTTGAAGTTACCATGGCCAGTTATTAGTTGAACCGAGTGGTGTGACAGACTGACCTTAAAGCTTTTCCAGGCTGTGATGGATGGTATAAACGTCTTGGTCCACAATCCTGTTTTAGCCGTCCACCATCTATCCTGCCAGAGATTTTCAAAGTGTTCCCTGGAATTCGATTTTAGTGCTTGCCTAGGCAATCTGCTATAAGCGATGGGGAGATCTTCCATGTCTGCTGCAAGTTTGGCAAGCCTGTCTGCTCTCTCATTACCCTCGATTCCAGCGTGAGCTTTAACCCAGTGCCATTGGAGCTTGATCTTCTTCGATACACGAGCAGCTATTTTCCAGGTTTCTATTAACAATTCACTGGACGAATTCATGTGTTTCAATGCGTCAAGAACGGAACGGCTTTCACATAAAATAGAGCAAGAGCAGTTGGATTGCTCTTCCACATAACGCAAGGCGTGTTGTATGGCTATAAGCTCCGCCTGGAAGATAGAGCAGTAATACTCTAGTCTAAACTGCTTATAATGTACTTCATCTCCGTCAAAGTAGACAACAAAGGCAGCCCCTGTACCACTGTTGGATTTTGAACCGTCCGTATACACCCGAAGTTGGAGGACATTCGTAAGCGTTAAATGGTAATTGACCAATGACAGCTTCGAAGGGTGGAGAAATGCCTCTTAGGCCTATCAGAAGAAGAGGTACTCCAAGAACTAAAAGAAAATAACGTCTGCGAAGTGAAGAGAATTAAAAGCAAGAGAGATGGTGAATTAAAGGATACCCCTTCACTGATTCTGACGTTCAATTCACCCACTCTCCCAAAGAAAATAAAGGTAGCATTTTATAATCTCGAAGTCCGGGAGTATATCCCTAATCCGACAAGATGTTACCGGTGTCAAAAGTTTGGTCATAGTGCGGCCCGATGCTCCAGTGAACCAGTCTGCTTCTGTGGGAAACCACTTCACGAAGGATCATCTTGCGAAACTCCAGTATGTATCAACTGTGAAGGCGAACACTTTGCAAACTCAAAGAACTGCCCGAAGTTTAAAGAAGAGTTCGCTATTCAGAAGATAAGGACCCAGGAGAAACTAACATACAATGAAGCAAGAAGAAAGCTGGCGATTAATGTCCCAAGAGGAACTATGTCATACGCGAAAGCAGCATCTATGACAAAACCCCAACAGCCTGACGTGAATGAACTCGCCGCTGTATTAATTCCAGTGATTTTGAGTTCCATCAAGGAACTTTTAGCAGCCCAGTTAAACCAAATAAAATCAGTTACAACCATAAGACAGGTACAGGAAGTTTCGGAGCTAGAAACTACTCCCAGAAGTAAAAAGGAGTCGACTCGCTGTGATGGCAAACCACAAAAAACGATGGAACCTAAAACAACTCCACAACGCGACGTCGAAGCGTCCGGTAGCGACGCTAGCGTGTCTTTCAAATCTCCTTCTCTAGCGGCGACGGAAAAACGGAAACGAGGGGCTCAACCAGCTCGCTCGCGTTCAATCTCTGAGGATAGCTCGGAAACAGATCCCGGCATCAAGAGTTCTTGGATCAAGAAGAAAGACACCGGATGGGAAAAAGGAAGACTCCGACAGAAACCGCCACCCTTATTGGAGAAAAAATAGTTAATTTTTGTCAATATCTGGAGATTATAGTTAGGTATTCGTGCCCTTTATTTTTTAAATCAAACAATTACTAAGATGCCAACCAACGCAATAAAATGTTTGCAAATCAATCTGGGTAAAGGCAAGGCCGCCACTGGAGCCCTATTAGAAAAAATTGAAAGGGACAAAATTTCAATAGCTTTTATTCAAGAGCCTCACGTCTTCCGTGGAAAACTTCTGGGTTTTCCAGATCACTACAGGATTATGCACTCTCGTAAGCCAAATGAACCAACTATTAAAGCCGCGATAGTTATACCTGATCCTCGAATCACAGCAATGCTAAATACAGATTTGTCCAGTAATCTGATGTCAGTTATCCAAGTTCTCTGTGGGAAAATGAACTTCTATGCCATATCCGTCTACCTACCACCACCATCAAGACCGGCGGGGGAGGATAAATTCGAAGAAAATCTAACGAATCTCTCTAATATTCTTAGGGAGACAAGATCGAAAGCAGAAGTATTAGTTGCTGGAGATTTCAACTCAAAGTCTTTTTTTTGGGGTAGTGTATTGGAAGATAAAAGGGGTATAAGTCTAGATACATTAATATCACAGAACAATTTGGCCATCCTGAACATTTGGTCGGAACCTACATTCATTGGACACAAAGGACACAGCCTGATTGACCTAACTCTTGCCAGCTCCACACTAAGCAAGGAAATCTGCAATTGGCATCTTCCCCATGAGAGTAGCTTATCAGATCACCGTTATATAAGCTGGAGAATGGGAAAGGCAACTGAGCTGCCTGAACTCCAACGGGGATTCTGCACTGCGAATGGAAACTGGACAGCGTTCAATGACACTTTTTTATTACATCTTCATGGAATTAAACCACAGCTAGACGACTGCTCCTCTCCGGAACAAATTTCGACATTCGCTCAAAGATTAAATCTGGCGATGATGAATGCAGCTCGCGACACCTTTCCTCCGAAGAAAAATATTTTAGACACTCTGTTCCATGGTGGACACCCGAATTAACTGCTTTTCGTAAGGAAAATAACAGGTTACGGAGAATCTATCAAAACAGTAAAGGGGATAAGAGGCTATCAAATAAGCTTGCATATCAAAACAAGCTGCGTGAATACAAACAATTGATTCTAGACACAAAAAAACTAAAGTGGCGGCAATTATGTACTCATTCTTCAACTGGAAATCCATGGGGACCTGTGTTTAGGGTGCTCAGGGGAAGAAAAACCTCGACTAGCTTCGTTACCAGCTTTAAGATAGCGGGGAAGTCTCGAAACTGATATTTTCGAAACTATGAGGGAACTTCTTAATGCTTTCTTTCCAGAAGACAATGAGGAGGACTCTTACATACACGCTCGAGTCAGGGATTATGCGGAAACTGGAAGAGGTGGACCAGATGATACACCGTTCACTATTTTCGAAATTGAACGCATACTACGCGGAATGAGCCCAAAAAAGGCTCCTGGTCTGGACGGCATATCATCAGACATTGTATTAGCTGCCTTTAATTCTGCACCCAAAATTTTTGAATTGCTGTACAACATGTGCTTAAATAAATCGATTTTTCCATCTTGCTGGAAAGAACAGTTGATCAAGATTATTCCCAAACCTAATAAACCGGCATTATCCACGAAGGATTTCAGGCCAATCAGTTTACTTCTGGTTGCTGGAAAGGTGTTAGATTCCCTGCTTATATCAAGAGTCGAGCACTATTTCTATAAAAACAATCTCATTCACAAAAACCAATTCGGTTTCAGAAAGGGAACTGGAACTGTCCAAGCTATTTCAACAGCCGTTGGGTACATACGGGAAGCAATAAAAAACAAGAAATATTGCTCTGCCATCGCACTAGATATTAGTGGTGCATTTGATAATGCATGGTGGCCGCTTGTTATTAGCAAGTTAATTGAGAAGGGTTGTCCTGATAACCTCATCAAATTAGCTAGAAGCTATTTTGCAGATCGCAAGGCTATTATTATAGAACCAGGAATACAAATTGAAAAAAGCGTCACTAAAGGCTGTCCGCAGGGGTCGAAATCTGGACCAGGTTTTTGGAACATTCTCTATGGCACCATTTTTGAAAGAAATTTACCCGAAGAATGCGAAATCATAGCCTATGCCGATGACACTCTTCTGCTTTGCAGAAGTAACAGCATTGTGGGACTAAAGGAAATCACCGATCGTGCTTTGGCAAGTCTTCAACAATGGTCAGCCGACTGTCGACTAAATTTCAATCCAAAAAAGACTGAAGCTCTATTCTTCGGCAGATCATTAAGACAGAGAAGTCCCCTTTTCACTCTTGGGAACACAAAGATAAAATGCCAACATCAGCTCAAGTATTTGGGTGTCATAATTGATAGATCCCTTAACTTTAAGGAACATATAAAAATTGCATGTGGTAAGGTGAAACAGTTTAGTCAACGATTGGGTTTTGCCGTGAAGAAGGAATGGGGTCTAGGGAGAGCAGAAATAGTAGACATATATCATGGTGCGGTTGAACCAGCGTTACTGTATGGAGCTCCTATTTGGCACCGGTCTTGCGGTGTTAAAGGAAAGCTTAAGCTATTGGGCGTACAACGCCTCACTATTATCCGTGCAGCCAAGGCATATCGTACAGTCTCTAATGAGGCGGCCTGCGTGATTTCCGGTATTCTTCCGGTTGACATCCGCCTAAAACAGTTGGCGCTTTATAGCTCGCATTCCAGTACAGATGATTTATTAATAAGAGACTTCTTGGGAGTAGGTCTAACTTCAGCTGATTTGGAAGCTATCATCAACACTCAGGCATTTCTCCACCCTTCGACAAGACTAGACAGACAAGACTAGACAGACAAGACTAGACAGACAAGACTAGACAGATAAGACTAGACAGACTAGGCAGACAAGGCTAGACAGACAACGCAAGACTAGAGTTTTTCTAAAGATGGCGAATGAGAAGCGATAAGCAGTGTTTTTACTGTAAGAGAAAAGCAATAAATCCCGTTTTGTGTGTTAAATGTAACAATACTTTTCACCTGGGATGCATGTCAACAGGACAGTGCCAACACTATATGCAGGAGATTAACGGGAATGAAGAGGTTGAGGTTTTGGAAAATGAAGATACCACAATGAGTGATCATCAAGGGAAATGAAGAATTAAAGGAAATGCTACAAGAAATGTTCAGCATTAAGGAGTATGTAAAAACCCTTCATAATGAGATCAATCAACTAACTGTTAAATTAAAACAATGGGAAACAACCCCCATAGCATGTGAGCCGGTTAAGATAACGCCCTCGACTTCCGCGGATCCCGTGTCTATAGAGTTGTCAACCAATCCATCACTTTTATTTTCAAACTCGCAGCAGCATCAGAAAAACGACAAAGAGAATTTTTGGCAAAACGGAGATAGGCAAATGAAATAACTCACTGACGGCGATGGATTTCAGGTCGTCACTAGAAAAAAGAAGCGCATGGCACTGGGGAATGCCAGAGTTTCGGAAGAAGAAAACAAAAATTTCTTCGCGGGTCGAGATATTCAGCCAAAAAAAGTCTGGCTTCACACCTTGAGAGCCAAGGACCACTTGACCGAAGAAATGGTCCTAAATCATATAATATAAAAATCTGGTAGAACAGAAAACAATTTTTCAGTCGAGAAAATTGAAAAAAAATTCAAACAACCAGACAATATTAGTTTTAAAGAAGGCATAGATTATGAACTTCTAGAAAAAAGTATACGACCACTCATTTTGGCCTGAGGGAATTCGGCATGAAAGGTACCATTTCCACCGTAAAGAAAATTTTCGGCCAACTATACAAACCCCAAACTCTAAATTAATTTTATATTATAACATGCAGTCATTAAATGCAGATAAAGCTGCACAAATAGAACTCGTTGCTAAAGAAATTGAGCCATTCTTCATCTGTTTGGCAGAAACCTGGGGTAATAATGAAAAAATGGCATACGCCCACATAAGGAACTACAAATTGGTAACTAACTCACTATTGTAGATCTAAATCAAGCGGTGGTGGAGTCGCTATATGGGCAACATTGAAGCAAGTGGATAACAGTAAGGAACTTCAATTACATTCGGTCTCCATAAAAAAAGAAATTGAAACTTGTGGTGTTATGTGGGAAAATAATAACCATTCCACTGCAATAATAACACTCTGCAGACCACCTACAGGATGCGTATGATTCAATTAGAGCATTTTCTCGAAAAGGTTTCTGCATTAACGAAAAATATCAGCTTAACATAAACTTTAAAATAAATTCGAAGCAAACAATTAATATGAAGAACTTAATGCTAGCATATGAACTAAAACAACAAGTAACAGAAGCTACCCTTATAACCACCTCTTCAACAATAACAATGTACATAACTATAGCACTGCATATAGTTCGCACACGTATCAAACAAGACATGGAATGTAATTAAGACCTCTACAGCATAAGTCAGCATTATTCGAAAAATCTTTTTTTTTTGCATTGGCACTAAATTTATCCATCTAAGTGATGACATTCAATGTAAGCCACAAAAGTAATTTAAAAGTAAAATCAAAACTTTAATGACTGAGGGAGCATTCTACTCAACTGATGAATTCCTCCAACGGTAATATTATTCTGTAAATTGTATGCAAGTCTTAATGTAATTTCAATGTGTTTATTTAAATCAATTTTGTTCTTTGACTATCACATCCACATCATGGTTTGTATGTATATGTATTTCTCTATTTATTATGTCTGTATATATATATATATATATATATATATATATATATATATATATATATATATATATAGGAGCCGCCTCCTCGGGGCGGCTTCGGTGGCTCTCCTCGGGGCGGCTTCGGTGGTTTTCTTAGGTTCGGCGTCGTTGGTCCTCTCGGCGGCGGTCTTTCTGGTCGCGGCGGTGTCCTGGGGCTGTTCGGCGTCGGTGTTTTTCTTCTTCCTGTTCAGGAGGTGGTTGAGCAGGCTGTCCAACCCGTCTTCGCTGATGGAGTCCAGGAAGACGAAGTCCTTGAATTCCTTGGCGGCGGCGGTTCCGTTGGAGTTGGTGTTATTCATGATTGGATTCATGTCTGCGGTTTGGTTTTTTTTGAATTATTTTGTCAGAATAATTGCTAAGTTTAACGTCTGCTTCGTACGAAGTTCGGTTAAGCTGTGTGATATTATCGCATTTGAGATTATTCTATTTATAGTTGAACCAGGTATTGAAATTTTTTGGGGAAAACCATAAATACTTAAAATGCCCAACCTGATCTATCTCCATTCCCTTCCATTCGAACCTCGCCTTCTTGCACACCCCACCTTTTTTAAACCTCATTCATTTTGTTTTATCTACATTTACCGTCAGTTTCCTTTTATGAAAAAATTTCTCCATGATTTCTTTCAATACCTCCGCCGATTTTTTCAGTATTATCACATCATCTGCGTACGCCAGACTCCACACTTTCTTCCTCCCCACCACCATCCCCCTGCTTGTCCAGCAGCCAGGAACTTTTCCAAATCTACCACACACACACACACACACACACACACACACACACACACACACGTATATATATATATATATATATATATATATATATATATATATATATATATATATTGAAGAGTGCCGGGCTAAGCGGGCAGCCTTGCTTCAGACCCATATCTACTTTGAAAGCGCTTTTCTTTCACTTTTCCCCCACCTTTTTCTCCAAACATTCCCGCAACATTTTCCTATTTACAGTGTCATATGCAGCCTTTAAGTCTAGGAACAGAGCAAAGAGCTTACCCTTCGGACTTGCTAATTCCTGGTCGATAATATACCTCAGGGTTATTAAATGTTCAGTAGTTCCCCTTCCTTCTCTTAAACCTGCTTGCCTTTCTGGTAGCAACATTTTTCCTTCCACTTTTTTTCCTTCCCCCAAACGCCTTTCTAATAATTTCGTATACATTTCATAGGATGAATCCATGAGCGATATACCCCTATAGTTTCTCATTTCGTCCCTCTCGCCACTTTTGTAGACAGGTATCACTTCCCCCACCGTCCAACTTTTTGGCATTTCAACTTCCTTCCGCCATATTCTATTGAATATCCTAATTCTAGTAAATATCCCGGAGTAACAGTCTCATAATCGGTTCCCTGTAGGAGGCGTGTTGTGAGGAATCCAGAAGATGAGGAAGTAGGGGCGAAGCGTAAAGTCAAAATCAGAGTTGGAACTTTAAATATAGGGACAATGAAGGGAAAGAGTAGAGACATTGTTGACAGGATGGAGAGAAGAAGGATACAAGGTGGAGGATACAAGTTGTTCTATAGCAGTCACAAAGAGTCAAGAAATGGAGTCGGGGTTATCGTGGATGTGGATCTTAAGGAGGAAGTCTGTGAAGTCAACAGAATTAACGACATAATCATAAGAGTGAAGCTGGTAGTTGGGAGACCTCATCACAGTTTGGAGTGTATACTACTCTGTTAGAAAAGAATCCGACCTTATTTTTTATTTTGAAAATCTGATGGATTTGAATAAAGCGCGCTTGCATGAGCCGACCTTGAACTTTCGCGCGCATGTGTGAATTTTTCCCGCCTATAGATAGCGTCAGTTGCTGTCGAGCAGTGTTCGAGTGACGTAGTGTGTAGTGCTCTCGTCGGTTTTTCAATGCAAGTAAAATGACGGAACGACTGGAGCAGCGCTACTGCATCAAATTTTGCCATAAACTGGGAGACAACCAGGTGGAAACCATTCAGAACATTCAGACAGCTTTCGGGGAAGATTCTATGGGCGTCACACAGATTAAGGAGTGGTACAACCGGTTTAAAGACGGTCGCACATCGGTGGAAAGCGAGCCACGCGAGCCATGCCGAAATGACCATGTCATTGCTAAAGTGAACGCTGTGGAGATGCGGGACCGTCGTGTGACTATCCGAGAAATTGCGAAAGAGGTGGGCATCAGCAGTTTTTCGGCGCATTCCATTGTGACTGAAGATTTGGCCATGAAGAGAGTGGCGTCGAAATTCGTGACGAATTCCGCTGACGACGGAGCAAAAGCAAGTTCGTGTTGAAGTCTCACAGGACATGCTGGACTCCATAAACAGTGACCCCGACTTCATGAACACCATAATCACTGGTGACGAGTCCTGGGTGTACGGGTACGACCCGGAAACCAAATCCCAGTCGTCACAGTGAAAGCATTCCACGTCACCAAGACTAAAGAAGGCCCGGCAAGTGCGCAGCAACGTCAAAGGGATGCTGACTGCTTTCTTTGACTCCCGCGGAATGGTACACCACGAGTACACACCACAGGGTCAAACAATCACCAAAGAGTACTATAGGGATGTCCTAAATCGCCTACATGATGCTGTGCGGTGCAAGCGAAATTGTCAACTCCATCACGACAATGCTCCAGCACATTCTTCGCAATTTTTTGGCGAAAAACCAGACTCCTCTGGTTCGACAGGCTCCTTACTGCTACTCCTGATATGAATACCTGCGACTTCTTTCTATTCCCTAAAGTCATGAAGCCATTGAAAGGAACTGGATTTCAGACAAGCGAGGATATTATGGCTGCAACGACAGCCAAAGTCGATTCCGAAAGAGGCTTTTGCGGAATGCTTCCAACAATGGCGACACCGCTGGGAGAAGTGTGTGGAGTCCCAAGGAGATTACTTTGAGGGTGATTAGGTTTCCAACGCTCCAGGTATGCGTTTTTTTACCGGCTAAAGGTCGCATACTTTTCTAACAGACCACGTACATACTAGACTAGATATATATGACAAAAACTACAAGGACTAAATTGAGGTGCGCAGACATTAGACCTAAATTATACGAATTATAATATTTTAAAATAATCAAGACTATACAGACTAAAGGGATAAAGATATTATTACCCATATATCTAAGGCGCTTAACCAGTTTATTAATATTATTATTTGTATATATATATATATATATATATATATATATATATATATATATATATATATATATATGTATAATTCTGGGGAAAATGTGAATAAATTATTTTTTATTATTATTAAAGAAATTATAACGTTCTGCGCCTCCGTGGCAAAAATTGCTAACTGGTTCTCACTTTTATAGGCTTTTACAAAATCCAAGTTTCCTTCTTGTTTTACGACTTCTACTTTGGAAGTGGAGAGCAAAAAATAAAGGCCGAAGTCAAAAAAAGTCCATCAAATTTTCTGATGTATCATAAATGATATCCAATTAGAGGATGTGGAATATTCGGCTTAAGATATTGAATGTTTCTTAGAACGTACAGAGCCTCCGTGGCAAAAATTGCTAACTAGTAAAAACGCACAGTGACGGGAACACTATTTGGTCGTTGTCGACGTAATCTAAGTAGATTAGGTTATGGTCAGATTAAGTTATGTTAGAGCCAGATAAATGAAGACTGAGGGACAGAGACTTCTTGAATAAGAAAATAGTTGTTACCATAGTGACAAAAAACAGAAATCGTTTAATAATGAAACTCCATTTGATTTAGATTTTACACACGATTTGGATACGTTTATACACGATTACAATAATGGTATTCTTCCCATACAATAATTTACTTATTAATGTGTTCATTTTGGTGTGCGAGTAGACAAACATATTTAAAATACAATAATTGGAGAAGACATTTCTTTTTGATATATTTAATATTCATACCTCTGTGGTCACTTAAAAAGCCTGTGTGGATCACTGTCTGACCTGCGGGTCATAGGTTCGCCATGCCTGGTCTATAGAAATCTTGATTTATTAAAAGTTTGTTGTGTATATATACACTACTCAAAACAATTAGGGGGGCACTAATTTCCGCCTCCATAAAATTCAAACGAAAAATTAGATGCAAATTAAATTAAGAACATCTGAAAGTTAATCGTTTTAATTGGCACATATGGAAGTGTTGGCATCACAGGTCTATAAAGCTGGCACCCCCACCTCTTCAAAATTCAAATTTGATGACACCAGAATTATGTGCTAATTATGTGCCGCAATCGCGATTTTTGTGATCGAAGCCTTCAATGAAAAAATCATACTTTACTAGTGGGGGTGCTAGCTTAACAATCAAGCGGTGCTAGCACCCATCCAAAAAATGGGATACCGATACCAAATAAGCACTACAATTATGTGCTATTTATGTCAAAGTGACATAAACGTATTTTTTGCTCTCCCTCCTTTTTCGACCTAATACACCGTCGTCTCCGCCGTCGTCTGGTCCCAAGCCCAGGATGTGAAAGGAGGAGGGTGGTCGGCCTGCCGCGCCGACCAGAGTCGGGAAACAGAAGAAACTAGGCAAGAAACCGCATGGATACACGACTTAACCACTTACGAATTAATGCTACCGCAACCGGGGCAGCCGATGCGCCAGCTTTGGGAACCAGGGATGCTGGTGAGAAGTGGACTACTGGCCAAAGACTCAGGTTAATCACACCGAAATCAGAAATACGAATCGCCGCATGGAATGTGCGAACGGGACATCACGTTGGTCAAAAGGAAATTATCGCCAAGGAATTATTGAAATGCAAAATATCGATCTGTGCATTATCAGAACTGCGGCTCACAGGATCTGGGACAATGAAGGTTGACCCACCATCAATCGACGAGACGATGACGCTATTCTATTCTGGTGGCGACAAACGAGAAGCGGGCGTTGGCTTTATGGTTGATCGACGGGCCTCTGCCAGTGTTATCGCATTCCAACCGATATCCGAGCGTCTGGCGGTTATCACTATTGATGGAACGATTAAGACCCATATCGTATCCGTCTACGCCCCAACTGAGACCAGCCCGGACACAAACAAGGATGAATTTTATGCCCAGTTTCAACACACACTGGATACAATACCCCAAACCGAATTAATCGTACTTATGGGCGACTTTAATGCACATACGGGTGCAGATCGAACTGGTTGGGAAGAAACGATGGGAAAATTCGGATACGGGGAAATAAATGACAACGGATTACGCCTCTTATCATTTGCAGCGTCAAACAACTTGATCATCGGCAACAGCATCTTTCGTCACCCCCTCAAACATCAACTCACTTTGCGAAATCCATCCGGCAACGATTCGGCGATGTTGGACTACATTTTGGTCAACACCAGATTCCGATCGACGCTCAAAGATGTACGTGCGATGCGTGGACCCGACTGTGGATCAGACCATTATCTTGTCCGAGTGAAACTACAATTGAAATTACAAAGAGCAAAGAAAAAGGCACCACCATCAGCCAAGAGGAACTGGGCCTGTCTGCGAGACCCTGAAACCAGCCGAAAATTTCAAATCGCATTATCCAACAAATTTGCAGCACTCACGATACCAGTCGATATCAACATAGAAGAAAAACAACTTTCTGAGTCTATTGTGGGGTGTGCAACAGATCTGTGTCCGCCCATCCGTCGACGGACGCAGCAATGGATCTCGGACGACTGTCTCAATCTAGTCGACCAGCGGAAGCAAATGAAACACGTCGATTTCAAACAATACCGACGATTGAACAAATAAGTTCGACAGAAAATGAAATTGGAACGGGAAGCTTACTGGAATAACATCGCGGCTGACATGGAAGAAGCAGCGTCAAGGCATGAGTACCGGACGCTGTACCAGACAATCCGACGGTTAAGTGGCAAAACAACATCAACAAATGACAATATCAAAAAATTGGATGGAACTTTCGTGACCTCTCCTCAGGAACGTCTACAGCGGTGGAGAGAATTCTTTCATCAGCTGTACAACCACAATCCGCCAGTAGGTCCAGCACCCGAACTGCCGATTATTGAGCAGCCGATAAATCAGTTTCCCGATACTGAACCAACAATCAATGAGGTGAAGACGGCAATAAAATCCCTGAAAAATGGTAAAGCGCCGGGAGGAGATCAAGTAACTGCCGAAATGATCAAAGCCGGGGGAGACGTCTTATTACATCAACTTCACGTTCTCACAGTGCATATATGGCATTCAGATTGTGTTCCATCCGTGTGGAAGAAAGCGATGTTGTGCCTATTTTGAAGAAAGGCGACAGTCGGGAATGCAAGAATTACCGTGGTATTAGCCTCCTCTCGATCGTCGGCAAAGTATTTATGAAAATCATACAATCAAGACTACAGAAACATCGAGAGCAAACAAGCCGGGAAGAACAAGCTGGATTTCGACCACATCGAGGATGCATCGATCAGATATTTGCTCTCCGTCAGCTAATGGAAGAAAGAATTCGATGTGGCAAACGAACTGTCATCGTCTTCATCGATTTCAAATTTGCTTTTGATTGCATCGATTGGACAAGCTTGCAGGAAGCCCTGAAGATCGAACACGTGCCACTGAAAATCATTCAACTTCTTCAAGCATCGTACGACGGCTCAACCAGCAATGTTCGTATCCGAAACGACATGTCTGAGGAATTCCCGATTCGAACCGGAGTCCGGCAAGGAGACGTGGCCTCGCCGCTCCTTTTTAACATTGTGATCGACACGATTATGCGAAAAGCGTTTGATGGGCGACGCGGAGTTCGATATGATGACAAAAACTTCCTAACCGATCTGATGTTCGCCGATGACAGTGCGGTTTTCACCAACACAGATGCCGAAGCAACAGACACCTTGTATGACATTTCCCGCATTGCCCAGTCATACGGACTGAGAATCAATGCGGATAAGACCAAAGTGCTTACAACGGATGGATCTGAAGCCAGAGTTTACCTCGATGGAACCACAATCGAGCAGGTAGCACAGTTCAAATATTTGGGATCACTGGTTGTGGAGAAGAAAGTAGCTTCGACAGCCGAAGTTCACAGCCGGATAGGCCAGGCAACAGCAACGTTTGCTTCACTCAAGTGGTGCATATGGAAGCGGACGAATATTACCATCAAAACCAAAATACGCCTATACCGGACGCTGATCCTCCCAATTCTTCTTTATGGATCGGAAACATGGACATTACTCAAACCAGACCTTTACAAGCTCGAGGCCTTCCAAATGCGATGCCTGAGACAGATTCTCTGCGTCTCACTCCTCAACCACCTCCGAAATGAGACAATCAGAGAAAGGTGCGACCAACAGACACCGATTGTTGAGGAAATTCAAAAACGCCGATTACGATGGTTCGGCCACATCTGTAGGATGGGCGACAATCGAGTACCGCACAAACTCCTATGGAAAAAACGACCTCTTGATTGGAGAACACAAAAACAAGCACCGAAGACTACATGGTTGAAACACGTAGAGAACGATTTAAAAAACCAGCGAATAACAACAGCTGAGGCAAGAACCGTTGCAACTGATCGATTAGTATGGAAGCGTATAGTGAATGGAGCACGGAATCTAGCGGCACCAACAGCAGCGTACTGGCTACGAGGTCGACCACCTCTCCATGCGCCGGCTATGGATTAAAGAAGAAGAAGCTATTTATGTGCTTTTCAAATACCTTGGAACGAATTCCCTAACTCAACTCCTTGTGCGAGAAACTCACCCCGAACGGAATGAGCCATAAGAGGCGAAATCTATAATAATCGAGCAAACAAGTTTTAACCAACGCGATATTGTTGCAATAATTATGTGTCCTCCAGATATGATATTCCCGATTTTTGTGCTCCCACCCTTATAAGAAAAATTCACCTCGAACTCTATTAACCTTAAGAGGTAAAATCTTTAATAATCGAGAACAGAAATTTTAAATAACGCAAAATTATTTCAATAATTATTTGCTCTCCAGATATGCTATTCGCGATTTTTGTGCTCGCGCCCTTGTACGAAAAAATCACCCCGAACCGTGAGAGCCATAAGAGGTGGAATCTTTTATACTCGTTAAGAGAAATTTAAACCGACACGATATTGTTGCAACTATTATATGCTCTACAGGTATGATATTCACGATTTTTGTCTTCGCACCCTTGTACGAAAAACTCACACTGTATTAGCCTTAAGAGGTAAAATCTTTAATAATCCAGAACATACATTTTAAATGACGCAAACTTGTTTCAATATTGATGTGCTCTCCAGATATGCTTTTTACGATCTTTGTTCTCAAACCCTTGTACGAAAAATTCACCCCGAACTGCATGAGCCCTAAGAAGTGAAATCTATAACAATCGAGCACACAAGTTTCAAGTTAGTGACGCAAGAATACCAAGTGAAATTGACGATTCTGAAATCAAACTCAATGATTATAATCATATCCGATGTGATTCTCCTAATCGTCAAACTGGGGATGTGGTGATATATGTGAAGGATAGTCTGCAGTTCTCAACAAAGAAGACTTACTTACATATGGCAGGATAATTATTGGTGTAAAATAGTTATGGGTAATTTTGGTGGATGTGAATGGTTAGTCAGGTGCCTTTATCATCCTCCATCTAGCTCCGATGCTTTATTTTTAGAAGAATTTTAAAATATATGTGATGGAATCTTTACTAGAAATAGTCGTTGCATTTTAGTGGGAGATTTTAATTTAGATTTTTTAAGTAACAGCTTTTATGCAAGAAAAATTAAAACTATGTTTCTTCAATATGGAATTGATCAACTAGTATTAAACCCTACTAGAGTTACTAATGTCTATGGTGGAATATGGAAGTATAATATATGTTGGAGCAAAATAATAAATTAAAGTATTTAATTGTCACAGAACACTGGAGAAGTAAAGACCAATTGGAATTATTTCAAATAAATAATTTCTCTTTAACGTCAGCATTCTGTTGAAGGACTGTTGAGCATTGGGGAGTTGCAATTTTCTACAAAAATACAACATCGCAAGTGCATCGCAAGACCAGATTTTAATGAACTCGCAGACGAATATATTTTTGATATAGCGTCTATTGGAACATCAATAGACGACAAGCCAACAATAATTGTTGCAATTTACCGATCGCCTCTCGAGCTTCAAACAATTTATAACAAGACTGCACCAACTCATCACAAAGGTGTATATCAGGTGTGTATCAAAGGTGTAAATCTATAAATAATGATAATTTCATCATTGCCGAAGGCTTCAATGTGAATGTCCTAAACACAAACATAAGAACTCGACAGATAAAATCAATATTTCAATCCTTCAACGCTATAATGACAATGAATGAACCGAGCCATCCATCATCCAATTCGTGCATTGATAATATTGTTATAAAAGACATGAAATTCACAGTAGAAACCAAGGAATACCAACTATCTGACCACAAATGATAAGCTTTTTAGAAGAAGAAGAAAAAACAAAAGCTAACTATAAACTAATTAGATATTTCTAGCTAGAAAACACAACACAATTTAAACATCAACTACTTGAAGAGGAGTGGGCTGAGGTCTTCATGACAAAAGAAAATGAGGTTGATAAACAGTGGAACATATTTATGAGGAAATTCTTATTATTCTTCAGCAGCAGTTTCCCAAAAATTAGAACCAATACATGCTCGAAGAACGACTATATTTTCACGGACCAAAACATAGTAGAGGTCAAAAAACAAATGGAATGCAAATATTGTCAAAGTTCAATCAAGATCATAGGAAAAATTTTCAACCGACTTCGAAGAAAATTTTGTGTTTTATGAAATAGTGCCAAAAAAGCGAATAAGGAAAATGAAATCAAATATTCAGACAACAGAATGAAATCGACATGGAATGTGGTGAAGAAATGTGTAAATCCGAAGCAAAAGGAAAAGGTAGCAAGTTACATCACAGAACTTAACAGTGGCAAATAAATTAAATACTCCTACATTTTATGCTGAAACGCCAGCCAGGTTGTTGCAAAATATCCCCTACTTAGAATACAAAAATCGAATCACAGATAATGGTAGCTCGATTTTCATAGAGCCAGTGATGGAAAGTGAATATATTATACAGATGTTTAAATATTATACAGATGTTTAAAAACAAAAGAAAGTGCAGGGTTATGATGAGGTCCCCATGTTGGTTATAAAAAGTGTAATCAAAGAAATTATAGAACCGTTAACTTATATAATATATATAACTCGCTAATAACTCAAATTTTCCAACACAGTTGAAACATTCCAATATCTTCCCTGTTTATAAGAAAGGTGACAAAAAAGTATTTGACAATAAGTAGATAAATATCGACACATGACATGGCACTGTTTGCTGATTCTCTTGAGATGGCAACAATGCAGGTAAACTGTCTCAGAAAACAGGCTGCCAAAGTGGGTCTTCAAGTGTCGCTGGAGAAAACATAATTCTTCACCAACATTAGAGAAGAAAACAGAGATATGTTACTAGAACAGGGAAACATCAAGAGGACTAAGAAATTTAAGTATCTCAGCCAATGGATTGAACCGATCTTATCAGAAAGAGCATCATTATCCAAGAGAGTCAGCAAGTTAGAACTAGCCTATCGGCAGACTAAGAACACTTACAATAAGAAATGCCTGTCACGCAACCTGAAACTTAAGCACTACACATCAGTCTTACGACCAGAAGCCCTATATGCCATGGAGTGTCTTTCCTTGAAACGAAGGGGTCTAATAGAGAAATTGGAAATCAATTGGAGAGAGGAGAATCCTCAGGAAGATCCTAGGCCTGGTAAAGGAAGATGGTGAATTCCGAAGATGGCATAACTCTGAGCTCTACGAACATATTGAGATGCTCTCTGACTGTGCAAGGAAAAGAAGGGTAGCTTTCTATGATCACATTGCAAGATTGCCTCCAAACCGACTAACCAACCGGCAAAACAAGAAGCTTCGTACCACTTGGTTGACAGAGACCGAAAAGGATATTAAAGAACTGGGAATAACAGATCTCAAAAACAGACAGTCTGTGAGACGCACCCTAAAGGAAGTCCGTGGATTTCAGGAAAAACCTCGAATGAAAGGTACCCCCTGGACTGAAGAGAGAAAGGAGTTACACTGGCAGAAGATGCGACAATACTGGGCAAAGGTCAAAGCCCAACAGTTGAACAAACGTGGTCCAAAGTAGGCCTATTCGAAAGAAGAAGAAGATAATTATCGACCGATTCACATTCTCGTTTTCTAAAATCTTTGAGAAAATAATAGCAAATAAAACAATTGAGTTCTTAAATAAGTATAAGCTAATATCCAAAACTATTAGAGTTTGTGAATTTTAATAAAACAAAACATTTGTAAAACTTCTATACTAAGGGTCCTTTCACACACAACAGCTTATTTATTTATTGGACTAATAGTCGCCAGCACTCCGTCGACAAGGACACTATGCTGGTACATAATAATTAATACATCATAATTAATAACATAATAAGAAGAGGCAAGAACGTAGACCGAATTAACATAAAATAGTCAATTTAAATTTAGTTTCTGGTGATGACTAGGTCGTGATCCAATCTTCTTAGATTTTTGGCGCATTCGTCAAAAATCTTCCACCATTTCTTGTTTTTTTCGACTTCCCTTAACTCCTCTTCGTCTCGTGGCCAGGAGCATCCTGCATGGGACATACTCAGTTCAGAATCTTGCCTCCATTTTGAGATGACCGGACAATAAAAAAGCACGTGTGGAGCTGTGACTTCTTCACCGCACTGGCATAGTGGCGATGCCCTTTTTCCAAAGCGATGTAGGTAAGACTAAAAATTTCCATGGCCAGTAATAAGTTGGACCGCGTGGTGCGAGAAACAGATCTCCATATTAATCCACTTGTCGATAGACGAAATAAAGTTTTTAGTCCAAAGACCAGTTCCTGACGCATTCCATCGCTGTTGCCACTCCCTGTTAAGATAGGTGTTGATCCCGTGCTTTATAGCCTGGCTTGGTACTTTCTTGAAAACTTCAGCACAATTTTGAGGTTCTGGGCCTGTGGAGTCTTGACCAGAAGCTTGTCTTGCCAGACTGTCGGCTCTTTCGTTACCTGTCAGGCCGTCATGTGCCCTCACCCAATGGAAGCTTAGATTAGTGTTTTCTGAGACCTCGTTATAGAGCTGCCATGTGTCGAATAGTATCTCGGTTGGCGAGGCCATGTTTTGAAGAGCATCTAGAGCAGATTTGCAATCGGATAGAATAGAGCATTCGTCCATTACGTCAGGTTTCGAAAGAATATACGCTAATGCCCGGTTAATTGCAATTAACTCTGCTTGAAATATCGAGCAGTAGTCAGCCAAACCAAATGTTTCCAAATGAAACTCCTCTTCTTCATTGTATGCTACAAAAGCTGCTCCAACTCCTGCGTCTGATTTAGAGCCGTCTGTGAATATTTTTATTCGGTGTGAGTTGGTGGGTGACGTAGTGTAGACAAGGGAGCGAAAATAGGCGGGATGGATAAGATGCTCAAGGTGGATCTTTGTTTCCAAAAGGTCGGAGGATATGTTAAGGCCGGTTATTTCTCTTAGGGTCTGGTTTTCAAGGGAATGTTTGGTTTGGTACAATGAAACCTGTTTTAGTCGGAGGTCGGAAGGTATAAGTCCGGAGATAACGCAGGCAGCCTCAGTGGACACCGTTCGGTATGCTTTCGCCGCTTTTAGTGTGCAGATTCTTTGTACGCTCAGGAGCTTAGCTTTTTCCCTAACTCCACAAGACTTATGCCAAATGGGAGCGGCGTATAATAATCCTGGTTCAATTGCTCCGCTATAAATTTGTTTCAAAGCTATTTTGCCTAAGCCCCATTCCTTCCTTGCCACCCGGCCAAGTTGAACACTCAACTGTTTGGCCTTTCCACAAGCTAATTTAATGTGTGGTTTAAAGTTTAGATTTCTATCTATTGTGACCCCCAGATATTTTAAATTATCCTGACACTTGATCTGCTTATCTCCTAGTGTAAAAACTGGTCTACGCTGCCTCGGATTTTTTCCAAAGAATATTGCCTCGGTCTTATTGGCATTAAAGATTAATTTGTGGTTCTTGGCCCAAGCTAATAAAACTTCTAGTGCTTGATTGGTTTTCTCTTTTAGGCCCATTATACTACCACAAGAAGTAATAAGCATGGTATCATCTGCGTAGGCAACTATATTACACCCTACTGGAAGATCATACTCGAAAATTGTGTCGTATAGAATATTCCAGTAGGTAGGGCCCGATTTCGATCCCTGTGGGCAACCTTTACTGACTGATCTCTCCTCGCATAAGCCTGGTTCAGAGATTATGGCTTTACGGTTGCTGAAGTAATCTTTACTCAAGCTAATGAGATTATCAGGGCACTGTTTGATAACTAATTGTTCTATAATGTTAGGCCACCAGGCATTGTCGAAAGCACCGCTTATATCAAGTGCAACAATGGCACAATATTGTTTCTGAGCAATATTGTCTTTGATAGATTGAATGACTTTGGTTATGGCATCGGTGGTTCCTACGCCCTTTCTGAATCCAAATTGGTTCTTACTAAGTAAATTGCGACTATAAAGATGGTAACCGATCCTGGTGATGAGCAAGGTGTCGAGGACTTTCCCAATTACAGGCATAAGACTTATTGGCCTAAAGTCTTTACAGGATGTACCTTGTCTAAGTGGTTTGGGAATTATTTTTACTAGTTGTAGTTTCCAAATTGCTGGAAAAACGCCACATCTTAGACATTTGTTAAATAGTTTATGGAAAACTTGAGGGGCAGCCTTAAATGCCGCTGACACGATATCCGATGAGAGTCCGTCTATGCCTGGAGCCTTTTTGGGATTTATACCGTTGATCGCCATTACAATCTCTGGAATTGTGAATAAAGGGTCGTCGGGTCCACCTTTTCCTTCTAGAGCTGTTTTTCTAGAATGTAAGTGTTCCACTAAGTCTGTTTCGGGATCATCCGGAAAGAAGGCTGTCAAGAGCTCTCGTGTTGTGGCGTGCAGGTCTAGAGACGTGTTGCTCTTACTTAGGCTTGTGAGGTAGCCTGAATTGGTTTTCCGTCCTCGTATTACCTTGAATACCGGGCCCCAGGGGTCCCCGTTGGAATGATTTGTTTAGAAATCTCGCCATTTTTGGGTTTTGGTTTCAACGATTAAACATTTGTATTCGTTTAGTTTTTTCTTGTACTTCATACGGTTTACTTCTCTATCTTTTCCTGTGCTGCTCTGGTATATGCGTCTTAGTCGTTTATTTTCTTTCCGACAGGAAGTAAGCTCAGGGGTCCACCAAGGGACCGATTTTTGAAAGTATTTCCGGCGTGGCATAGATTCGACGGCCGCGCTGACAATGGAGTTATTAACGGCTTCTGCAAAGCATGCAATTTCTTGGGGAGAACGGCAATTATCAATCTGGGGTGAGATATCAAGAATTCGTTTGGTAACTAGTTCACTGAACAAATTCCAGTTTGCCTTCTTCGTGCAGAAGCCGCGGAGACTTTCTGGCAATTCTGTTTCTAGACCGATGGACCAGCAAATGTACTTGTAGCCTGACAGGCTGTTATCTTCAGGGATATGCCAATCGTCTATTAGTCGACTTAACTTGATGCTTGCCGAGGTAACGTCGATTAGGCTTGAGCCGTTATGGCCTACGAAAGTAGGTTCAGAGCCTTTGTTGAGAATATCGAGGTTGTGTTTTGAAAATATTGTATCTAATAACTTTCCACGATAATCATCTCTTCGGCTACCCCAACTATGAGATTTAGCGTTAATATCGCCTGCGACTAGAATATCACCTTTAGATGCTAACTCTTTTACAACATTGTCTAGGCTATGTGTGTTTTCTTCAAATATAGTCCTAGTGTCAGGAGGCAAATAAACTGAGACAGCAAAGAATGTTAACTTACCGCTTACGATCTGTACGACGGTATGTAAGTTATTACTGTATTTTGCCATAAAAATCACACTGATCCGGGGATCTGTGATGATTATTGCAGTCTTGATGGTATTGTCGTCGGTTGCGGATGCGTAAATGACTTTATAATGGACAGGAAACCCTAGAACCTTGCCTCGGTGAAAGTGCGGCTCCTGGATGAATACGATTTGTATTCTGTCCCGAGATATCTTTTCTAAAAGAGCAAAAGTTGCTGATTTGCTTTTTGCTAGATTCAGTTGCAGGCATCTGATTTGGTGTTTCATTGTATCGGTAATTCGGACGAATAGTTCGTTGATGACTTGGTACTCAGAGAAGCTTTGATTAAGTATTATTATGTGTAGGTATTATTCATGTTGTCTGTGGATTGTCCCTGATTTCTCAGCCTACCTTTTTCCCATCCTTTTGTTCTGGTCTTGACCCATGTCTTCTTGGGATCCGGTTCATTTTCTGAAAGTTCGTCAGAAACTGAAGGAGATCGGATCGGGTGACCTCCTCGTTTACGTTTTTCTTTATCGTCTGTGGTCGGATTTTTAAATATCCCTCTAAACGCAGTTACTCCACTAGGCGGTATGTCTCTCGTAGTGGATTCTGATGAACAGGTTGCAGTTTTTGTCTGTTCAATAGGAGGTGCTCTTGCTTGGGATTAGTGCTGCTGATAGTTTTTTAATATCAATAGCGGGGACATTAGTAGGTGATGATGTTGCTTTGGCATATGAAATGTTGCTTACTGGTGTGGTGACTTTCACCTTTCTTCTGGCCTCGTGATAGGAGAGTTTTTCTTGTGTCCGTACTTTCTGTATAGCAACCTCTTCCTTATATTTTGGGCATTCTCTTGAGTTTGCGAGGTGGTTTCCTTGGCAGTTTATACATATTGGCTGGCCACATGGACTTTCTTCGTGTGGAGAATTCTCACATACACATACTTGTAGGTTGGAGCAGCGGGCAGCGCTATGGCCGTTCTTTTGGCACCGAAAGCATCTTAAGGGGTTCGGTATGTATTCTCGGACTTCCAAGTTGTAGAATGCGGCTTTAATTTTCTTAGGTAGGGACGGGGAATTAAAGGTGAGGATTAGTGAAGGAGTATTTTTTAATTCACCTTCTCTTTTCGTTTTTATACGTTTTACATCACAGACGTCACTACTTTTTAGTTCTTCTAATATCTCATTTTCGGATACGTTTAGTAGGTCCCAACAGTAGATTATTCCTTTGGTGTAGTTTAGAGATCTGTGTGCTTGGATTTCGACTGGGCAGTCGCAGAAGGTCTTTATTTGGCTTAATCTAGCTGATTGTTTATTTGATCTGGTCTCGACTAGTAATCCGTCTCTAAGCTTCCTTATGGATTCGCATTCACCTATAATACTATATATTTCCTTGTTGATTTTAAATGGATTCTCTCTTTCAAAATTGTTACCATCAGTTCTGTTGATAATCAGGAACCGGGGCTGAGTTACCGTCTCCTGATTTTCAGGTCCCTTTTTTTGAGAGATGGGCATCTCCGTGTTTTTTTTGTGTTGTCGCGTTTCCATGTTAGGTCCCGCGAGTCGTTAATAATAGGGGCGGAAAATTGTTTTCCGCCACATGGCGAGGATTCGCTAATTAGGAACCTATGCGTATATTAAATTAATTTTAAATAGATAAATAAAATTTGTTACATTTATTAAATTTATCTGTATATCGGGATCCGAAGCCGTTTTTGTTAATCGTTTATCGGCGTTATCGCCTCGTGGCGAACACTAAAACACTTAGTTTTAATCTGTTGAGTCTTTTTCTCTATAGTCCACACTATTACTATAACACTAAACTAAATATATTTATATATACACTAAACTAAATATAACTAAACTAACTATAAACTATTTTAGTAAACTAAATTACTGCTAATCGAATGTCGAGCGTTCTCGAAACACGTCTACCTCTCACGACGACGTGAACAAGACTGTCACACAAATCAGTCACGTCACGTCTCCGTTCCGTCAGGTCCGAGAAGTATCAGTTACAAAAAATATGTTTTCTTGGTAGTCAAATGGCGCTGTCCGGCCGTCGTACTGCAGTCACCGAACCGTCATTAGCAGATTTCTTCTCAACGATATTTTTTGTTTGCATGAAAAGTTAATTGAATGTGTTCGATAATCCCTGTACTCTACGACTCTACTCTACTGAGCTGAAAGTTTTGAAACTCTTCTTAACTTGAAAAGGCTCCCGTGTTGCATTTTCACCTTGATGAGACAATGTTTCATATGTGTACGTGTTGCGATCATATTTTTTTATGAAATTGTGAAGTATGAAAGTTGCAAGTACTATATGGCCGACATTTTGTGGCATAGCCGGTATCCTTCTGTTATAGATCCTGAATATTTGTGATAAAATACCAAATTCGTTCCCCAAAACTGTTCGAAGGCCTAGGCCGCACTACGGCTAAACCGCCGCGGTTTTTGATCGCGTGATTTTATGACTCTAGTAAATTAATACAAGCGGCCGCACTTGCGGTTTTTTTCTGCGACTGATTTTAAAACCGCGTATTGTTACAAAATGACTCCCGGGTAAAAACCGCGCTAAAATTTGTACTGCATAGAAAATAGTTGGCGCGCACGCACTTCTGTTTAACCGCGAGCGGTTTTTTGACAGACAGCCGTGAAGAGCTGGTGAAGAGTGGTCAATTCTTACGTTTGGGCAATTCTTACGTTTTTTAGGTTCAGATACTTGTCTCTGATTGAAAACATGTCGTCCACCTAGTCAGACTGTGTATCAAACGAACGATATGAAAGTTTGTCGGAAAAAATCATAATGGAAGTACAAAAAAGACCAGCTTTATACGACACCACTTTACGTCAGTATAGTAATCGAAACGAGAAAAATAAATAGACAGGCGCTCCTCTGGTGAAATACATTTCCGAAAGGTTGTATTCATGAAAGTAATGTGAGGACGCACAATTTGCAAAATTTTATCGAAGCTGTCAGCTGACATGTGATAATAATTAAAAAATTTCTCAGGATGTTTTCTTAAATCTTGATATTTATTATTAAAGAAACCTTTCTAAAATCTACGGCTAGTGAGTGAATCGATCCAATATATAAATTTGCGAAATTTGCGTTGACGTCTTCTTTTTCTATTTCTTAGTATTAGAGCAACAATACATACTGCTCGTTTGAAATCCATTTTCAACTGTGCAAATTGCGGGCGGTTTCGCGATTTTTAATCGTAGTGTGTGTTTCTCGAGCGGTGTCGCGGTTATAGCGGTTACCGCTCGCGGGGAAAAAACCTTAGTGCGGCCTCGGCCTTATACGAGACAAGCGGTAATTAAAAATTCGTTTTGATTTGTCCAAATTTTGACCCGAGTATGGTCTCATTAAATAATTTTTTAACGGGAACGCTTCGTCACCTACGCATCAGTTACGTATGGAAGCTCAACTGATGTGTTTGGTAATGCTGTTTTTTCAGGTATTGACAACGTGCCCCGTTCGTTTGATGTTATAGATTTCCGCCAATGAGTATCTTGTTTTTTTAATGCATTTCTAATTTACTACGCAGTATGTTAAAACAGTTTTCGGTCATTCTGAAATCATGTGATAAATTCTCCTTCTGTTTATCCTTTTTTCCCATGCCTCATGAACCCATTTTCGTTTCTTCTTCTGTTGATTTTCCTTTTCTTCGTCCAAAATTTATGCTATGACAGCCAAGTCGTTCACCGAAAACGCCATAACAAAAATAGTTACACTCGAGGGCACATCTGATAGACAAAAAATGACTGAATATGGTTTGAAAACCCTGACGGATAGATGTGAATACAGCCGCTATTTTGACTGAGACTGGACGGCGACGGTTCTAATTCGGAACGTTGACTGAAAAGTGACGTGACTGATGTGTGTGAAAGGACCTTAATTGTTTATTAACGACTTTACAGAACATACGAATTATTTACTCTGACAAAAACAACTTCACACAAACATAATATAATTAACAGTGTTACCAATTCAAAAAACATTATATTGACAAAAACTAAAAAGAATAATGACGGCAAAAAAGACAAAATTACAATACTTTCCCTTATTTGGCAATATTCCGAAACATCCATAAATTCAAAGCATTACACAAAATGCATTCCCATTCCTTCAATACATGTTTGATGTTTCTTTTACACAAAGGTTTATTGATGATGTCAGCAAACATCTCTCCCGTAGGAAGGTACTTTAAAATTATTACACCATCCAACAAACACTGTCTGACAAAATGATATCTAATATCGATGTGCTTTGTCCTCTTGTGATAAACTGGGTTCTCAACCAATTTTATTGCTCCCTGGTTATCACAAAAGATTAGTACTGTTTCATTAATGCTCACTAACTCCTTCAGCAAGTTTGTCAGAGACAAACACTCCTTACTTGTCTCCGATACAGCAACATATTCTGCTTCTGTGCTCGATAGAGCAACAGACCTTTGTTTTTTTTATTCATATTATATGGGAGAATCACAAAAGCTAAAAATAATAACCAGAGGGTGGTAATAACTGGAGAGTAGTGATAATATATAACAATAATAACATGGAGGAGATTCTAAAGCATATTGAGAAACGGATGTCAAGAGATCTAGGGGAGAAAATACTGATTATTGGAGACTGGAATGCGCGGATCGGCGAACAACAAGCGGGCTACCTAGATGCGGAAGGGGTGCAAATACGTAGACGCTCAAGGGATAAGACGCATAATAAAGAGGGTAAAAGATGGATTGACTGGTGTGAAAGGCATAACTGGTACATGCTAAACGGGTGTACAAATGGTGATTGGAATGGGGAGTTAACGTATATGGGGGGTGCGGGTGGTTCGGTTATTGACTACGGGATCGCCAATGAAGCGGCAGTACGGAGTATTGACTCGTTTAAGATAGGACAGAGACTCGACTCGGACCATCTACCATTAGAAATTAGGCTGATAGAAGAGGTAAAAAGGCACAGTGAAAGTAACCAGAAAATCGTCAAACAAGCAGTGTTATGGAATGAAGAGGCTGTCAGAAGATATCAAGAAAACCTGACGATTATAGAAGGAATGGTGGAAGTGGCGGAGTTTGGTCAACTGTCAGAAATGGTACGAAAGGCTTTAATTGTTAAAGTTTCGCACAACCAGAACTGTCATGGAAATGCATGGGTGGACAAAGAAACTAGAGTGATGAGGAAAAGAACCAGAGCAGAATTTAGGGCTTGGAAGGAAGAAAGAACAACACTGGAAAGATTTCAAAATCAGCTTAAAAATATGAGGGATTTGGAGAAGAGAAAGAGACAGGAATGGGAGAAGCTCCAGATGCGGAAAATCAACCAAACGAGCAGAGAGTCGGACATCTGGAAATACATTGTTGCAGGTAAAGAAAAGAGAGAAATCCCAAGGTCCATCGCGATAGAAAGCTGGAGGAACCACTTCAGAGATTTATTGGCAGACGAAATAACAGAGTACGGCGAGCGAAGGGATAGAAATTTTGGGGCGGTAGAAACCAACAGAGAGGATTTCCTGGAAGAAATTACAAAGGAAGAATTGGAAAGTGTTCTGGCGGCGCTTAAAAAAAGGAAAGCTCCAGGGCCAGATGCGGTACCAAACGAAGCGTGGTGCTTGGCTACACAAACAGTGAAGGAGAAACTGCTCGCCGAACTTAACAGTTTCTTCAAAGGCAGCAAACAAATTCCGGATAGTTGGCGAGAGGGAATTATTGTGCCAGTCCTTAAACATGGAAATAAGGAGGAATTGAGTAATTACAGAGGGATAACTCTTATGGATACCGCATACAAAATCTACGCTAAACTACTGGAGGGAAAATTGCTAGAAGAAGTGGAGGAGATGAAGCTGATTCCAGAAGTTCAAGCCGGATTTAGAAAAGGTCGTGGTACTACAGAACATCTTTACACACTAAACTATATTGTTCAAAAAGAATTGAGGAAACCAAAGGGAAAATTGTACGCAGTATTTATCGACTTAAAAGCAGCCTATGACTCTGTAGTGCGGGAGAAAGTGTGGGAGTTTATGAGTTCAAAAGGTATATCGCGTCAGTTGAGAGAAAGTATCGAACGTCTGTATGAGGGAACATGGTGCAGAGTGAAAGTTGGTGAGGCTACATCTGAAAGGTTCGAGGTTGTGAAAGGTTTAAAACAAGGGTGTCCTCTAAGTCCATTACTATTCAACCTATATACGGCGGACCTAGAAAGGACGTTAAGTATGGGTCAGGCTGGGGGGGTAGTAATAGGGACCAGGAAAGTCTGGAGCCTAGCCTACGCGGACGACGTCGTTGTGCTAGCCGCTACGTATGCAGAAATGAGAGAGGTATTAACACGACTGGAAAGGTTTTTTAAGAAGCGCGTGTTAAAGGTGAACGTTGAAAAAACTAAGTGGATGTTATTCCGGAAGAGAAAGGGAGCAAAGAGAGAGAGTTTTAAATGGGAAAAAAACGGAGATAGAACAGGTTAGGAGCTTCAAATATCTAGGTTTTGTGTTCGTGCAGAGAGCATATTCGATTTATAGTTAAAAAAGCATGGATAGCGGCTAATAGGTTCTGGGATGTGTGGAGAGTTTACTTTAGAGAGAATTATAGGGCGAAGATGGTGATTTGGAAGGCATGCGTGCGAAGTATCCTGATGTACGGGGCGAAAATATGGGGAGTAAAGGAGGAGGCGGACATAGAAAGGGTACAACTACAATATATTAAGAGGATCCTCCAGTTAGAGAGGTCTACCCCTTGGTATATTGTTCTCCAGGAGACAAACACCAACAAAGTCGCCAGTTATGCAGCAACGAGAGTGGCCAAGTTTGAAAGAAAAGTCGACGGTATGAATGAGGAAAGAATAGTGAAAGAAGTGCTGAAAGTGTTAAGGAAAGAAAGGATAGAATGTAAGACTGAAACCAAGTGGGGATGCCAACGAAAGCTGATGTATGAAAGAGGTGGATGGAGTCACGTAGAGATTGAGAGAATGATAAATGAAGGAATGCTAGTTGAAAAAAATTTGGAAGAGAGACTAATAGAGGTAGAGCTGCAGGAGAGAC
This sequence comes from Phosphuga atrata, assembly GCA_944588485.1. Classification (NCBI taxonomy): domain Eukaryota; kingdom Metazoa; phylum Arthropoda; class Insecta; order Coleoptera; family Silphidae; genus Phosphuga; species Phosphuga atrata. The sequence goes on from OX155906.1 coordinate 9,791,854, forward strand.
AGAAACACATAGACGAAGGTACTTATAACAAAGACTACGGGAAGATCCAAGTTACAGGCAGATGCCCAGAATATCTCCTCAACCCCGAAGTTTCACAGACGACTATTGCGCGCTTTAGATGCGGAAGTGAAGAAAGGGGTAGGAGATATTGGATGGCTGCAAGTGATAGAACGTGCCGAGCATGTGGAGATGGTGAGGAGCTGTGGCAACATTGGGTGGCGAGTTGCAGAAAATGTGTATGGACTGAAGCGGAAAAGGCAGCAGTAAGAAGTTGGGAAAAAGTAATGGACGAAAGTGGGTCGGGCCTCAAATACATGAAGAAAATATTAAAATGCAAATACGCGGGTTCAATGAACTCAGAGTAGTTTGTGTTCTCTTTTCTTTTTGTATGTGTATATACGTATATATATATATATATATTTCCTTTTTTTAGAGACCTTAATATTGTTTTTGTTGGTTTTTGCTCTTTCTTTCTTTATTTTTGTCTTTGTATTTTTTTTCCTTTTTTTTGAGATATAGAAATCTCGGTTTTGTTTTGAATGTAAATTTAGTCAATATACTATATAAGTTGTAATCACAAATTTGTAAAGTAAGATTTATGCCAATAAAGGATTAACTACAATAACCAGAGAACGATCTGCGATCAGCCTGGTCATTCCCCCAGTCAGCGTCGGCAAACCCAATAAGGTTTTTATGAGATCTGATAAAACTGATCCCCAGATCAATAGTCCCCTTAAGGTATCGTAAGAGCCGTTTCGCTGCCTTCCAATGCTCTTCCTGGTAGCAAGAGTTAAATTGGCTGAGATAACTAACCGCAAAACTCAAATCTGGTCTGGTGCAAACAGCCAGATACATTAACGATCCTATTAAACTCTGGTAAGGTATATTATCAGCCAGTTCAACTCCTTTTCTATTAGCAAGCTTTGAATTCTCCAAAGGATTTGACACAGATTTTGAATCCCACAAATCTTTAATTTTAAATTCTTTAGACAAAGCTAATTTTACAGCACGCTTTTCATTCTCACAATTTAATAAAATAACGAAATCATCCACATAGATGGTTACGATCGTTAAGGTACTGGCACTATGCTTAAAATATATACAGGGTTCGTATTGTGTCTTTTGAAACCCAATACTTCTACCCTTCTATTCCAAATCCTACTGCTTTGCTTCCAACCATATATTGCGCGTTTCAAGAAACAAACTTTTCTCATATTTTTACTATCAATGCAACCCTCAGGCTGCTCCATATAAATAGTTCTTTCCAACTTGCCATTTAAAAACGCAGTCTCGAAGTCGACATGGTTGACACTCATGCCTAACCTTACTGCAAGTGCTAGAAGCAACCTGAAACTGCTGAACCTTATTACAGGTGAGAACGTTTCACAGTAATCAACACCGTAGTGTTGTGTAAACCCTTTTGCTACCAGCCTTGCTTTGAATTTTGGTTTCCCTTCATTTCCCCCATCATATTTGATCTTAAATACCCATTTATTTTTAACTATATTTACACCATCAGGCCTATCTACTAATATCCAGGTACAGTTCTTGTTTAAAGATTCTAACTCAGCCCAATAGCTTCTTCCCACCTACTAGCATCTACAGACCTAGCCTCATGTATTGTTAAGGGTTCTAATGGACTTATACAAGAAGCATAAAATAATTGATATTCATTAAAGGATACAGGTTGTTTTTTTTCCCTCAATGGATACCGCCTTGGCCCATCAGGAAGGTCAGCTTCATCTACTTCTTCTGGAATCTGGTCGTCCTCCGATCTAATTGCATCTTCAGGCTCTGAACTGTCTTCCTCTTCAATGACGTGAACCGTGTTCTGGAGTGACTGAAGCTCTGACATTATCTGCTCATCCTTCTCAATTATAGGGTCGGAAACCACTGTCATAATTTTTTCATCCATAAAAATCACATTCCGACTACGAACAACCTTATCTTCTTCAGAGAAGCATATTCTATAACCATCCTTTTCATCACAATATCCAATGTAATCCATGGTTACTCTTTTTGTCCCACTTGTGTCATTTCACCTTAGGAATGTTTACATAACACTCCGTCCCAAACACTTTGAGGTGGTGAAATGACTCGAACTTTTGACCAATCCACAATTCGAAGGGTGATTTATCTTTCACTTGCGTAGATACACTTCTATTAATAACAAAAACAGCCGTGTTCACGGTTTCAGCCCATAGTTTGGTTGGCAGTCCTCTTGCATGCATCATGGACCTCGCACTTTCCACCAGAGTGTGGTTCTCTCTATCTGCAGATCCGTTTTGTTAAGGACAGTATGGCATGGAAATGCGATATTTTATACCATGCTCCTCAAGGATTCTCCGAACTTCAACATTATCAAATTTTGTTCCTCCATCACTCATGAAACCCTTTATAACATGTCCAGAAGTTTTGCATTCATTGATACAAAAATTTTAAACAACTGGAAACTTAATTTTTCATTTGAAGGAAAAACACTCTGCGAAACCTTGAGAAATCGTCTTTCAAGCATAGAAAATATCTTGACTTTCCAATTGAAACTTGTTCCATGGGCCCACACAAATCAGCATGTATTAGTGTAGCTGGAGAACTCGGGCGATTCATTCTCTTATGAAATGATGCCCTCTTTTGTTTGCCATAAATGCAACCCTGACAAAAAACATCTGAATAATCTGATGTCTCAATCATTTGGTTATTTAGCACCCTTTTTACATGTTGCTTGTCCTGGTGGCCCAAGCGTTCGTGCCATAACTGAAGAGACTCCTTCTTATCTGCCAACAGTGCCTGCCCTGAGATCCGAACTCTCATGTCGAATGCGTACAAGCCATTGCTGGTCGCACAGCCAGTGATCCTCGTTGCACCAGTATATTTATTGTAAAATCTGCAACTCTTACCATCAACTTCAAATTTATAACCTCTTTTTGGAATTAAACTGACAGAAATTAAGTTTTCTGCAATGTCAGGCACATACCATACATTCTCAAGGTAATTTGGTTCCCATTTATTACCATCAACCAAAATTTCAATGTTTATGTTCCTTCAACCTGATGCAACTCGTTGTTACCAACTATAACTTGTTCAGGAACCTCAAAACCTTTGTAGTCAACAAACCATTCCTTTACACTGCACATATGCTGTGAGGCACCTGTATTTGCCACCCAGATCCCTAACTCTTTTGCGCCAGACATGCAGACAAAAGTTTCCATTAAATTTACCAAATTGTCTTTCTTTGGATTTCATGGGGCAATCCATGCAAAATGACCTTCCTTTTAACATTTAAAGCATTTTAGTACCCTTTGTTACTTTGCTTTTGTCCCTTTTGGTTATCAAAACTTTGTTTTTGTCCCTTTTGATTACCAAAATTTTGTTTTTGTCCCTTTTGATTACCAAAACTTTGGCTTTACACCTTCGGAGTAACTAATGCAACAGGTTTTTCTTGCTTCTCAGGCAAGCTCATTTCAATCAACGTTAACATTTCTATCAAAAGGTTGATTGTTCTGTCTTTCACATCAATTGACTCCCAAACACTTTTTAATTCAAAATATTCAGGTGGCAAGGTCGACATAATCCTACTCATGAGTAATTAATCTGGTAATTTCGTCTTAGCAATTTTTTCAAGTACATCATTCAATTGAAAAAACGTTTTTGTAATTTAGCCACGTGTGTTGCAATTCCATCATTATGAAAGGATTCTTTAACCCTTAAGAGCTAGTCATGGGTCGTTTTCGACCCAAGCGAAATTTTAAAGTGCTGTAACTTTTGAAAACGGGTCCGGACCATGCTATATCCCCTCCCTAAAAAAAGTTATGTCCCCCGAGGACCTAAATACGAGGCGGCAGTGCGCTAGTCTCCCTCAGGCCATCGTAGTGAGCACATGAACTTCGCCGACGAAAACGACCCATGACTAGACTTTACGTTGCTCAAAAGTACAGGTAAGTTTTTTAAACTTTTTTTTTTATGCGATCAATATCATCTTAAAATCGGAAAAAAAAGTTCTGCACACGCAAAATTAAAAAAAAAAAATATTTTTTTAAAAAATTAAAAAAATTAAATTTTTTTTTTCTGTAGTTTCACTAAAAATGTCATCACGATCGGCGGAAGAAGTTTTGAGTATTCTTCGGCCTCGAGATAACATAATATATTTTGGATCAGACGACTCCGAGGAGGAATCTGATCTGTTGGAAGACCATGACAGCGATGAAACGGAGTATGAGGTCTCAGATTTAGACGACCGCGATGATGACGACGTCAGTGAACCAGAACAAGAAGCAGAACCAGAACCAGAACAAGAAGAAGAGATACCGACAGGTACTCGACGTAGGAAGTATGTGTACGGGAAGGATAAATATAAGTGGTGCGTAAATGCTCCCGAAAGTCGCGGTCGGAGAAGCAGTATTACAGTTATTTTACCTCGTGCTAAAAACGCGGCTGCTTCGGCGAGTACTCCGTTACAATATTGGAGCACCTTATTCACCGACGATGTTTTGGACGTTATCGTGTTACATACGAACGAAGAAATCGCACGGTTCATGCGTAACGTTGATGACGCTGACTGGGCAGCTGACAGGGTATATCAATCGACGTGTGTTACTGAAATAAAAGCGTTCCTCGGCATATTGTATCTTTTCGGCGCGTGTAAAAGCAACCGAGTGAACCTGAGAGAATTGTGGGGTGAACAATTTGGCGTCCCGTTATGTAAAGCCGCGATGGGACGAACTCGGTTCCAGTTTCTGAGCTGCAGAATACGATTCGATGATAAGACAACTCGAGCAGAAAGACGCGCTACAGACGTATTAGCGCCGGTCCGCGAAATTTGGGACATTTATAAAAAATTGTGAATTAAATTATTCTCCTAGCGAGTTCTTGACAATCGACGAGCAGTTATTAGCATTTCGCGGCAAATTTTCGGCGAGAGTTTATATAAAATCAAAACCTGCGCGTTACGGTATAAAAATTGTATCGATGAACGATGCAAAAACATCATATATGTTGTCAGCGATACCGTACACCGGAAAAGTTCCCTCGGAACGAAACGAAAGTGTACCATCGTACTATGTTCGCGTTCTAAGCCAACCTATTCATGGTACTAACCGAACGATCACTTGTGACAATTGGTTCACTTCTATTGAAATTTTCAATACAATGAAAAAAGATCACGGGATCACCATGGTCGGAACGATTCGCAAAAATAAGCGGCAGATTCCGGAAACATTCCGTCAAAATGCGACGATGGGCACGGTCCGATACGGCTACGACGGGAGCAATATTTTATTGTCTTTTTGCCCGAAAAAAAATAAGGTCGTATTGCTGTTGTCATCGAAACACAAAACAGGGAAAAAGTCCGCAGATACTGATAAACCTGAGATCATTGAGTTTTATAACTCAACGAAGTGCGGCACTGATGTGTTTGATCAGCTATGCGGCAATTACTCATGCGCTCGAAGGACTCGTAGATGGACTATGCGTTTCTTTCTCGGTATGATAGATCAGGCCACTGTGAATGCCTCCATTTTGTACAATTTAGCTTCTACAAATGAGCCGCGTTCTCGAGCCGATTTCTTGAAAGAGTTTGCATTCGATCTGATAGCGCCACAGCTCCGTAAACGCCTTGAATACCCACAAATTCATACATCTACTAAGCAATCCATTCAAAGATTGCTAGGAGTCGAAGAAAATATAACCGCGAATGTTGGGCTCCAAAAAATGAACAAGAGAAAACGATGTTTTTATTGTAAAACAGAAAAAGACCGCAAAACCAACATTTGTTGTGCGAAATGCAAGTGGGTTTACACTTGCGACGAACACCGTATTTCTTGCTGTATACCTTGCCACCATGCTTAAATAAAATATTGACCTAACACACACTAAAACATTGTTACGTTATTAGTTTATATCCACTTTACAACAAATTTATTCATTAAAATCATTTTTACACGCGATTTTAGTCATTTTTACACGCAATTTTAGTACCCAAATTTTTGCTATTTTCAGGTTCAAAAATTAAGCATTTTTTTTTCAATAAAATTTTTTGGACTATTTTTTTTTGAAAGGTAGGAGGGTTTTCACCTCCAATTTCTTTTTTTATTTGTGTCGATATCTTTATTTGGCTTTAAGTTATGATTTTTTAAGTAAACAAATGATTTTTCGTGAGATACCTCCAGATTTTCAATAACAAAAGTATAACAAATTGTTTTTTTCAAAATATTCCTATTGGGGCTTTAAGTTGAAGGTTGAAAGAAGCTCCATGAATTTTTTCAGATTTTTTAAAGCGTTTTTACTGATCCAAATAACGCAAAGACGAAAACGACCCATGACTGGTTTCAGAAGGTGCCGAAAATATGACTAGCTCTTAAGGGTTAAAAAACTCCTCCATTAGACGATCAATTCTTTGACCAGAGGACTGTTTATAGACACTTCTCAACTTAGTTCATGTATCACAAGGAGTTCTACATATAGCTGTTAATTCAATGTTGCTCTCATTCAATGATCCAACAATTACCAATTGGGCCAAGGCATCCACCTTTTTGAAATTCCTTTAACCGTTTTAAGAAATCAGAATCCTTTTCTTTTCCTGCCTCTAGTTCAGGCATTGTAATCGCGCCGATTGCATGATCATAAAAATCTTGGTGAATTAAAATTAGTTCTACTTGTCTTTTCCACTTTGACCAGTATCTTGCACCTTCAAGTTTTTCTATTTGTGTTTTAAAATCCATTTTCAATAAACAAAGTAGAAATTTAAGAAAGTAAAATAATTATTTTACTTTTAAATATTTATTTAACACACTTCTTTATATTTTTTCACTGTAAAACAAATTGAGTACTAGGCTGGGCCCATAACCTATTAGAGTTTGTAAATTTTAATAACACAAAACACTACTAGACTAATTGTTTATTAACGAATGTTTATTTACAGGACATAAGAATTATTTACTCTGACAAAAATAACTTCACACACAAACATAATATAATTAACAGTGTTGCCAAATTCAAAAAACATTATATTGACAAATACTAAAAAGAATATTGACGCCATAAAGACAAAATTACAATAAACACTCAACATGGTTATATACGTGGAAAAAACATTAATACAGTGTGTTTTGATTTAATGAACTCTGTTTTCAAACACTTAGAAGCCAAATACCATGTGGAGTCTTAATAGACTTAATAGATCCAAAGCTTACGACACGGTGGACCATGCCATTCTCATAGGAAAACTTGATAAGTATGGAATCAGAGAAATAGAACTAGATTGGTTTAGATCATACTTAAAAGATCGAACTCAACAAGTGAAATTGACAAATGAAAATGTTTCCACGAAGTCAGAAATAACTAGCACTACAGCTGGGATACCGCAGGGGAGCATATTAGGACCACTTCTGTTCACCATCTATTTAAATGATCTACCAGCAACAATAAGTCAATCGACATATAATATGGTTAATTTTGCTGACGATTCAACGTTAATGATTGGCACAAAAAACGTTGAAGAAATTGCCTCAGATGTAAATTCTGCGACAGATAGAAAATTGGTTCCACAGAAACAAATTAACGATTAATGAAAACAAAACCAATATTATAATCAAAATAAAAGATCAATATTAAATTACCCTAAACTTTTTCAAATTGGTGGCAAAGTTTTGGAGGTAAAAAACAATGTTAGAATGCTAGGTTTTCGCATGGATTGCTACCTATACTGGGACACACATATGCATTCTTTAGTGACAAAATTAAATAAAACGGCATATGCCTTATGAATACTAAGCAGAAACATAAGCCCAGAGGTACTAAAAATTGTTTATTTTTCAAACTTTGAATCACACCTACATTTTAAGATTATTTTCTGGGGAAACGGAGCAGATATTCAAAGTTTATTTGGAATCCAAAAACAGGCCATAAGAATTATGTTTGGGCTAAACTATACTCAGTCATGCAGAGGAGAATTCAAAGCAGCCAACATCTTAACAATAATCGGTTTATACATATATGAATCACTTATTTTTATCTATATAAATAAAAACCAATACAATATTTTTTTTAATACTTTTAAGTACTTTTCAATCATTGCTTAAAAACAGCGCTCCTGGTAGGGACAACATCTCGAAAATACTTATCAGACAGCTAAATGAACAAATTCACAAGCATATAATTTATACAATTTTTGCCTATTACACAGTGTATTTCCCCCTTCTTGGAAATCCGGCACAATCATCACTCTATTAAAACCAGGCCAGGACAAGACACTTACAAAAAGTTATAGACCAATCACCTTACATCCCGTTTTAGGTAAAAACTTGGAACAAATTCTAAAAGCCCGTATTTGGACCTGTTTCGAAAATCAGATCCCCTGCTTCCAATTCAGTTTTAAACCTTCACATTCTACTATACATCCACTTTTCATCCTCACAAACAATATACAAACCTCCCACCTTCTTAATCAACACTCTGCCGCTCTTTTTCTTGACATAAATAGAGCCTTTGACACAGTTTGGCACAACGGACTGCTTTTCAAATTACACAATTTAAACATCCCCTCTTATCTTCTCTTTATGTTAAAAGACTTACTTTATGACAGAAACTTATGCAGTAAAGTCAACGACGCTCACTCTAACTTATTTACCCCTCGCCAATGTGTTCCACAAGGTTCACCATTATCAACCACACTTTACAACACTTTCTGCCACATTTTTAATACAGACCTCAACTTTCCCAATCTCATAAACCACCCCTACATTCTCCAATACGCCGATGACACAGCCCTCATATCTCATGCACAATCTCTTTCTAAATCAATTAAAAAATTACAAATACTTACTAATCAAACCATTGATTGGTTCAACAAATGGAGATTAGGCCCAAACCCTTCCAAATGTCAGCTTCTTCTACCCTTTCACCGAATTTCTAATAACTCTCCACACAAAAAGTTTGGCCTTACCACAGTTAACCCAACACCTACTATTAAATATTTGGGCATTCGACGGAGCAACCAAATTTTCACAATAAAAACATAATAAATATATTATTACTATTATATTTAACCTTGGAATGGGTGTTGGTCAAAGTTTGAAGGATGAGTCTGCGGGTTTAGTGCTAGTTTCTGGAGTACTTTGTTAAGCGTTTCTCTATCAATTGAATCGTAGGCCTTCCTAAAATCAAGGTGACGACCATCTTGCGGTTTCTGATCTTGGAATATGCAAGTACAGTTTTAAGATTGAGGATCTGTTCATCTCAGGATCGGGTCTTCCTGAAGCCCCCCTGGTATTCTCCCAGTGTTGATCCCACTGATTTTCTGCCCTTGTTTGTAACGCGTTCGAGAGAATCTTGTATGTTACCGGGACGAGAGAAATTCCACGGTAATTGTTTAGATCAGTAATATCTCCCTTTTTGTGAAGCGTATGGATCAGAGCAGATTTCCAATTGGGTTGTAATTTCTCTGTTTGCCAGATATCCTGGATGATCTCGGTTAGGTTTTTTGCGCACGGCATTCTTGTCCTCTTGTCCTTTTTCCATTCTTGTCCTCTTGTCTTCTAAGTTGTCCTGGTTGATTGGGGCATGTACATTGACTATACTGTAGCCCTTGTTTGCGCATTTGAGAGAGAGGATGGATACACGACTACTCGGGGAGGTAAAGTTGATTGGGACTGATTATAAATCCTGTACCTAAGTGGGGTACGTTCTTCATTACCCACTGTCCCACTTTTCCTATGAGAATTCTGTAGCCTTGGGACTCGAAGGCATGTTCGTCCGTAAATCTGGTTTCCTGTACTGCTGTCAGTATTATTTTGCGTCGCGTTGGTGAATCAGTCAAATGTTTCAGTTTACCTACTTTTAGCAGTGAGTTGGCATTAAATGTTGCGAAGAAGCTTTGCCGTCTTGGTCTGATTTTACGTCCGGTGATTTCAGGATGCTCCGACTCATCCTTAAAGCATGTTGGTGCGGACTCCCCAGAATCCGAAGGTCCGCTAACGTCACCATAGGTGATGGTGGATTGGTTACCACCTGGGGTAGTGCATTTAGCGAGATTTTGCTTCATGCTCATTTGAAGAATATTCTTCATGGGATAGTGGCGAGCCACTGTCCAAAATACTACCCAAGTTGTTAGCTTGGGAGGCTTATTATTCGGGGTTATCACCCCTAGACAGGTCGCCTTCACTACGGCTAAGGAGTCCTGTCCACCCCACTCTTACCAGCTGCTAGGCTCGGTGCCATTGTTTACCAAAGATGTTTAAGGGGTACGTATTATTATATTACTAGGTCCAGATCTGTTTTAGATTTTTTTGTTTATTCATAATTTCTAGTGGGTTTCTTGGGTCAAATTTAGAAATTCATTTCAAAATAGAAATCACTAGTTCACTTTGTTTTTACACGATTTTTTACACTAACACCAATCCAATGTTAACTAATTGTTTTTCACTATAAACTTCTCTCCATATGAACTTTACACCACTCAAAATACACAAATTCCACGAGCAAATTTTTGCACGTCTAACTTGTTCGGCGGTTGCCTAGCACGAGTGGATTTTTTTTTGGAATCTATTGCTTTTCACTATTCTTCAAATGGATTTCCCTATTTGGCACATGACTTTTATATTTTCAAATATATTTCACTATTTACCAAACAGTTTCACTTTACATAACAATTTCCTTATATGTCAAATATATTTCCCTGTCAGTCATTACGGAAGAAAATTTACGACGCAGGAAGTCGAAAATCAGTAATGAAGTAAGAGGCCTAATAATAAGGCAAATGAATACTGGCTTAAGCAGTGTACAGTCAGCGTACATTTTTTGCGTGCAGATTTTTTCTTAGACGAATTTGGAATTCAAGTTTACTCTCGTGTTTCTCGTGGTAGGTCCACTAAAAACACTCCGGCATATATCGGTGAAGCTCAAATTAGAGGCCGAAACTATTCAATTGTTTGTTGCAGCTATGACTATTAATTTGCTGTACTTACTTGAAATCGAATACAGTTCCCTCCTACAATTGTCCCTACATTTTGTCCCTACAATTTTGGCCAATTGGCCCTACAATTGCCTCCTACATGGTTAATTTAATAAGCCGCATCTATGTTATTATTGAACATTTACAATTGTAAATGATAATCAAAATCAAAAAGAGTCCTTAGGCGTACAATAAAGAAACCAAAGGAAGATAAAACTAATATTAAAGAAATGGTCTCACACTAACAAAAAGAAAAATCTATACAAACTAATAGAGTGAATAAAAAAAGTGACGATAAAATAATAATCAACTGCCTAAATGTGGAAAGTGTTAATGAAGCCGAAGAAGTTTTGAAAAGAATATTACTTATAAATTGCAGTGTACAAAGAGAAGCTATTAATAAATCTAGAGTAAAAGTGGTAGCAATTGATAACTGTAACAATATGGATCTCAAAACCTTGGAATTTGATATAAATATACGAAACTTTAACAATTTTGAAAGAAAATGCCAAACAATTCACACATACTCAAATGAAAGAACCGAAACTCATAGCATTATTCTAGAAGTAACAACAGAAATATACAAATATACAAGAGAAAATAAAAACAGAATCTATGTTGGATATCAATATTGCAGTCTTTGATGACTTTAACATGAAACTTTTTTTTAAATGTGGAAGGTATGGACATAATACCAAAAAATGTATTCATAAAAATGCTTGTATGAATTGTGCTACGTTTTTGTCCCACACAACGGCCAGTTGTAATGCAACAGATAATGTGTTAACTGTATTTTTAGTGATAATAAATAAAGCACCAAATATCAGACAAACCATTTTGCTGCAGACAGCAGAAAAGTGTAGCATTCTAAAACTTAAAAATAAAAAAATAGATAGACATGACAGACTATCCCATACAGCCTGTGATTCTCACCTACATTGATAGAGCAGGATGTGCGAGAAAATGGATAAAGATGACTGCTAATAGTGCATCACAACAATCAGTTAGTGAAAATACATCTAAGTCAACTAAAATATCTCGGGTATTTGAATATGGATGAAGATCTTGACTTTGCTGAAATCGCACAGACTGAACAAGCTTTTTCTGATGTGCAAGCATTAAACTGTAATTGTAACGAAAATAGTAAATTAATACTACAGGTGAATATTCGAAGCTTAAATGCTAATTTTGAAAAATTACAGTTGTTTATTGCAAGTCTTACTTATAATCCTCTCGTAATTGTGTGTAGTGAAACTTGGAATCTAAGATTACTGAAAAAAACTGAAAAAGAAATATTTTATAATAGAAGTAAAATAAATCTGCTGGAGTTGTAATGTATATTGGAAAATATTTGATTTATGATACTACTACTGATAAAATTTGTGGTTTAATTAATTTGAGCTCGGATATAAAAATAAAAGATAACACCACTTTGAGAATCTCTGCTCTCTATAGTTGTCATGATCTAAACAAGAAACTTTTCATATCAAATCAAAGTACCTTTTTGAATAGTAATAAAAATTGTAAAAATCATTGTATATTTGGTAATTTTAATATAGATTTGATTTCTTTAGATTCAGATGGTCATGTTTTTCTCAATGACTTACTCTCAAACAAATATATACCATGTTTCCAGGGTGTTACTAGGCCTTCTCTGAATTCTGCAGGTAGAACTTGCATAGACAACTTTTTTGTTAGGAGTAATTATCTTAATTTCAAAGCATATAAGGTTGCCAATTGTTTCACAGACCATTTTCCAATATGTTTAGATAAAGATACTGAGACAATTGAAGTAAACAATGTAACCAAATGACACATGATGTATATCATTTACAATAAAATATAGCAACTTATGTATAACAATGACTGGAAACATAATCTAACCTGCGTTAAACCAACGGTCCTTGCCACATTGTGCTACCTTTTTTAGATTTTTTATTTAGACCTTTTTATGAGGCTCTGCAGATTATCGATCATATATTTTTTGTAGCCCTTTTTATGAGGCTATGCAGATTATCAATCATATATTTAGTTGCCCACTGCATCAATATAAGCTATAATGACATCCTGTGCAAACAAAGAGGCTCTATATAATACTTGGAAAAAAGATCCTAATAATGATTATCTTAAAAACATGTACAAGAATTATGTAAAAATTCTAGACAAAGTAATAAAAGAGGCCAAAAATAAATATAACAAAGAAACGGTTGAAGCCAATATCAGAAACCCTAGAAGATTATGGAGTTTTATTAATGCTACATTGAACAAGAAAAAGAAGGCTGACAATAAGGATATAGGTTGTATAATTGAAGAAGAAAACAAAATTGAAAATCCGACAAAACTAGTCAATTCTATGAATAGGAAAAAAGAAACTTCCATATACCTAGGTCATGTTCTAGGTATATTAACACATTTTACATTCCAAGGGCCCATACCAATTGTCTTCGGCGTGCACCAGTTACTGTAATTTGTCAGAAAGCGATGGCAGGCTATAAAGATATTTTCTTTGATAAGTTGTAACATAACCGAACTGATTTTCATTAATTATATATTGTTAAATTAATTTATTGTTGTCTTGTAAATGAGGTTTCCTGTTGGGCAATAAAGTATATTATTATTATTATTATTAATAATAATAGGTAGATAAAGGAACACTGCTCCTTGGAATGGCCTTCGCTGTCAACAAGAGCATACTCGACTCAGTAACAGAAGTCAAACCAATAAAAAACAGACTGATAATATTGAGGCTAAAATGTGCAAACAAGTATTATACAATAGTTAATGTCCACACACCAGAAGACCAGGACAACAAAAGTATCTCTACACGAGAAAGAGTCCAACTGTATTGGGGCACTCTTGAGAAAACGATGAGTAAAATACCTAAAGGAGATGTAAAAATTGTGCTAGGTGACTTCAACGCACAATTAGGCAGAGAGAGAAGATTCAGAGGACCAATAGGGCAATTCTCAGGACACTGATTCACTAACAAGAATGGCCAGAGACTAGTGTCTCTGAGTTATTATCTCTGAGTTATCTTGTTTAACTCTGAGTTATTTTGTCAACACCACGCGTATATTGTCAACACCCTTCAAGAAAGACATCAAGAAAATCAAGACATGGCGATCACATGTAACATCTTTAGGAGAGTACCAGATTGATAATGTAGCTCTCACACACAAAAACGAGTGTAATCATGAACATTCAAGTCAGAAGAGGGGCAAACATCGACTCCGACCACTACCTTACAATAATCAAAATCAAACCGACACCAAAGAAAATGAAGAAGAAGACTTCATGGATACCGAAGTTCGATATGACAAAACTAAAAACATCTGGGATAAAAGAGGAATGGGAAGAGGAGAGCGCCGCAACCTGGGAAGAAATTAAAGAAAAGATAACCATGAAAGCTGAAGAGAAAATTCCTCTAACCAAAACAAGGACGAAAAATGGTGGAACAAAAATTTGTCTACATTAAGAGCAAAAGTACGTAGGCTTTTCAACAAAGCCAAGCAATACGGAAATTGGCTAGAATACTCTGAGGGGCTTACCACCTACAACAAAGAGATCAGAAGGGCAAAATGGGAAAACTTTACGACTGTGAAAACATAGAATCCACCCCGGTGGCAGCTAGACTGCACAAAGCATTAGCGAAGGATAGAGTGGAAATGACAACCACTCACAAGAAACCGGATGGGACCTTCACGGAGGATGTAGAGCAAAGAGCTCTCCTCCTACTAGAAACCAATTTTCCGGGATGTAGAGGATACAGGGAGACCGAGGGCTTGATGCAACCACGGAAACCAAGTCGGGCCGACTGGAGGAGGGCAGCGTCCATCTGTACGGAAAACCGAATCAGATGGGCTATCGGCACTTTCCAGCCTTTTAAGGCCCCAGGTGTGGACGGACTAGTTCCTGCCTTCCTACAAAAGGGAGAGAGAGAACTAATGCCGTATCCTCTAAATATCTTTAGAAGTAGTTTAGCGCTCGGATATATACCGGAGCTATGGAGAAGGGCTAAGGTGGTATTTATACCGAAGGTGAGGAAGAAAGACAGCACTCAACTGAAGTCATTTAGACCCATTAGTCTAACATCTTTTATGTTAAAGACAATGGAGAAGGTGATTGATAATTACCTTAGAACTATAGTGCTGGTAGGTACACCACTACACAGAAGTCAGCATGCTTACAGAGCAGAGAAATCCACAGAAACCGCCCTGCATCAGCTGACAAACGAAATAGAAGCAGCACAAGAGACAATGGAAGTATCGATATGTGCCTTCTTGGATAAAGAGGGAGCTTTTGACAACACCTCACACGAGGCTGTCAGGGCGGCCCTCGAAAGAAGGAATATCGACAGCACTATCTCAAAGTGGATGGGAGAAATGCTGAGAACTAGAACGGCGGAGACACAAGTGGGAAAAGACACCATTAAGATCTCCACAACTCGAGGGTGCCCACAGGGAGGTGTACTATCACCGCTAATGTGGAGCCTGGTAGTTGATGAACTACTGGTTAGGCTAAACGACCTAGACATCAAATGTCAAGGTTACGCCGATGACATAGTCATAATGGCCAGAGGAAAATTTGAGGGAACGCTCTGTGAAATTGTTCAGAGAGGTCTCAAAGTAACTAGTAAATGGTGTCAAACAGTGGGATTGAGACTCAACCCGAGCAAAACCACGGTGATACTATTTACTAGAAGGAGAAAACTAAACTGCCTACATCCCATACTCATAGATGGGAAGGCAGTAGAATACCAACAGGAGATAAGGTATCTGGGTATCACACTAGATAGCAAACTCCTATGGAATAGACACGCTGAGGCAGCGGTAGGTAAAGCCAAACGCGCCCTAATGGTGTGCAGAAATCTGGCAGGAAAAACGTGGGGTTGTAACCCCACTATCCTGCGATGGATGTACATCATGATAGTGAGACCTGCAATCACTTATGGGGCAGTTGCGTGGGGAAGTAGAATCAAGCTGGCCTCTATGAGGAAACAGCTTGAGAAGATTCAAAGACTGGCGTGTGTCTGCATCACGGGGGCGATGGGGTCGTGTCCGACAGCAGCATTGGAGCTGCTGCTGGATCTGACTCCGCTGCACCTTGTGGTGGAAAGGGCCGCCAGATCGGCGATCATAAGGTTCAGCAAGGAAGGAATGGGCAGAGGTAAAATAATCGAGAGCAGAGACCGAAACAGCCTCGCTGCCAAGATCCCCTGGCTGGAAGTACCAAAAGACGAAATGGTATGCAAATACCACTTCGAGAAAAACTACACAGCAATGTGCAGTAGTAAAGCCGATTGGAGCGACGAATCCTCAGCATACCATATAGAGCAAAGTGCCATCAAGTGGTATACAGATAATTCGAAGACAAAGGAAGGTACTGGTGCAGGAGTGTTTGGACCTCGTACCAAGTACTTTGAATCCATGGGAACATCCCCAGGTATCTTTCAAGCAGAGGTACATGCAATCGAAAGATGTGCACAGTTTAACCTCGACAGGAATTATCGCAAAAAACGAATTGCTATCCTGCCAGACAGCCAAGCAGCCATTAAGGCCATTAGCTCATACACCATCAGAGCCAAACTGGTATGGGACTGTGTGGGGAAGCTGAACAAGCTTGGCAGGGATAATAATTTAACTCTATACTGGGTACCAGGACACACTGGTATAGACGGAAACGAAGAAGCCAATCACCCAGCAAACAAGGGATCCAGTAGCCCCTTTATAGGTCCGGAACCCTTTTGCGGCATGAGTGTCAACACCATCCACAAAAGTTTAGATAAAGAAACAAGAGGAAAATGGATGAAAACCTGAAAAGAACTTCCAGGGCTAAGGCAATCCAAAGTGATGCTGGGATCTTTTAACCAGAAGAGAACAAAAGTTTGCCTGAAACTAAGCAGGAATAAGCTTAGAATTCTGACAGGAGTCCTGACGGGACACTGCAGACTTAGGAAACATCTCAAGGCCCTAGGCCTAGAGGAGGATGACGGATGCAGATTCTGTGGCTCAGCAGAGGAAACCCCCATACATCTGTTCAAAGACTGTGGAGCATTACTCCGCAAGAGACAGATGTACCTTGGGACTCACTGCTTGAACACAGAGGAGCTGCAGGTCTTGAATCCCACCCAGATCTTGAAATTCCTAAAGGAATCAGGATTAGAGGAGGCGCTCT
Source organism: Phosphuga atrata (assembly GCA_944588485.1). Classification (NCBI taxonomy): domain Eukaryota; kingdom Metazoa; phylum Arthropoda; class Insecta; order Coleoptera; family Silphidae; genus Phosphuga; species Phosphuga atrata. The sequence continues at coordinate 9,808,973 of OX155906.1, forward strand.
AAATGGGTAAGTACACCAACACTTGGAGGAGGAGGGTGGGGTGCAATAGATCTATAAAGGTCGCAGTACAAGTCGTCACCACCATATCTACAATCTAACCAAAACAAAGAAACACCTATGGTGGAATGATCTATGCGAAAAGGCAATAGAGAACCGAAAAACAGTATATAACAATTGGAACAGCAACAAAACTGAAACCAAATTATTATTGTACTTGGAGACAAGGAAGCAAAACAAGAGACATCAGAAAAGTCAAAAGAGTAGTAGAAGAGAGTCAAGGTAGTAGAAGACTTCCACAAAATATAAGAGCTGAAAGCACAATATAAGAGACTTCTACAAGACGTTGAAATGCACAATTGCAGGGTACCAACCACAGAACCTTTGTTTCAGAAAAGCGAATGGAGAACTGGCATTAAACAAGAGTACCAGTGAAATTATGAAGATCATACAAGACATTTGGGAATCCAAAACACTGTCTGACCACTGGAAGTGTGCAGTCATACAAAAACCCTAAAAACCGTCTTCATAAGAAGGGAGATAGAGCCAATGTAGATAACTACGGAGGAATGTCACTGTTTTCATGCGCATACAAGATTCTATCACAGTGCCTACTAGATAGAGTACAGTCCCAACTAGAACACACAATAGGAGAATATCAAGAAGGGTTCAAACTGGAAAAATCTTGTGCTGAACAGATACTCAATCTAAGAACAGTTCTAAGATATCAATTAGGAGACAAATCATAAAAATGAAAAACGGCAGAGCTGCAGGAGAAGATGGAATCATAGCAGAGGTACAAAAGGAATTTGGACCGAAAACAACCAGTGAAATTACGAAGTTCATACAAGACATTTGGGAATCCGAAACACTGCCTGACCACTGGAAGTGTACAGTCATACACCCTCTTCATAAGAAGGGAGATAGAGCCAATGTAGATAACTACAGAGGAATGTCACTGTTATCATGCGAATACGATGCAAATAAGATTCTATCAGTGCCTACTAGATAGAGTACAGTCCCAACTAGAACACACAATAGGAGAATATCAAGCAGGGTTCCAACTGGAAAAATCTTGTGCTGAACAGATACTCAATCTAAGAACAGTTCTAAGATATCAAGCGACGAGAATCAAAGAGATCGTGTGCACTTTCATAGATTTCAAGACTCTATAGACAGAACATCACTAGTCCAAGAACTAGAAGAGAGAGGACTTGACGAGAAGACGACGAACCTCTACAAAGGGACATTAACAGACACTGAATCCAAAATTAAATTCATTGGAAAACTGTCAAATCCATTCGCAATTAGAACAGGAGTAAGACAGGGTGATGGTCTATCACCTATGCCATTCAACATAGTTCTAGACAAAGTGGTCAGCGTATGGAAAAAAGAACTAAAGGCACAGGGACTTCACAAACCCATCAGGTTAGGAAGAAAGAATAAGGGAATAGATCGGTTGTCTAGCATTTGCTGATGATCTAGTTATACCTACTGAGAACACAGAGACAGCAGTGAAACAGATCGAGGTTCTGAAAGAGATGGCTGGGAAGGTCAGACTACAGATTTCCTTCGAGAAAACGGAATATTTGTCAAACCAGAAATGATTACAACAAAGTATGCGAATATCAAGAGGGTTCACAAATTCAAGTACCTCGGAGAGATGATACAAGCCAATGGAATAGAGAAGCCAGTCTACAAACAGAGGAAACAAAAGATGACCAGAGCGTTCTGGAAGACTGGGGACATCTACAATAAGTCATGCTTATCAAGTATCACCAATGTGAGACACTATAACACAGTCATCAAACCAGAAACCCTGTAGGTAATTGAAACATTGGTCATGAATCGCAAAGGTGACTGATTGAAAACATGAAGAAAAAAAAAAGAAAAATTGTCGGAAAAATTCTAGAACCCAAAAAGAGTGAAGAAGGATACTGGTTGCGCAGTAGGCAGGAGACTGAACAGATATCCAACATAGTGCACGACATGAGGAAAAGTCGACTGAAATTCTACGGACATATCGAGAATGCCGGACACCCGACTGACAAAAAAAAAACTTGGAGTACACCGAAAGCATAAAGAACATGAAGTGGATCGCCGAAGTTAGAGAGGACGCTGTAATAACAGCCCGAGACATAAAAGACAGACGCATATTCAGACAAAAAGTATGTGAATGGAAAGTGAGTCGAGAGGCCAAGAAATTATAGACTGGAACAACCTGGTCTGAAGAAAAGAAGAAAGCACACAGTGAAAGGATGAAAGAAGTGTGGCGCCTTAGGAAATCTCACATCAAGTAGAAGCTTCACGTGCTCCATTAGTGGCCCATAAGTAATATTATTATTATTAACATATATTTTAGTCAAAAGGCATTGAACATAGGCATTGAACTGAGTTAGACATTAACACCTCCAAAAGCTGTAACAATTAATCTACCACCTAACAACTATAAGAGTATATTTTTATATCCAACAGATTCAAACGAAATAACTCATATTATAAATAATATGCAGGAAAAAGCGGGTGGTCTGGATAGTATAAGTATACAAATCTTGAAAGTAGCAGTTATTTAAATTGCACAACCTCTCACTCAGGTGTTTTTAATTTGATAATATAAGTCAGGTAAGTACCAGTTTGGAATCCTCAAGAATATAGGCACTAAAAAAGCACTAGGTTGCTTGTCAGATGCTTCAATAACATCGATAAAAGTAATATAAAAATGTTTAGATTAGGAAAGTATGTTCCATATAAGATTCGACCTATTACGGTTTCTCTTAAGTCCTCTGATGACGATGCAAAATTTGTTTTGAAAAATAACCATATTTGTAATATTCCTAGCATTATAAAGGTATATAATTTATAGAAATCACAAAGGCTCTACTTTTGAATATAAAAGTCATACCAACCTTGACATCCCATGTCACAAAATAACATTAGATCAACTTCTTAAAAAAATCAGCAAACTGCCAAATAAACTTAGCTCTGACCTTGATGGAATCCCCAATTTATTCTTGAGAAGCTGCTCTCTTACTATTTCCAATCCTCTCAAGATCATATTCAACTTATCCCTGTCCACAGGAGTATTTCCAAACTATTGGAAAAATAGCTTTATTTTATCTACATTCAAATCTGGCGAGAAAAATAATGTAAAGAACTACAGAGGTATAACAACACAATCTGCCTTTCCAAAGCTGTTGGATAGCCTTGTTTATGACCAACTAGCATTTTCTTGCAAAGAAATTATCGATGATCAGCAACATGGCTTCTCACAAAAAACATCTACAGTTACAAATCTATTAATCTGTGAGTCTGAAATCATGAAGGCTTTAGAGAATAAAATCCAACTTGATTCCATATATACTGATTTCTCTAAAGCCTTCGATACTGTTGATCACAACATTCTACTTAGAAAACTGCACTGCCTTGGCTTTAGTGATGTACTACAGAAATGGTTCCGTAGTTTTTTGACTGGATGCATTCAGAAGGTCAAAATAGGCTCTTCTATATCTTATGAAATTGCAGTGACATCTGGGTTTCCACAGGGTTCGCACTATGCACCACTCCTCTTCAACTTGTTCATGAATGATATAGGGAGTTGCTTCAGTCATAGTAAATATTTACTATTCGCTGACGATCTAAAAATGTTTAGGCCTATAAACTCTCACTCTGACCAATTGTTACTACCAATAGTTGATTTAAATCGCTTTGTCAAATGGTGTAATCTGAACAATCTACAACTAAACATTCAGAAATGCTGTTTCATAAGCTTTTCCAAATCTATTAAAAATTTAATTCAGAGTACACCCTAAACAATAACTTATTGAAATCTACAGCAACTGTAAAAGATCTTGGCATCTATTTTGATGAACGTCTAACCTTTCTTGACCACATAAATAGTGCATCTTTGAAGGCCTCGAAGATGTTAGGTTATAATTTAAGGAATTGCGATATTCTCCATTAGCGCTGTAAAGATGGTTTACATGTCATTAGTTGTCTCCCACCTGAATTATGCCTCTGTTGTGTGGTCTCCCCACTCTCAATCTCACAAATACACAATCAAGAAGATTCAAAACAAGTTCCTGATTTTCTGTGCATACAAACTCCATGTAAACATTGAAAATCAGGATTACTCTGCTATTACTAGAATGTTTAACATGCATTCCTTAGCTAACCGTAGAACGGTTAATGATATAAGCTTCATTTATAAGTTACTGAATGGATTGATAACTAGCCCTGAATTGCTCTAACTGATAAACTTTAAGATGCCTAATAGAATTCTACTTTATAACAATACTTTCCATATAAAGTTCCACGCCAGAAATTATGGTAAATATTTACCTATTGAAAGATCCTTGAAATTTATTAATGATCAAAATATCGATATGTTCAATGGTTCATTGCCAACTCTCAAAAAACTCATATACTCTCTTCGAATGTGATTTCCGCACATTATTATATTTACATTATTACATTATTATATATATATATATATATATATATATATATATATGCGTATGTGTTTATGTATGTATATATGTTTTATACTTATTCTGTATTGGAGAAACCTGTATATTTCTTAAAAATTAAAATTAAAAAAAATTTAAAAATGAGAATATTTAGTGATCAAACCAAGGCTCAGCGTGACTATTTTAAACTTATCAAGAATAAACTAAAAAATCTCATTGATAATGGATGTAATAATAAAACAATTAAATTTGTGAATAGCAACAACAAACATATCTATGATATCAAAAGCCTATTGCACTGCAGTCATCTTCGAACCACCAAGACCTAAACAAGAAATTCCACAATGTGGCAATTGTCAACATTAAAATGTATACAATGTGCTGGTGCATCGTCCAAGTGCGAACGTAAAGTAAGGTCGGACTCAGTTAAATGTGTACTTTGCAATAGCAACCATCCTGCAAACTATAAAGGTTGCCAAATATATAAGGAGCTCCAGAAAATCAAATATCCTACACAACCGGCAAAACCCCAACAGATAATGCATATCAAACAGCAACCAGACAAGCCTGGAACTTCAAGGCAACAAAACCAACCTTCATATAAGCAAGCATTAAAACCCAATAAACCTTCGCATGATGCAACTGGCGAGCAAAGTCCAAATGAATTACCAAAAGTCCAAACAAATAACAATGACATGAAAGAAGTCATGAATACTATGACGCAACTAATGCAACAATTAACTTCAGTAACAAACCTTCTAATGGAAATCATGACCAAACTGACACATTCGGTTCATTAAAAATAGCCCTGTGGAATGTTAATGGGCTCTCACACCATCTCCCAGAAGTGAAGACATATTTAAAAATAAACAAAATTGATATCTTACTTGTATCTGAAACACATTTTACAAAAAAGAATTACCTAACAGCTTCAATTACAAATTGTATGTAATTGTACAAATTGATGGCACGGCACACGGAGGATCCGCAATTCTCATTAAGAATAATATCAAACATAATGAGGCCGAGCAATTTAAAACTCCTGAGATACAAGCCACAAGTGTTGTTATTGAGGATTGGCGGGGACACTTGACTGTAACTGCACTATATTCTCCCCGAAAACACACAATTAGAAAAGAAGACTACGCCAAGTTCTTTAAAACGCTAGGACCTAGGTTCATAGCAGATGGAGATTATAATTCCAAAAATACCCAATAGGGCTCTCGCCTAACAACTCCCAAAGGTCGACAATTACAGGCAGCTATAAATGATCTACACCTAGATACAATATCGAACGGGGAACCAACGTACTGGCCTCATCTGACCATAGTGTAGTTCTACTAGAGGTTTCCCAAGAGTTCGTTAATGTTAAACCTATAGCAAGGCTATATAACCGTAGAACTAACTGGGACATGTTCCGCTCCATAGTAGAGTCTACGATTAATACCGACCTGCCTCTTAAAACCGAAGAGGACATTATGACAGCGGTCGAACATTTCAACGAGTGTGTCCAGAATGCTGCTTGGGATAGCACTCCTGCTGTCAATAAATACACGAAACTAGACTGCTCGAAGCCCATCCGTGAACTAGTAGTCGAAAAAAGACAGGCTCGTAAATTGTGGCAAACTACTAGATTCCCAGGGGACAAAACACGGCTGAACTACCTAACGGCTAAACTTAAGAAACTACTACAAACTGAAAGAAATGAAAATGTACAGAATTACCTGCGTAATCTAGATGCTACTGCTGCTAGTGACTATTTCCTTTGGAAAGCAACCCAAAGACTCAAAAAACCCATTGCCTCTAATCCGCCGATACGCAGGAAGGACGGTTCCTGGGCAAAAAGTGACCCAGAGAAAGTGGAAGCCGCCTTTGCTTCTCATCTTGTTAATGTCTTCGTACCAAACACTGCCCAGAATGCGTCGGAAACGGACAGTGAACGACTCATCAACTCCCTTAATGAACCTTACCAACTCAACCTGCCAATTGAAAGGATCAAGATACGCGAGGTCGTGGAAGCAATTAGAAACATGAATCAAAATAAAAGCCCCAGGATATGATCTAATAACTGCAAAAATACTTCGTGAAATACCTGAAATAGCAGTACATTTTTTGACACACCTGCTTAATTGCATACTAATCAGAGGCATCTTCCCACCCCAATGGAAGGTTGCTCAAATAAAAATGATCCTCAAACCCAGTAAAATTCCACAAGATGTGTCCTCCTACAGACCGATCAGCCTACTGCCCATTCTTTCAAAGGTTATGGAAGTACTTTTTTTAAAGCGATTAAACGCAGTAATAGCAGAAAATCAGATCATACCTAACCACCAACTTGGCTTTAGAAAAAATCATGGCACCATAGAGCAGGTGCATAGGCTAGTAGAAGAAATACATAAAGCTTTTGAAAATAAAAAATATTGTTGCGCGGCATTTCTCGACATTTCGCAGGCCTTTCGAGTCTGGCATGAGGGCTTATTGTACAAAATAAAAAACCAACTCCCGACAAATTATTACATATTCTTAAAGTCATATCTTGCCGACAGGTTTTTCTATGTTAGGTTAGGTTATTAAACATAACCAAACTTCGCAGGGTTCACGCAGAAGTCCCACAGGGAAGCGTGTTTGGTCCCATCCTCTATCTGATTTTTACCTCAGACCTGCCCATGACAGACGGAGTCGTGATCGTCACTTTCGCTGATAACACAGCAGCATTAGCTGTCCATGACGAACCGGCACAAGCAAGTATAATGCTTCAACGCTCCTTAGACAACATCACGGAATGGCTAACTACCTGGCGGATAAAAGCAAACGAGACTAAGTCGGTTCAGTGCCCCTCTGTGTCGCTCAATAGAGTACTGATTCCCCAAGCGAACGAAGACCTTGAACTGGCTATGAACTGACTATTTGGATCGTCGTCTTACATGGAAAAAACATATATTCACAAAACGAAAAGCACTAGGGATCCAACTAAGGAAACTGTACTGGTTGCTTGGCAAAAAATCACAGTTGTCACTGGCAAACAAACTGCTGTTATACAAATGTATTCTTAAACCAATCTGGACTTACGGAGTTCAACTCTGGGGCACAGCCTCCAATTCAAACTTGGAAATATTACAGAGGTTTCAGTCCAAAATTCTGAGGATAATTGTTAATCTGTGGTTCGTAACAAACCAACAATTACACCATGACCTTGAAATCACAACACTTCAAGAAGAGATTAAACACTCAATGAAGTCGTACAGGAACAGACTTGATAATCATCCAAACATAATGGCTACACACTTAATGAATGATAATTCAACATTCAAAAGGCTAAAAAGAAAGTCCACTAGAGATTTATAGGGAATATTATACATAAAGGGCGCACGTCGCTGGACTGACTGCCCTCCAAGTCAACTGATAAATTCCTAACCTTATGCTGAATGTTTGCACGAAACAGATTGCATAAATTCTATCAAAAAAAATAATTAAAAAAATGGTTAATAATAAACCTTCAACTGTGATAAGCAAGAACAAACAAAATTGATAGTGGGCCCTAATATAATATACAATATAATCATGATATAATTTATATTAATGCTCAAAGTATTGTAAAAAATCGGGATCAAATTCAAGAAAGCATTACTTGTTACCATCCAAAGCTCATTTTACTTAGTGAAACCAGTACAACAGCAGATATTGAAGAAACTGAAAATAATCTTGAAAAATAAAATCATGTAAGATGCGATTCAAACAGTAGACACACAGGAGGAGTTAAAATGTATATTAGGAGAGACTATAATTTTTCGGTATTCAAAACCTTCAAATTTCAAGACAACTAATGGTGTAAGTTACTGAATATTGATTTCATAACGAAATTCTGCTAAAATCTGTTCACCATCAAGTTCGGATTCAAAATTTATAGAAGATTTTGAAAGTATTTGTGATGTTTTATCTTCTTGTAAAAATCAATGTGTCTTAGTTGGTGATTTTTATATAAACTTATTATCAGATTCTTTTATAGTAAAAAATTGAAAAGTATCTTATCAACATATGGAATTGAACTGTGTGTAAAGGAACCAACACGTATTACTGATACCAGTTCAACTTTAGTTGAATATGTTTTAAGTAATCAAAATCATTTGAGGGTTGTTGTACATGATTGTCCAAAAACAACTGATCACTCTGTCATTTCAGCAAATTTACACAATATTGTCAAACCATATGATAATGTAAAAAATTAAGAATAAAGAAATAAAGAAGAAATCTTAATAGTGAAAACTTAATGAATATAAGTAAGTATTAGGAACATGTTAAATTGGAGATAGTGAAAGTCGTACGTATAAAAATCGCTCTTGTTCAAACTAAGTTTATTGTTAAATAAAACGCGAACTTAAATACAAGATTTACATAAATATAAATCGCATAGCAGCGTACTTCATTGCCACAAATAAATATATAGTGAAAGTGACTCAATAGTGAGAAATTTATTAATATTGTGATGAACTGAAATTTTTTTACTACCATAAGAAGTCCTCTCCTTCCGATAGTTCAAGTGCATTTTTTTGTTCGCTGGACGAGAAAAGGACAGGTGCTGGTCAAGTAAAAAACCTCCTGAAAAGGGAAGAGATATATTTACGTGTGATATCTGCAATGATTTACAATGCAGAGTGCTGTGGCTTAACCTCCTCTGAAGTGAGTTATGGAGCTCAAAAGTAGAGTTATGATCCTGGCATGCAGTCAATGCCAGAATCAGTCCCATTATGAATCTTTACATGAAAGTTTACGGGCCATGGAGCAAACAATGTTTGGAGAATTTAAAAATCTACAGAGTATTATTGAGTGGCACAATAAAAAAATTTCAGAACAAGATGAGGTGATAAATAAAATACTAAAGAAAACGAATCTCAATGATGCTGGTAGTAGTAAAAGCTATGCCAACGCAGCAGCTCGAGAAGTCATTGAAAATACCGAAATCATAGTGATCAAACCAAGAGATAAGCAAGACAGTGATGTAACAAAAAGCGAATTAAAGGAAAAAATTGACCCCAAGGGTTTGGCTATTAGTGTGGAAAACATGAGGAGAGGAAAAGGAGGTTCAATCATCATTAATTGTACTAATTCAGTGGCAAAGCAGAAAATCAAGCAAAGGGTGGAGATTGACCTTGGAAATAAATATAGTGTGGCAGATGGAATACAAAAAAATCCAAAAATTATTATTCGAGGCGTTGAACAAGAATACAATGATGATAGTGTTATAATAGAATGTATAAGAGAACAAAATGACCTTCATATCGACGAGTCTACTATAATAGAGGTGCAGAGGAAATATAAACAGAAGGACAAGGTTGATAAGGGCAATATAGTACTTACTGTGGATGTCTCACTCAAGGAAAGAATATGTGAATTGGGTAGGATCAACATTGGATGGAGAAGATGTATGGCGCAAGAGTTTTTCAGTGTGCTGAGGTGCTTCAAATGTGCAAGATATGGAGATACAGCTCAAAACTGTGAAAATAGCATAACATGCTTCAACTGTGGAGGTATGCATAAATCAAATGATTGCCTTGATCCCGAAAACGTTAATTGCATAAATTGTGCTGAGACAAATAAGAGACTGAAAAAAGTGCTAACAACAAACGATACTGTGTTTGACCCTGAATGGGTCAAACACAGTATCACTGCTATAAGAGGCTTCTGGAGTTAGAAGCAAAGAAAACAAAGAAGGTATAGCAATTAACTTGTTCATCTCCAGATCAAAGTATCAAAGAAAATATAGCTTTAAGTTTATTTCATCAAAATGTTCTGAAAATCAAAATGTTCAAAATGTTCTGAAAGTATCTCAAATTGTATAAATAATATTTGTGTAATAGTTCAACAGCTCAAGGTACATTTCATTGCCATTACTGAACACTGGCAAACAGCTGACATTCTAGAAGCATTCCATTTAGAAAATTATAAATTGATCTTATCCTTTTGTCGCAAAAAGCAAGGATCACATGGTGGAGTCTTATATGCATTGACATTATTGAATCCTTTAATAAGAGGCGATATAAATAATTGTGAAATATAGATAAAAAGTATAGGGTGAGATAAAAGTGAAGAATATGTTTTTGAATGCTGTGGTGCTGAAATAAGAATTGATTATACTCATTACATCATCTGTGTAGTCTACAAACCCCCAACAACTAGTATTGAACATACATTAAAAAAATAGATCTTCTCTTAGAAAGAGCCACGGAAGGTGATAAATGTGTTCTGATTGCTGGAGATCTCAACATAGACATGTTAAAAACTGCAAAAAATGAAAGGCACATGGACCTAGTAAACAATATGTTAAATTCCTATGATATGATTTTCACAATAGATGAACCAAGTAGAGTTACCAGACACAGCACAACTTGTTTGGATAATATATATGTTCCCAGTAAAATAACTTATTCTGTAAATGTCATAAATACAAATATATCTGATCATTATGGACTATACATCTGCGTAAAAAAAGAAAGAATCTCTGAAGACACCCATGAATGGAAACGTTCGTTCAGTGCAAAAAACTATGACAAGCTTTATCAATCATTATCAAATGAGACCTGGTTAAGTGTATTTGGAGCAAAAAACGTTGATTATATGTATAATAATTCATTGCTCAACTCACGAGTTCGGTGAATGAAGCTTTTCCTCTGAAGAAAGTTCATATTCATTCAATGAAAAAACCAAAGTGGATATCAGAAATTGTTATGAATGCAAAAAATACACTTAACTTGTTATCAGAAATGTACCTCCTCAAACAAATGAACTGAATCAATACCAAAAATATTACTGCAACTTGTTGCTGTCAGAAAAGAAAAAACTCTATGGTGAAAAAATTGCTCAATCTGATAACACGTCTAAAACAGTCTGGTCAATTGTGAACTCAGAACTAGGCAAGTCAAAAAACACCAATTACTCTTTCAATGGAATAAAAACTAACGATGAATTATATACAGAACCAGATGTTGCTTGTAATATATTCAATGATTATTTTCTAACCGCCTCTTCTCGTCTCATATGTGGTAATACTGCAAATAATTTCGAAAGTAACCTTGTGCCAGAATGCAACAGATCGATTTACTTAACAGAGATAACCCAAAATGAGGTTTTAGAAGTGATAAATAGTTTGAAAAACTAGTATTCATTGGGAGACGATGAAATAAGTAATGTTTTACTGAAGAATATCAGTCAATATATTTTAGAACCTATAACTTACATTCTGAATGAATCCTTTAGACAAGGCATCTTTCCCACTAAGCTGAAGGTGGCAATTATTAGGCCATTGTTCAAAAATAACGGTGATCCACTTCTAGTGGAAAATTACAGACCCATTAGTTTACTTTCATCCTTTTCTAAATTATTTGAAATTATTATGTGCAGAAGATACGTTCCATTTTTGAGGGCAAACAGAGTGATAACAAATAATCAGCATGGATTTCAGGAGGGTAAATCTACTACAACTGCCATTTTCGCTTTTATTGAGGGGATCCTTCAATATCTGGACAATGGCTATATTGCTCATGGTGTATTTCTGGACCTGTCAAAGGCTTTTGACTGTGTGAACCATGAAATACTTCTGTGCAAGTTATATAAAATGGGGATTCGCAAAATAGCACATGACTGGTTTAGATCTTATCTTTCCAACAGACTACAAACAGTATGTGTAAAGCATAATTCAAAAACATATTTTTCAGATGAGAAAACAATTGCTATGGGTGTACCACAGGGTAGTGTACTTGGTCCGATCTTGTTCATCCTATATGTAAATGATATGTCAAATATCATAACAGACCCAACTATTGCAGTAACTTCATATGCCGATGACACTAACTTGCTTATAGTAGAAAAGGACTATACCCTATTGTGTGACAAAACTATCAATGCCACACAAAACATTGCAAATTGGTTCCAAAACAATGCTCTAGTTCTGAACACATCCAAAACAAACTGTATTCTTTTCAGACATTGTAGAAATACTTCACTGTATCCAGACTCCATCAATCTTTATAAAACACAAATATTATATGCCAACAATACATCTTTCTTGGAATTACCATTGATGAATTTATGTGTTGGTCAGAACATGTGAAGCAGTTGTGTGGCAGACTTAGTAGAATTTGTTATGCACTTAAGAAACTGAAAAAAGTGGTAGATCCTGAAACTCTTAGAACAGCATACTTTGGTCAATTTTACTCAGTTATGTCATGCGGAATCCTTTTTTGGGGTGGGTCACACAGTCAAGAAGTCTTTACAATCCAAAAAAGAATGATTAGAATCATGGAAAATCTCAAAATAGGTGACTCCTGTTGAGAACAATTTAAATCATTAAATTTGTTAACTCTACCTACCATATACTTCTCTGAATGTGTAAATTTTGTTTTTAAAAATAAGCAGTTTTTTGATGGAGTAGTGTCTAGCCATTCTTATGATACTAGACACAAAGTTAATCTTACCTTCCCTGCACATAAAACCATTCTTCTTGAAAAAGGCAGTTTTTATAAATGTGTGGAATTTTATAATATGCTCCCAAGCAAAATAAAGTAATAATAAGTAATATAATTGGGGTGTAAGGGGTGGCGATCAATATCGACTAACATCAAGTCATCCAAATGCCAACCTCACCTGCTCGAGTGATGACTCAGTCATCCGGTGCACCCTGCTAGAAAACCGACGAGGCTCTGGCGACCGAATATTGGAGGTATAACCATAATTATCACAGATCAGGACTAAACCCCTGTTGTTGAGAAAGGCAAGGAGAAACCATCTCAACGATACTTTTTATTCTCATGAGAATCATGGCTTCGCTCAGAGATAAACGTTCCGGAAGTAAAAACAGTTCCCCAATCGGATCTCATGGGGGAACGGCTTTGAGAGACGCCCACAGAATTAATAGGAAAACTATAATCAATGTAGGCACTTGGAATGTCAGAGGAATGTTCCAAACGGGAAAAAAGTATATCATGGAAAACAAAATCCAACGATGCAAAATACCTATTGTAGGTATATCAGAAACCCATTGGAGAGTAAATGGACATTTTAGCACCCCCATGGGAAACGCAATAATATTCTCCAATGAAAACAATAGTAAACATGGCGTTGCATTTGTACTGTCTCCTAATATCAGTAAATATATTATGGGATATGAAGCAGTCAATGGCAGGATTCTAACCCTGAGACTCCACGCAAGCCCAAACCCTCCTAAATATAATTCAAGTGTACGCACCGACCAGTGAATCTCCCGATGATGAAGTAGGTGAATTCTACACACTACTTAGATGAGCAATAGCAAAAATCCCAAATAGAGAAATACTGATAGTCATGGGGGACTTTAATGCCAAAATAGGTACCACACAAGATGACAATCACATAGAAGTATTGTTGGAAGGTACAGCATTGGGAAATTGCATTGTACAGCAAAGGAATGACAGAGGCAAACTAATGCTCAACTTCTGTATTGACAACAATCTTACTTATTCTTAAATAACCAACACAATATTCCAACAGCACATCAGACGTTTTTACACCTGGCAATCCCTGAATGGGAAATACATTATATAGATTATATCCTAATACAGACACGATGGAGAACTTCAATCAGAAATGCAAAGACAATGCCAAGCGCAGATTGCAACAGCGACCATCGGTTGCTTATTGCAAGATTTCAAATAAAATTTCAGAAGCTACACCAGCGCATGATACCAAAAAGGCTCGCAATCGAGAATGAAAAGACCTTCCAGGAAAATTTGAATACAATAGCCAATGGACGCCAACATATAAACATAAATAGCCGGACAACTGAGGCTATCTGGGTAGAAACTAAAGATATCATAACTACCGCTGTTAAAGAGATATCAATAAACCATACACCGGAAAAACGCCAACATTGGATGTCAGATGAGACTTTAAAAATAGTCAATGAAAGGTGTATACTCAGAAATTACGGCTTAAAGTCGCAGGAATTAAAATCGAAATATACAGAATTCAGTAAGCAAATAAAAGACTATGCAGAAGAGATAAAAATACATATTTACAAAACATATGTACCGAAGCACAACATCTTTCTGAACACAACAACACTAGAAGCTTATTCCAATCGGAAAAGAAAATAAACCGTCAATTCTCTCCAAGATCATGGTTCATAATGAGGGAAAGCGGAGAAATAGTCACAGATCTGGATGGAGTTCTAGAAACCTGGAGAAAAGATTGTGAAAGTTTGTTCCAAGATGGAAACACCCACAACAGAACTAAGCAAACAGAGGCAATGGATGAACCTTCTAAAAGCAGAAGTGGAACTAGCCATCAAGAAACTTAAACCAAACAAGGCACCAGGCTGCAACGGCAACCCAACAGAAATAATACAAGCCATGGGAGTGAGGGGTGCTGACATTTTTCACACCCCATTCTATAAGATATATGCAATGATTGTGGAAGAGAGATTGACGAAGGAATTGAAAGAGCGGGGTGTGGTACCAGACGGACAGGCGGGATTTAGGAAAGGGAGTGGGACCATGGATAATGTATACATCTTAAATCACATAGTAGGGAATGAGATAAAAAAGAGGGGTGGCAAGATGTATGCATTATTTGTGGACCTGGAGGCGGCCTTTGATAATGTGGCAAGAGAGGCACTGTGGGAATGCCTGAGAAAGAAAAGGTTAAAGGAGCATCTGATATCAAAATTAGAAGGGATTTATCAGAAAACAATAAGTAGCGTGAGAGTCGGCGAAAGGGTGAGCGAAGGTTTCAATACTCATAAGGGAGTGAGACAAGGCTGCCCACTAAGCCCTAGCCTGTTTGCAGCATTTATTGGAGGTATAGAGGAGAAGTACAGCAAGGCGCAGATGGGTGGGATTGTGGTGGGCAAAGAAAAAGTGTGGTCCCTAGCCTACGCGGACGATTTGGTGGTGCTAGCGAGAGACGAGAAAGGGATGAAAGCAATGATAAGAAACATGGAGAAATATATAAGGAGGAAAAATCTGACAGCGAATGGGGAGGAGTCCAAGATGATGGTGTTTAGAAAAGGTGGTGGCAGGAGAAGAGTAATTGAGTGGAGATGGGGGAAGTAGAAAATTGAAGAAGTAAAAGAATTTAAATACCTAGGGTATGTGTTTAATGACAGAAATAGAGAAACAGCACACGTGAGAGAGCTAGTAAAGAAAGCTAATAAAATACTAGGAGCGGTATGGGGAATAGGAGAGAAAATTTGGACACGACTATAGAAGGATAGTGATGATGTTTGATAGCCTGGTGAAAAGTGTGATGATGTATGGAGCGGAAATATGGGAATGGAGAGAGCAAGAAGGGCTGGAAAGGGTGCAAGAAAAATATTTGAAATGGGTGGTAGCACTAGGTAGAGAGACGCCGGGGTACATAGTGATGGAGGAAACGAAGAGAGATGGAATAAGAATAGAAGCAGGAAAGAGAGCAATATGTTTTGAGGAGAGAGTGATAGAGAGAGGAGAGTGCAGAATTCTGCAAGAGTGCCTCAAAGAAAAAAGGAAAGAAATAGGAAAGGGGGTGTGGAAAGAGAGGGAGGCATATCTAGAAAGAAACGGGTATGCAGGAGCGGAGGTAGAAAGAATGAGAGAGAGGCAGAGTAATGACAGAGAATAGTCCAGATAGATGGAGATGTGCAAAGGCAAGAAAGGAGAGCAAGAATTAGGGAGTCTAGGTACAATGGGAAATATGAAAAAATAATAATGGAAGAACTGCCAAAGTACCAAGGAAGAGAAAGTAGAAAAGAGAGAGTGACAATGGCAAGATTCAGATGTAGAAATGAAGAGAGAGAGAAAAAATTTTGGATGGAGGATAGGAATAGAGAATGCAGGATGTGTGGAGAAAACAAGGAGACAATAGAGCACTTGCTGAACGAATGTTCAGAAATGAGAAAAAGAGATGAGTGTAGAGAAGAGATTTTAAACGAGGATGGAAGAGGGATAGATTGGATGAAGAAAGTTGAGGAGAGAAGAAGAGCTATATGTGGGGCGGGAAGCTGGTAATTAGATTATGTACTATGTTAGTTTTAGTTATATATGTAAATAGAATTACCTTCAGATCCAGGAAGATTAAAGAGGTTTGTAGTTACAGTTTCACTAAATCGCAAAGATGAAATGTATGATCCCAATTTCTGGCCAAACAAAGTAGGGATAAAAAGATTCGACTTCAGAATCCACGGTGAATTTTTGAAATCGAAAAAATTTTTCTAACACAACAAGCAGTGGACACAAATAACGTACCCAAAAATGAAAACAGTTTGAAAACGACTAAAGTTTTACATCTTAATTTGCAAAGCCTCAAAAACAAAATACTATCAGTACAAGTTCTTCTAGACGAAATATCTCCAAAAGTATTCTGTGTCACTGAACATTGGTGTAGGGGTGATGAGATAGAAAAAATAAGTCTTGGTAATCATAAATTAGTGTGCTACTCCTATCGAAGTGAATATCGAGGAGGAGGTACTGCAATATATGCCTCAAAAGAAATTACAATTAGTACTGCAGAAACACCAGTTGTGCAAGTTGAAAAATCATTTGAATACTCCAGCTGTAAATTTGCATTAAATAAATGTATATGTCACTTAGTTTGTGTATATAGATCTCCATCAGGAGATTTTAATTGTTTTTTAAACAATATGTCTCAAATTTTAGAGTTCATTACTCTAAAATTTGTAAAATTAGTCGGTCAGAACTCACCATAGTTTGTGGAGATTTCAATGTTAATTTTGCAAAACCTGAAAATGAGTCATTAATGTTATTACAATTATTCAGTCAGTTTGGGATAACTCCGAGAGTAAACTCACCGACTAGAATTTCTCAGCACTCTTCAACTCTGATTGACAATGTATTCACAAACGTACCCGATGAAATATCAACTTGTACCATACTAAAAACAGTTATATCAGATCATTTTAGTCAGATCTTTGAGATCGAGTATACTACAGGAGTAGTAACAAACAAAGCAGCTGTAGAAAAAGATTCTTCATAGAAAGAAATATATTGAGATTGAGATTCATTTTTATTCTCTCTATATCCGAGATCTCTATGAACTCTACATTGAAACAAAATGCGAAAATGTATATATTAAATATAAGAGAGAAAAGGGTGCTTACAGAAGGTATCTGTCAGACTATAAAAAATCCATCAACGATAGTCAAATATCTCACTCACAAAATAAATAAAAAACAGTCTGGAATATCTTTAAAAATCTCAATAATGGAAAATTGGTGAACAAAAACTCTATTGAAATAAAAACAGATATTGGAGCTATAACAGATCCCAAAGAAATTGCTAAACAATTCAACAATCATTTCACACAAAAAACTTGCAACAATGATTTGCTGGGTACGAAGGTAGCTCACAATAATAAAACCATTTTTCTAGATCCAGTCACAGAATCTGAAATCAACAATATTTTAAATGAGTTGCAGCCCAAATTTGCAAGCGGGGTGGACTCTATCCCTCCATTCATACTGAAAAAAGTAGGAAAATATATTAGCAAACCTTTGGTGGACATGATAAATGAAAGTATGGCTTCAGGAATATTCCCAGATAATCTGAAGATAGCTCGAGTAATTCCCATATACAAAAAATCTACCTTCACCTTCGAAGATTTTTGAGAGGGCCATTTACAAGCGGCTTGTGATATTTTTAAATCGATTTGAAGTACTTGCTCCACAACAATATGGCTTCAGACAAGGCATGTGAACAGAACTAGCAATATATAATGCAATAACTGAAATCTTTGACAAAATCGATGGAAATAAGGTTACAGGTGGCTTGTATTTTGACCTTTCAAAGGCTTTCAATATGGTAAACCACAGTATTTTATTGAGTAAACTAGAAGAATATGGAATCAGAGGAAAGTGTAATGATCTCTTAAAGTCATATCTATCGAGACGATCCCAAATAGTAAGTGTTTCACAAAAAAATAAATTATTTTTCTCAGAGAAAAATGAAATATCGCAAGGGGTGTCACAAGGCTCTATCCTAGGCCCAATTCTTTTCCTGCTATATGTTGGTGATCTCCCGGAGGCTTTGGGACCAGGGATGGTCTATCAGTTTGCAGATGATACATTGGTAATAATGTCCACTCCTGGGCTTGCAGAGCTTTCAGGGGGATTATCAGATATAGCAGATATCTGATATCTGATGTAGCTCAATACAGGGAAAACAGGGCTTATATCATTCTCTAGATATCAACTTAGTCAAGAGTCTATCTATGTTAGGCTAAACTCCAAATCCCTTCCACTAATAAATGAAATCAAATTCTTAGGGGTGACAATGGAAAGCAGTCTCAGTTGGGAAACACACATAAATATTCTAAATTCCAGACTCTGCTCTTTATGTGGAGTTATTCGAGCTCTACAGGATCAGGTATTAATAAATAGCCTCAAAACATATTACTATGCCCATGTACAATCCATCATACAGTATGGCATCATCTTCTGGGGAAGTTCCTCCCACTCAGAAAAAATATTCAAAACACAAAAAAGAATTATTCGATCTATGTTGAAATTACCATAGGGAACATCGTGTAAATCCCACTTTGTCAATTTAGAAATCTTAACAGTACCATCTTTATACTTTCTACAACTAGTAACATTTGCCAAAAAACACTATAATATTTTTACAAGAAACTGTGATTCATATTCAAACCAAATGACAATCAATACAAGATATAGAAATGAACTCAGGATACCACATCACAACTCATCATTTTTTGAAAAAGGGACACAGTATAGAGCAATCAAAGCCTATCACTCTCTTCCTATTGAAATTAGAAATATTGTACACACAAAAAAGTTCAAAATTTCAGTCTAAAAAAAGTCTATTACAATTTCAATAGCAGCTAAGAGATGAATCTCAATATATCTGTATGTCAATATGTCTGTATTATGTTTGTGAAAATATGTGTTAGGTGCTTATATTTATGTAATTTTTAATTGTGATTAATTCCTTCTTGTACAGTTTATTTATACTTTAATTTGTATATCATGTCTGATAAACAACCCTTCTCTGTAACCTAAACCTATTTGACGTTGCTATGTCCGCTTGTAGATTTTATGGCAATAAAGGATATTATTATTATTATTATTATAAGTGGGGCGGGAAGCTGGTAATTAGATTATTTATTATGTTAGTTTTAGTTATATATGTAAATATGTAAATTTTGGAATCAATTTATAAACCTATAAAGGGTAATAAATATACATAATACCTATAAATAAAAAACCAAAATGCACAGTTTTGTCTAAATCTTATGCCTTTGTCCCGTTATTTTATCGAGCAATTATGTAAACCAATATATACTCCATTATCACATTTAAAAAGAGAATTAAAAAAAATAATAATCTGCTAATTGTTTTTTCGGTACAATATCAATTCAAACCTGTACCAATGATATAAAATTGTTTTATAAATTTTTGTTAATAATTTTATAATTTTGGAGCACTACAAACTTCAGCGATTTAAAAACTATATCGCATTTACCCCACTCCACCTTAAATGATTTGATTTCATCAATCAATGCTATCAATGGCAATCATCAAACTCCAGCATACAAAAATTTTATCTATCACCGTCATTCAATTGACAATCGTGTCAATTGTCTCCTACAATGGTTAATTTAATAAGTCGGATCTATGTTATTATTGAGAAATGCAATTCTAAATGATATTGACTGTCTTGGGAGCACTTATATAGATAGATATAATGTTGTTTTAAGTATTGTTCAACTACTCCTATTTGTCCAATTCCCACTGTCTTTCTATTCAAAATGTTAGAGGTATCAGAACTAAAATTAGGACATTAGAACTTAATGCAGCTATCAGTGACTATGATGTTATTGTTTTCACTGAGACTTGGCTCTACGAAAATATTCATGATGAGGAACTTGGTTTGTCGCAATATGATTTATACAGGAAAGATCGGTCAATACTAACAAGTCAAAAATCCAGAGGCGGAGGCGTTCTTGTAGCGGTGAAGAAGCATTATTCCAGTAATGTCATAACTATCAACGTGAATAACGTGGAACAAATATTTGTCAAGGTATCTACTTATGGTGAAGATCTAATTATTGGTGGGATCTATCTTCCACCCAGCTCTCATCAGGAGTTATATGAAGATCATTGTGCAACTGTAGATAGTGTGATAGAGAGATTTCCCGAAACAAAACTGCTTCTGTATGGTGACTATAACTTACCAAATGTTGAATGGTATAATGACGAATTGGGCGTATCTGCTATATATAATAATAATAATGCAGCTTAAATGCTTGTTGAATCTCTAGCATTTCATAATCTCTTTCAATCAAATTCCATTAAAAATTGTTTTGGTGTTATTCTAGACTTGATATTCACGAAAGATAAAGACATTATCACTGTAGAAATTGCGGATGACTGTTTGCTGCCTGGTGATCCATATCATCCAGCCACAGTTTCATCAATTACCTTGAACAAAGATTTCAACGATCTGAAATTTGACAACTCTTATTTCAACTTCAAAAGAGGAGATTACATTGGACTAAACTTCTACTTGTCCACTGTAGCCTGGGACAATCAGCTAGGCAGTATAACAGACATCAATAATGCTACAGAAATTTTCTATAATATTTTATATACAGGAATAAACAATTTCATTCCCTATATTCGCCTTAGCAAGCCTAAATTTCCTTGTTGGTTTAACAACGATATGAAATATTTGATATTTGAAAAGAAAAAAGCTCATAAAAGTTATAAAATTAGTAACAGCTGGGATGATTATTTAATTTTTTCTGAACTTCGAAAACAGTGTCAAATAATGAGTAAAGAATGTTATGATAACTATATAAAATGTACGGAAAATAACGTAGGTAGGAATATAAAACATTTCTGGAATTTTGTAAACTATAAAAAGAAAAATCATGGCTTACCAGATACTATGTACTTAGGAGAACAATCATGTACAACAGGAAATGAAATAACTAACGGCTTTGCACGCCAGTTTCAATCAGTCTACAAACAGGACACTGCTAATGCAAATTTGTTAGGATTCAAATGTGATAAAACTATAGATATGAGTTCCTGTAATTTCAGCTTGGAAACCATATTGAATAAATTATACCAAATAGACTCCAATAAAGGTCCAGGACCAGATGGAATAGCTCCATTGTTATTGAAGAAATGTAGATTTACCTTGGCAAAACCTTTGTTCCATCTATTTACTTCATCGTTGAACTTAGGGGAATTTCCACATTTGTGGAAATCTAGTTTTATCACCCCAATCTTCAAGTCGGGAGATAAAGCAAACATACAAAATTATAGACCGATCACAATTCTGAGTGCAATCCCAAAATTATTAGAGAGTCTGATCTGTGATCAAATAAAAACCCCACTAAACCAAGTTATTATACAAGAGCAGCACGGTTTTTGCATGGGTAAATCAACAACTACAAATTTGTTAACAATAACACAATTTGTGTTGAGTGCCCTGGAACAGAAGCATCAAGTAGATGTAATTTATACAGATTTTTCCAAAGCATTCGACACAGTTAATCATACTGTCTTGCTTCAGAAATTAGAAGCGATAGGGTTTCATGGAAATTTACAGAACTGGTTCGCAAGCTATCTTCGAGACAGAAATCAATATGTAAAAGTCAAGAGTTTCACATCGGAGGAGATTCACGTCACTTCAGAAGTACCACAGGGAAGCCATCTGGGCCCCTTCTTGATCAATATATTCATCAATGATATTGAAGGAATAATTAAACATTCAAAATTTTTGCTGTTCGCAGATGATCTTAAAATCTTTAGCCATGTCAACAACGAACAAGATTGTGAAAATGTTCAAAAGGACCTTACTTCAATTGTCAAATGGTGCACTGAAAATTACATGGAGTTGAATGTAAACAAATGCAATGTTATGTCTTTTTATCGATCACTTGAACATATTGAATTTGGGTATAATATTGAAGGTGAACCTCTCACAAGAGCAAACTTTGTTCGGGATCTCGGTGTTCTTTTTGACACCAAGATTAATTTTCATCTCCACTTTGAGCAGGTTGTCAATAAGGCGACAAAAATGCTGGGCTTTGTGTGCAGGACCACAAGAGAATTCACTAATGTCGATTCCATAAAAACTCTTTATTATTCTTTGGTTAGATCAATATTGGAGTATTGTTCATGTGTATGGTCACCAACATATGAAATCCATATAAATAATATAGAAAAAAACTCAGAACAAATTTTTGAGATATTTAGCCTATAAATTGAATATACCTTTAATTCAAAACTCACTGAGAGAAGTTCGCAATACAACAAAAATAGAGAAACTCAGCACTCGTAGAGTTTATGCAGACATTAGATTTCTGCATAAGATTTTGAACTATAATGCTGATTGTCCACATCTCCTGTCCTTAATTGGCCTACATGTTCCATCTAGAGTAACTCGAAACACTCAGACTTTTGCAATTGATTTCCACAGATGCAATTATGGAAAACATTCACCATTAGCCAGAATTATATCGAACGCTAACGAAATTCAAGTGGATTTTTTTAATATCTCCGAAAGTAGCTTGAAACGAAGATTGCCGTCGCATTATTTTCATTTGTATAGTTTTTAGGTTTACCCTTAGTTATAAGTATTCATGTATCATATACCTTTATAAAAACATATTTTTGAATTGGGTGCTACCCGTAAATAAATAAATAAATAAATATTGAATTCATCGTTCAAATCCTGTCTTTTGAATCTTCACTGTTTCGTCAATCTGTTCCTGTCTGTCCATGTTTCAAGTTCTAATTTCCGTTGTTTTTCTATATATCCTTGACAGGTAATTTCTAAACAAATCAATACTTTTACTGTCAAAACAAGGTTAGGAAAAAGTATTAGTTTGTAAATTTGAAAATTGGGTGGATTAGAGAAACTGTTTGAATGTGCAACATGTGTGGGAATGAAACGTTTTGTTTGCTGCGGGAATTGTGGAAATGCGTTTGTTTATTCTTACCTTTATAGGCACTGCACAAGATCTCGACGACAATCGAAGCGAACAAAAAATAAACAACTGTTTGAGGTTATGCGTGTTTGTAAACGATCATGCGGCTTCGTTTGTTTCAGGAGAAAAGTTACTCAAGAATATAAGAATGAGATTCGAATGGAATAAAGCAAATAAATAGGCATGTTGTATTGACACATTTTGTGTTGATATATTTATATCCATACATTTGTATTAGCACATTTAAATTAATACATTTGTATTATTGACTTTATTTAAAAATTGTATTTATACCTCAGAAATTTAAAAAATATATTTGAAATTGAGGACAGGATAAACATGAAAGTTTGTGCATGTTCTCATTCATTATAAAGCATAAAAATTTTCTTTTTAAACCCTTTATTCACCCTTTTGTCTTGACCAATTTCTATTGAGACTCATTTGTTTTGACCAGTGATGCCAACTCCTACAGAATTTTCCCCCTAGAACAAACTTCAATTCCACCTAGATTGCGATTAAAAACCCCTAAAGTTTTAAATGTTCACCTTGTTTGAGAGGTAATTTAAAATGTAAATTTAAAATACTGTAGTATAAAAGAGCTTTTGTATTTATGTGGACATATTTTACACATTTATGCACATTAATTTATAAGTAATTGATCTACAATATGTATCGACTAATAACCAATTTGCTGATGTACTAAGACTTTACTCAGAGATAAATTTCAATTCTTGCGAGATAAAATTGGAATGTTCTTAAACATCATACAAACTTAATATGTAATATAAGTGCTCTTTCTTTATTGCTGTAATTGTGTTACTTAAGCCTGGTTTACACAGGTATAGTAATCAGGAGAGTAGAGTATCTAGACAGAGAGTTCATCCTACTAGCTACCCTACCACTTTTGATTTTTTTTTCGTTTAAACAAGTATAGTACAGTAGTGCTATACTATATGAAGCAAAATGGTTGTTAAGAAATTGAAGCACAATTATTTACCTAGAGTTTTAATAGCTCTGATTAGGGAATTTGCGGAAGCGTTTGATGAGGAGAATAACAGAGAAGAAAGAATGTGGGTGAGCGAATGGCTCAAAAGAAGAGAACTCTGAGCTACATCGCTTCTCCTAAAAGAGTTAGCCGTAGTGAATCAGTTAGTATATAAACGATGTCTCAGAATGACACCAGAGAATTTTGAACAGCTGTTGAGCATGGTAAAAGACAAAATTCAACGCGAAGATACGATGATGAGAGATTCTATAAAAGCTGAGGTTAAAGTACAAGTTAGATTGAACTTTCTAGCTACTTGGTGGGTAAGGGGTGACGGCAATAATCACCAAGTAAGTCCGACCCAAATGTCAACCTCTCCTGCACGCGGTGCCCGCTGCTAGATAACGAACGAGGCTCTGGCGACCGAGTCATGGCGGTATAACCATTCCAACGAGAATAAAAGAAATGTATTCTCACAACAGCCCCAGAACGGCGGACCGAAGTGCTACCGGGATAAGTAGCAAGCATTAACTAGCCAACAGCTATGGGTGGAAGAGCTAGAAAATGTTAGAGCACTCTTTTGTCCAAGAGTTGAGAAACCAATTCTGAAGGCGGATGAACTGCTGAAGCGGTCAACGGCATAAGAATGCAAAAAGCAAGGAGAAACTATTGCATTAAAGATCCTCGTGGATATCTCTAGAATCACCATTATGACGATGAAATTCACAGCAAATTATTCCGGAGTAAAAAGTCTCCCAATCGGATCTCCGGGGGAGGCGGTTTTGAATGAGGTCGTGGAAAAAAGAGTGTCATTGACATCAGACACGTTAAGAGTAGGCACATGGAATACAAGAAGTCTATACTCGCCAGGAAGATTAGACAACATAGTACTTGAGATGGAAAGACTAAAAGTGGACTTACTTGGGGTAAACGATGTAAGATGGCCAGGAATAGGCTCGATAAATACAGATAATGGAATGCTATACTACTCAGGAAACAATGACCCAAAACATCAGTACGGAGTAGGAATAATCCTAAACAAAAAGTTAAACAGCTCAGTTACAAACTTTACTCCCTATTCAGATAGAGTAGTAATGATACAATTAAAGACAAATACTGGAATTATGAAAGTGATCCAAATATACGCACCAACTACAGATAAAGAAGATGAGGAAGTTGAAGAATTCTATACACAACTAAATGCAGTACTAAGAAGTATAAATCGTTGCGAAGTGACCATAGTGATGGGCGATTTTAACGCCAAGGTAGGAAAAACAAAGGTAATTGGCTGCACTGGTGAATTTGGCCTCGGGGATCGGAACGAGCGCGGTGACCGTCTGATTCATTTCTGTCAAGATGAGAATTTTATAATCACCAACACACTCTTTCAGCTCCCTAAAAGAAGGCTGTATACCTGGACATCTCCGGCCCATACAAAGCAGAAAATCATACGAAATCAAATAGATTATGTGCTCATCAGAAATAGATATAAAAATGCCGTAAAAGCAGTGAGAACTTACCCTGGAGCTGACATCCACTCAGATCACAATCCTGTAATAGCAAAGGTACAAGTTAAACCAAAGAAGATCATAAAGAAACAGAACAACAACATAGATATTCAACTTCTTAAGGATAAAAAGATACACGAAGTTGTAGTTGACCAGATAAAGCAAAATGTAACAACAGCAATGAAAGAAAATGAACTACATCAAGATGTCGACATAAGATGGAATCGAGCTCAAACAGTTCTGACAGCAGTAGTGAAAGAAAACCTAACTAGGAAAGCAACAAAAAGGAAATATTGGATGACTGAGAAAATCATAGAGCTCATGGATGAACGCCGGACCCATAAGAACCAAAATGAAAAACAGTATAAAATCTTACATAAAACGAATCAAACAGAAATAAAAAAGGCAAAATCAGAGTGGAGCTCTAAACAATGTGAAGAAATAGAAATGCACGAAAGAAACTATGACAGCTTTCATATGCACAAAAAAATCAAAGAGATGACAGGAGCTAGAAAAACATTCCAAGCTAACCATGTGATCAAGAGCGCGGATGGCCGCATAATAACAGATGTGAAAGAAAAAGTAACGAGATGGGAAACCTACGTGCGGGAACTCTTTAATGATGAAAGACCAACACAAGTACCAATAAGAGTAGAAGACGAAGAACCTAAAATAATGAAACATGAACTCGAATATGCCCTCAACAGTATGAAGCCAAGAAAGGCTACGGGACCGGATCAAATACCAGCTGAGATATTAAAATTATTCGATGAACACCTAATAGATAGTCTCCTAGACCTGTTTAACACAATATATGACACAGGCATCATACCGAAACAATGGCTTTTATCGACATTTGTATTGATCCCTAAAAAAGCAAATGCTAGAGAGTGCACAGATTATAGGACTATTGCACTTATGAGCCATGCACTAAAAATCTTTCTAAAAATCATCCATAAAAGAATTTATCGAAAACTAGAAGAGGACATAAGTGATAGCCAATTTGGATTTAGAGAAGGGCTTGGAACAAGAGAAGCACTCTTCGGAATAAATATTCTTTTTCAAAGATGCCTAGACATAAATCAAGACCTGTTTATGTGCTTCATCGATTTCCAAAAGGCTTTCGATAAAGTTCAGCATGACAAATTACAACAACTAATACTTAGAAAGAATTTAGACCGGAAAGACGTCAGGATAATTACCAACCTATATTGGGGACAAAGTGCAGTTGTAAAAATCGAAAATGAACTGACAGACGAAATAGAAATACGCCGCGGAGTTAGACAAGGCTGCATCCTATCCCCGCTATTATTCAACATATACAGTGAAGCTATATTTGAAGAAGCTTTGATAGGAGAACCAATAGGTATAAACATAAATGGAGAGGTAATAAATAACATCAGATATGCCGACGATACGGTATTATTGGCAGGTAGCGAAGCAGAACTACAACACATACTCGAAAGAGTAAACCACCAATGTGAAGCTTATGGACTTCAAATGAATCTTTCATAAACTAAGTGTATGGTAGTTTCTAAGGCACATAACCAACAAGTGCAACTAAATATCAACAATACCATAATTGAAAGAGTAGATTCCTACAAATATCTTGGAACCGTACTAGACAAAACAAGCGACCAGGCAGGTGAGATACGAAGAAGGATGGAGATAGCAAGATCAGCGTTTATGAAAATGAAAAAGTTTATTTGTAACAGAGACACTAATATAGAATTACGAATTAGAATACTACGCTGTTATGTGTTCTATATCCTGCTAGACGGAGTTGAAGCCTGGACCCTAAAGAAACCTGAACTAAAACGGTTGGAAGCGTTCGAGATGTGGTGTTATCGCAGAATGTTTAGAATATCCTGGAAAGATAAAGTCACCAACAAACAGGTACTTGAAAAGGTAAAAAAGGAATGCGAAGTCGTGCTGACCATTAAGAAAAGAAAACTAGAGTATCTAGGCCATGTCATGAGAGGCCCCAAATATAGTCTTATTATGCAGGGAAAAATTAAAGGAACCAGGAGTATTGGTAGGCGTAGAGTATCCTGGCTGAAGAACCTGCGCGAGTGGTTTAGCTGTAGCAGCACGGAACTGTTCAGAGCAGCGGTGAACAGGATAAGAATAGTCATGATGGTGTCCAACCTCCGGTAGGAGAAGGACTGCAAGAAGAAGAAGCTACTGGGAACAGCTACAGAGAAGCCTTTCACATTTTTTTAGGGTCTCAAGACCTTCTTTTTCCGCGGCCTTCCTCATGTCCTTGTTTCTATAGTGTATACTGCCTAAATTCCACAGACACTCTTGTTCAACAAATAAATCAACAAGTTTAATTGTTTCATCCTCTGAGAACTTAACCATTTTTGAAAGAAAATATTGCGCAACAACGTGTACACTGCAACTTAAACTGTACTGGTACTTGCTGTTGTAGGGTAGAAGATGTTTACACGGGTAGAATGAAGAGACTATAGTCCATTTTTTTTAAGAATGCAGTACAGGGAAGATAGGGCTTATTTGACCTTGTTCTCTGATTGGCTTAAATCGAGGAGAAGTTCACACAGACGATATTTACTTCTCTATCTCAACTTCTTTTCTCTCTTTCTTTTCACATACATTTTTGAATTAACACGGCAGCTATTGACAGCTAACAGCTGCCAATAGCTGCCGTGTCAATTCAAAATTGTCATCTGATCTCTTTGTAGCATTTAGATTTTTTGCGTTTTTCTCCATTTATTTGTTTTTATTTTGTTAATATTGTTACCATTTGGTTTATTTAATCTCTATTTTTCAATACAAACAATAGTAGTATTCATGCTTTCTCGTATTGCTATATCATCTCATTGAAGAAAGTGTACACTGTTGTGTAATTTTGAATTTTATACTACCATGGGTGATAACGAGGTGCCCAGTACTTGCCCAGCAACAAAAACTCAAGCTGTGGCACTCACTGCAGCAGCTGTTGCTCTATAATTTTTATAAAAAGTTATTCAATAATAATAAGATATTCAATCAAACCATTTATAAATTACCAAATTTATATTCAAGTAACTATATTTGAATTTAGCGCCAAATTTTATAACTAGATTGAACATTTATCATAGTGTAAATCAGATTTCTAGTTACTGCATTCTTAAAAACAATGAACTATAGTAGAGTGGGACTCGTGGTGAGGGTAAGTAGAGTAGAGTCCACTTTACTGCACGCAGTATAGTACTCTACTCTACTAGATACTCTGTACTCTACTCTACTCAGACAGTTTTTGGGGGTTTCTACGAGTAGAGTTACTCTACTCCCTACTCTACTCTGCCCATTACTATACCCGTGTAAACCAGGCTTTAGTTATAGTATGCACATAGAAAGCTTAAATTTGGCAGGAATGTTGAATTAAGAATTTAAATTTCCCGCCTTTCCATCTTGTTTGAACAAATGTATAATGTCGATAATAAACAAGTCTGTCTGTCTAATAAAAATAATAAATATATCGTCATTATTTAATGTATCAATAAGTGTTAGTTAATTATTTATATAGTTATTCAAAATTAATAGTGAATTAATGAGAAAGTCAACACATTCAATTTGCTAACTAATTTTTGATTTAGCCGCTTGCGTTTTTTTACCTGAACATTCCACCCCTCTCCCGCGTCGCAGGTGTTTCTTGTTCTTCTTTCGAATAGGCCTACTTTGGACCACGCTTGTTCAACTGTTGGGCTTTGACCTTTGCCCAGTATTGTCGCATCTTCTGCCGGTGTAACTCCTTTCTCTCTCCAGTCCATGGGGACCTTTCCTTCGAGGTTTCTCCTGAAATCCACGGACTTCCTTCAGTGTGCGTCTCAAGACTCTCTGTTTTTGAGATCTGTAATTCCCAGTTCTTTAATATCCTTTTCGGTCTCTGTCAACCAAGTGGTATGAAGCTTCTTGTTTAGCCAGAAGGTGAGCAGACAGTTGGTTAATCGGTTTGGTGGCAATCTTGCAACGTGGCCATAGAAAGCTACCCTTCTTTTCCTTGCACAGTCAGAAAGCATCTCAATATGTTTGTAGAGCTTACAGTTATGCCGCCTTCGGAATTCCCCATCTTCCTTTACCGGGCCTAGGATCTTCCTGAGGTTTCTCCTCTCTCTGATTTCCAATTTCTCTATTAGACCCCTGCGGTTCAAGGAAGGTTAGGTTAGGTTTAAGTGGCAGCTAATGCTCACATAGGCCTCAGATGGGCCCATTGTGTTACCACGGTACTTGGAGTACAACCCTCAGGGGATTTTGTCAAACCATTTCGAGCCGTGGATGAACCTCATGAGAGTCTGTGCATCTAGTGATGCGAGGTCAGAGGTTTCAGTGAGGCCATATTTGCCTGGTTACCTCGCAGGTGTCTTCATCCCTCCACCTTAGCTCCGCTAGGTTCGAGGTTATTTCAGCTATGGTCTCCTTGCACGAGGCAAATGGAATACCAATATCCTGTAATACTTTGGTTGAGTGCAGGCTTGTGCCGTTCTTTGCAAGTTCATCCGCTTTTGCGTTACCTGGGATCTCGCTGTGGTTTGGTACCCACATGAGTCTCACATGTGTGTGTGCTGCGAGCTCATTCAGCTTTCTCCGACAGTCAGAGACCACTGTTGAGTTGGTGCACACGCTAGTAATTTCCCGGAGAGCAGCTTGGCTATCGGTGTAAATATGGATCTATTCACCAGGGTCCCCATTTACCATCACTCTGCTGCCCCTTTTATGGCGGTTACCTCCGCCTGTAGAACGCTGCAGTAGTCTGGCAGGCGTAAGCTAATTCTGAGGTTGAGGTCGTTGGAAAAAACTCCGCTGCCCACTTTATCCTCTCTCCGTGAGCCGTCTGTAAAGACCTGCGTGTGTCCTGCTGGTACCTCTTTCTTTTCCATCCACTCCTCTTTAGAGGGTATGTGGTATGAGAAGTTGTTGCCAAAAGCAGGTGTTGCTAGACATCGGTCTATGTTTTTGGGCACCCCTTTAAATTCATTGATTATTCCGGCGTGTCCACGATAGTCCGATGTCAACATTCGCACTGACTTTAGTCTAAGTGCTGTGGTAATGGCAAGTTGCTTGCCCATTAAACGACCGGGGCTATGTCCAGGATTGTCTCCAAGGCTTTCGTATGCGTCGTTCTCATGGCTCCCGTTATCATGAGCGCCGCCATTCTCTGCACTTTTGTAAGTGCCATTTGATGGACTCTTTTATTAAGTGTCGGCCACCATATGAAAACGCCGTAGTAGAGTATTGGTGTAACTACGGCTCTGTATAGCCAGAAGGTAATCTTGGGGTTGAGGCCCCAAGATTTCCCCACCGCTCTCTTGCAAGAGTACAGCGCCACCGTTGCTTTCCGTACTCTTTCGTTTATGTTTAGCTTCCATGATAACTTTCGGTCTAGTATGAGACCTAAGTACTTGGCGCTATCCTTGATCGTCAGTTCAGTGCCCTTTAGCATTGGGAGCCTGAATTCTGGGAAAAACGACGCCACACCTTTTGCACCACTGCGCTAGTTTCGATAGGGCCCCTTCAACAAGTTTCGACATTGTATTGAGGTGTTTCCCTGAGGCCGCTATTGCTACGTCATCCGCATAGGCGACGACCCTGCAGCCGGATTTCCTAAGTTGGAGGAGCAGCTCATTTAGTGTTCCAAATGTTCCAAAGCAATGGTGAGAGGACGCCTCCTTGTGGGGTTCCCCTACTCACCTTCCTTCTTATGTGGGATTCTCCCATTGTGGCCCTAATGTTCCTTTCACGGAGCATTTTTCCGATCAGGTGACATAGAGCGTTGTCCATAGCTAGTCCAGTTAAGGCTAATTCTATGGCTTCAGGCTTCACGTTGTTAAATGCCGCTTCTATATCGAGGAAGACAACCATCGTGAACTCCTTATGCCTCATCGAGCTCTCTATTTGGTTTACCAAGGCGTGGAGTGCTGAGTGCGTGGAGTGCCACGGATTTCCCCTTTGTGTATGCGTGCTGAGACATTGACAGCATTTCAGGGTGTAATGCCTCCTTCATGTGCAAGTCAATCAGTCTTTCAAGTGTCTTTAGCAGGAACAATGATAAGCTGATTTTTCTCAGGTCTTTGGGGGAGGTGTGTGAGGCCTTTCCTCCTTTTGGGATGAAGACCGCTTTTTCTTTTTGACGATCCCTGGAATTCTTTTGGACGATCCCTGGGTTACCGCCGACTCATGCTCTTTCGTAACTTTAAGGGCCCACTCGAGTTTCGCCTTGTCTTGATCAGACCACTTTTCCTCCGGGATGCCCTTACATTTGTCGAGGAGTTTGTAAGCCGCCCTTCTATCCCTGTAGGCTCTGACGGACGGTTTCACCTCTTTTTTGCTAGATGCCGCTTTATTCAGCTCTGCATCATGACTAGTGCTAGGCCCGGGTTTCGTTAGCCTGCTACTTGTGTTGTCCTTAGAGGACGGGAGTCTCCCTTTACGGGTGGACTTTTTGTGGAACTCACGTTCCGGGAATGGATTGTTGCCCACACCAGATCCGATTGGGCGGCCTGCTTGCGCAGGGTGGGATTCCCAGCTGTTTGGATGCCCGTACCCACCTGGTGGTTGTTACCTCGGTTTACACTATCCATTGAGGGGGGGGGGGGTACAATTTATACCTTTTGCCAGGTTTCCTTTCGTTAGGGACCAGACTGACCTCCTTCTGGCCATGCATCCTCTTCGCACGGGTAAGGTCCACCACCGTAGGATTAGGAGTTATAGACTGAAGAAGAAAGAAGTTTAACTCCCTAGCCCTCGATACCTACTAGCATCAGGAGTTGAAAGGTGGTCAAGAGTAGACCGAAGAGTTGACCAAGGGAGGTCGAAAGATCAAAGAAGGAAAGATAAGAGGAAACTGGTAATCTCGTGCCGAAGCATGGTTACCATGGAATGGTGTTGGTCCGCGTGTGCAATCCCCTATCCGCCACCCGGGGACGTGCCTGGTAGGGGTTACACCTTCCCCCGCAGGGTTCAAGGAAAGACTCTCAAAAAATCAAAATAATTTATTACATATTGAATGTACAAGATACATATATGCATTGTCACAAAAATACTAATCACAGATGTAAACTAAAGAATTCATCAAAAGAATATAATGTCTGTTTAACTAAAACGTTTTTCAATTTTTCCTGAAAACTTTGTAAGACACTTCATTGGTAAGATAACTAGAGAGCTTGTTGTAAATAGACACTCCAAAATTAGTTGGTGATTTACTACTGATTTGTAGATTAGATTTAGGTGTGTAAAGTTTATTACAGCCTCTGGTATTATGGTGGTGTATATCCATATTTCTATCGATACTCCTTTTATTTTTGTGTATAAAACTTGACACTTCTAATATATACATGCTGATTACAGTTAGTATTTTTAACCGCTCAAAAATGGGTCTACAAGATATTCCTGAGGAAATACCCATTAAGCAACGGATAACTCTCTTCTGAACAATCAGAACATTAACAATTTTATTTGAGGTTCCCCAAACCAGTATTCCGTAGTTTAAGAGAGAATGAACCTCAGCATAGTAAAAATCAGAGATGTTATGGATATGAAATTTCGGATCTGGATACGGATATAGGAATAATATTATACCGGTTTCGGATATGAATTTTTTTCGGATAATCCGTTAGTTTCGGTTACAGATATCATATTTCTAAGGAATTATAAAAGTAGAATGCTAATTTGTAAATAATTTGATTTTATTTCTATGTTATTATTTGTATTACCTACAATCATATGTCATACAAGTAAGTACTACAATATAAGTAGGTACTACAATTATATGTCATATATCGAATTGCAAACGCCTTTTGATGT
Source organism: Phosphuga atrata (assembly GCA_944588485.1). NCBI lineage: Eukaryota > Metazoa > Arthropoda > Insecta > Coleoptera > Silphidae > Phosphuga > Phosphuga atrata. The sequence goes on from OX155906.1 coordinate 9,842,716, forward strand.
AGCCTTTTAGAGATGTTTTCTATTTCAATATTCCAAGTTAAAAATTCTTCAATGACTACGCCTAGAAATTTTGTATGCTTAACTCTATTTAAGTTCATGTTCACAACTTTTGAATTTAAACTCTCCGCGTAGTTACTTCGCTGGCTTTGATAGATAATATACTCGGATTTATCTGTATTCAGAAACAAATTATTTACTGCAAACCATTGGCCTACCCTATCTAATAATTTTTGAGCTAATATTCTATTGCCATCACCAAGTGTGTCGGGTAAAATAAAGATCGCGTCATCTGCATAGAAACTACACTGATACATATTTATGTATGCTGGTAAATCTGCTATATACATTATAAATAACATTGGTGCTAGTATACTCCCTTGAGGGACACCAACATTTATATGAATAATATCAGATTGGGCCGTATTGTTATTATGATTTACTGCAACGAATTGACTACGATTACCTAAATATGATCTTAACCATCTACCAGCTTTTCCCCTTATTCTATAAGTGTATAGCTTATTTAGTAGATTCTCGTGTTCGACACAGTCGAACGCTTCAGATAGATCGCAGAAAATTCCAATAGGTCTTTTTCCTCAATCTACTTCCTGCATAATTCTGGTGATAACTTCTACTATGGCTGTGTTTGTAGATTTTCCTTTTTGGAAACCATGCTGTTGAGTAGGGATAATATTAAATTTTTCAACAAAGAGAGTTAAACGTTTCAACATGCAGTGCTCCAGGATTTTTGCAAATATAGAAGTCAACGCAACTGGTCTGTAATTATTTAGATCGGTTCTGCTCCCATTTTTATATATTGGACAGATTTTTGAGGTTTTTAGAATCACGGCGAACTGTTCCATTGAAAAGGACGCATTTATAATGTGAGTAAGTGGGTTAATTATGAGATTCCGAAATTCCTTTATGATGTGACATGGCACACCATTCCGCAAGATTTTTTATTTTTCAATGCTTTAATGATAGTCAAAACTTCTATGTTAGTGAATTCCTGTATGTATATGGTTTTCGGGTTACATGACATATGTCTATTTGAAATTTTGGTGGGTTCAATATTCTAAATAATTCTGTCTGGAGCATGTTTGAAAAAGTCATTGAACATATTTGCTATGGTTTAAGGTTCTCTAACTAAGGTATCATTTTCTATTAGCTCTATTGGTCTTCTTAACTGTAATTTGTTCGTTTGGTTATTTATTAGATTCCAGAGTGCTTTTTGTTTATTTGATGCCCCACTCACGTTTTTATTATAAAATTGCCTTTTGGGTGGACACCAGTAGTAGCTTCTGGTTAATTTCCTTCAATCTTACATATTGCGGTCTAAGAATAGGGTATTCTTTTTGTAAAATGTAGAGATCCCTAAACTTTGCTGATCATATTTTGATTTCCTTTGTAATCCATGTCTTTTTACTCATATTTACTTTTATCATAGGAAAACTGTTGTTTAAGTGGTATTGGAAAGTTTTTATAAATGCAATCATTTTTTTATTGACATCTACATTGGTATATGTATCTCTCCATGTTTCTTGAGTTAGAGCCTTTTCAAATTCTGCTTTGTTTTCATAGGTGAAGCTTCTAATTTGCCGATATTGTGTTGTGGTTTTCTTCTTTCTCATGACGCTTAACCTTAATAGTCGATGATCTGACATTAGAGTATCCTCCACTGAAGTTATTATCTGCAGTCCGGACTCTCTTGGATAATGATGCTCTTTCTGATAAGTTGGGTTCAATCCATCCGCCGAGATACTTAAATTTCTCAGTCCTCTTGATGTTTCCCTGTTCTAGTAACATCTCTCTGTTTGCTTCTCTAATGTTGGTGAAGAATTCTGTTTTCTCCAGCGACACTTGAAGACCCACTTTGGCACCCTGTTTTCTGAGGCAGTTTACCTGCATTGTTGCCATCTCAAGAGAATCAGCACCCTGTGCAACCAACCGTGCCATGTCATCTGCAACAGCCAGGCAATCTACAACCAGTACATCGTTCTTACGTCCCAGGTAGATACCACTCTGAGCACCTAAATTGTTCAGTTCCTTGCGCCATTCTCTCATAAGCTTTTCAAGGACACAGTTGAAGAGAAGTGGGGAAAGTCCATCTCCTTGTCTCACTCCAGTTTTTATTTCGAAGCTTTCTGAAATCTTGCCTCTAAATTTAACCTTGGAATGGGTGTTGGTCAAAGTTTCTAGGATGAGTCTGCGGGTTTTGTTGTCTAGTGCTAGTTGCTGGAGTACTTTGTTAAGCGTTTCTCTATCAAAGGAATCGTAGGCCTTCCTAAAATCAACAAAGGTGACGACCACCTTGCGGTTTCTCATCTTGGAGTATGCAAGTACAGTTTTAAGATAGGATCTGTTCAACACAGGATCGGGTCTTCCTGAAGCCTCCCTGGTATTCTCCCAGTTGACTATCCAACTGATTTTCTGCCCTTGTTTGTAACGCCTTCGAAAGAATCTTGTATGTTACCGGGACGAGAGAAATTCCACGGTAGTTGTTTAGATCAGTAAAATCTCCCTTTTTGGGAAGCGGATGGATCAGAGCAGATTTCCAATCGGGTGGTAATTTCTCTGTTTCCCAGTTGTCCCAGATTGTTTCCAGCACCTTTCCACAGTTCAGCAACGATAGAGTCCACTCCAGCTGCCTTATTATTCTTAAGAAGTTGAATGATCTGGCCAACTTCTTCCAATGAAGGGGGAAGCGAGTCCGGGTTTGGTGTGGTTTGTTAATAGTCGAAGTCTTTGCTGGGTGGGTCACAATTGAGTAGATTTTTAAAGTACTGAGCCAAAAGGTGGCAGTTGTCCTTGTCGTTATATGCCAGTTTGCCTTGTGAGTCTCTGAAGTGGAGGCTTGGCGGAGCGTATTTTGTGAGTGCCTGCTTGAAGATTCCAAAGAAATCTCTGGAATTATTCTTAGCAAAGCTCTCTTCGATTTGGGTTAGTTGGTTTTATGTAAAGGTTCGTTTGGTTCCTCGAATTATCTTGGCTGTAACCTTTCTTTGTTCCAAAAATGTATGCCAATTTTCCTTGGTCTTTTTAGAATTCCACTTCACCCAGGCTATCTGTCTTTGGGCTATTGCATTGCCACAGTCTTTAGTCCACCACGGATGCTTCCTTCTTCTAGCGAGAGGGGCGAGTTCATTGGCCGCCTTGACAAGAGTCTCCTTCAGTTGGTCCCAGTTGTTTAGGTCTGTGTTGGTCAGTCTCTGACTTAGTTCTTGAGTCACTCGACGTCAAATCTTACCATTTTGGAGGTTCTGTGTAATCTAGTGTTTCTAGGCTGGAGTCTTATTTTGATCTTTGAGAGGTAGTGGTCTGAGTCCAGATTGGCGCTTCTTAGTACCTTCACGTTTTGTATTTCCTTTTGAGATTTTCGTGAAATGGCCACATGATCTATCTGGAATTCACCCAGGTGGGTATTAGGTGAAATCCAAGTTTTCTGCTTCCATTGCATTGTTTGTTTCTTTTTCACAGGTGTTTGTTATTTCTGTATCCTTTTCTTCTCGTTTAATTTTTCGTGTCCTTTTCGATTGTAGAGCATCTGCTATCTGTTTCATATCTACGGCGTTGCTGATTGCATTTGCTATTTTTAGTTATCTCTTGAGGATTATTTGTAATTTCACGCTTTTGATGCGCCATACAGTTTATAAGCTTGTTATTAGTTTCTATTACATTATGATAAGTTTCTAATAGTTTATCAATTTTCGAATTTAGCAAATTAATTTCCTGTGTCCACTAATACTGTGGCTGTCTGGCAGCTTTGAAATCAACAGTGGACTTAAACAGGGTGATGCGTTATCTCCACTACTATTCAACCTTGTATTAGAGAAAGCCATGAGGTCGGCCGAAATAAAAACAGAATTGCTATCGGGTCAAGGTCCCAAAGTGTTACTCGCATATGCAGATGACATAGATCTCGTTGGAGACTCCATTCTATCCACGAAAGACATTTTCAACAAGGTGGAAGGAGCAACAAGTGAAGTAGGGCTGAAGATTAATGAAGATAAAACGAAATATATGTGTATAAATAGAACGACACGAAGAGACAGAATAGGACAAAATATGACGATCAACACCTTTAATTTCGAAAGAGTACAACGTTTTAAGTATCTGGGGGCCGTAATCACAGCGGACAACGATGTTACCGAAGAAATAAAAGACAGAATCCAATCTGCAAACCGCTGTCTATTTGCACTGAATAAGTTCATAAAATCAAAAAATCTCACAAGAAGTTCAAAGATCAAAATCTATAAATCCATCGTCAGACCTGTAATAACATACGGATGCGAAACGTGGACCATGACCAAAGCAAACGAAGAAAAGCTCAGACGCTTTGAACGAAAAATACTTTTCGGACCTCACCATGACATCACCACAGACCAGTATAAGATCAGAACCAATATCGAATTAAAAGCACTCTACAACGACACCGATATTGTCCAAGAAATTAAATCACAGCGACTAAGATGGGCAGGCCACGTGCACAGACTGCATAACGAAAGACTTGTAAAACTGGTATGGGAGGAGATTCCCACAGGCAAGAGACCGCTCGGACGTCCCAGAATGCGATGGAGAGATAACATCCAAGCAGATCTCCGGAAAATGAACATTCCATTTGACCCTAGGTTGATGGAAGACCGAACAAATTGGAAAAAAGTTGTACAGTCAGCCAAGACCCACCCAGGGTTGTAGCGCTACGTGATGATGATGATGACTTGACTTCCACTGTCTCTAATTCAAATCAAATAATTTATTTCATTATACTAAAGGTACGTACACAATATAGAAAACTAGCATATAGTTTTTACTATAGGTGTAGTAAACTAGCATATGTGTTCACACGAGCTCAAATTATAGTCAACTATACGCCAAATTTTACTATCCGATAGTTGAACTATACGCCATACAGAAATATTACTAAAGAGGTGGTCACACGGGGAGCAAAACTGGACGTATATTTTGCTATACGATAGCTGATATAGTTTTATTTTGATGTGTGCATACAAGCGAAATTCAGTCATGAGATGACATGACATTCAGACATGAATAATATAATGAAAAGAAAGGTTGCCGCTGCGGTTATAGTTATTAGTTTGCATAAAAAAAAGGGAGAAAAGAAGAAAAAAAGATCTGTTTGGGTGAAACAATGGATAATGCGTCGCGGTGGAAATTCTCAAAATTTGTTGTACGAACTTCGTACAGAAGATGAAAATTGTTATCGCAATTTTCTTCGGATGACTTCGGAGGACTTTGATTGCCTATTAAAAAAAGTAACACCTTTCATAAAAAAATGTGACATAAATATGAGACCTGCGATATCTCCAACAAAGCTTGCCATAACATTACGATATATGGCTACAGGTAATATATAATTTATTATTGTATACAATTATTATTATTATTATATAGTTATATATCTTTCAGGTGATAGCTACGCTTCACTCTTGTATTTGTTTCGCGTAGGCAAGTCTACAATTTCTAAATTTATACCTGAGGTTGCTGAAGCAATATACAAAGCACTGCATGAGTAATATTTAAAGGTAATTGAAGAAACAAGCATAGTAAAAAGTAAAGTAAAAACTTTATTTTAAATATATATATTATACTCTCGATTTGATTTGTTTATGTGTATGTATGTGTGTGTGTGTGTGTGTGTATGTATTTCGTGTACGTGTATATGTATGTATATGTATTTGAGTATGTATATGTCCATATGTATACAAGATATCAATTCGGAGTCACATAACGGCACGTTGATTTAAAATAAGTTTAAAACAAAAACAAACAAAAAGTTTATATAATTCATTCATTTCATTTAATTAATTCATTTTGATAAATATTTGTTATTATGAAAATTGGACATTTAAATGTGCGATCGTTAATACCCAAAATTAATTGTGTTAGGCAGCTTCTCATAGGTTTCGAATATGACGTCCTTGCAGTGAGAGAAACATGGCTCTCAGAAAACATTAGTAATGAGATTATTAGTATTGCTGGGTATAGAGTTTCTCGATGTGATCGCCCGAGCAGAGGTGGTGGTGTGTGTTTCTATTTGCGTAATAATCTCAAATTTAACATTTTAAATAGTGATCCAGCAGTTGAACAACTATGGATATCGATAAATAATATTGCTATAGGCGTCCTATATCGACCCGAGACTATAAATTATAAACTCTTCATAGATCATCTGGAAGAGTCCATTGATAACGCACTTACTTCTTGTGAAAAAGTCTTCTGTTTAGGTGACTTCAATATAGATATGATGAAACCAGACGATCCCAAAACAGTTTACTTTAACTTCATCATACGCTCTGCAGGTATGCAGCAAATTGTTTCCCAGCCTACACGAGTCACGCTTTCCTCAATTACCACGATAGATCTAATCATAATTACCGGCAATATTTTAGTACAAGATACTGGTGTAAAAGATATAGATTTCTCGGATCATGATCTAGCCTATGTCGAAGTTCAAAACGACGTAAACAAATTATCATCCAGATTACTTACATACCGTAATTTTAATCACTTTTCTTTCGATGATCTATCTAATGAACTTAATTCTTCGCCATTAGCCGAAATTTATTACTTAAATAACATTGACGACAAAGTAGCTCTGCTCAATAACTGTGTTCTAGATATATTTAACAAACTAGCTCCGCTTAGAACAATAAAAGTAAATAAACAAACACCCCCATGGCTAACGGATAATATTAAACTTCTAATTAAACTTAGAACTAAAGCAAAGGCTAAATTCAAAAAAACCAAAAGCCCAAGTGATTGGAACTATTACAAAAGTCTTCGTAATTATGCAAAGGTGGCCATAAAAAAAGAAAAGAAAGCTTTCTTTCAATGGAAATTAGATACCACAGATCCTAAAAAAATGTGGAAGGAATTAAGATCCCTGAATCTTATTCCAAATAAGAGTAACAAAGTTAGTCAGATTCCCTCTGACTTCGGGAACGCTAATGACATAAATGACTATTTCACTGGTTCTATACCAAATCCCAATGTAAACTATAGTGACCTTATAGGCTACTACAAACATAACTTTAAATGTAATTTCTCTTCTGGCTTCACCTTCAAACTTGTAGATATAGAGGATGTCAATAAAATTTTGAAAAACATCAAATCCACCTCCAGTGGCTATGATGGTTTGAATATTAGATTCATTAAATTATGCTGCCCCTATATACTGCCCTTCATTACCAATATAATAAATAGTTGTTTACTAGATGGGGTCTTTGCCAGCGCGTGGAAGATGGCACTGATTACGCCATTACCGAAAAAACAAAACCCCACTCAACTTAGTCATCTGAGGCCAATAAGTATTCTGCCAACACTTTCCAAAATCTTAGAAATAATCATGAACAACCAAATAAAACAGCACATGGCATAACATCTTACCTAAATTCCAATCAGGTTTTAGAGAAGGTTACAGTTGCACCACTGTGCTGTTGAAAGTCACTGATGACATCCTACTAGAATCCGATGCGGGATTAATAACAGCACTAGTACTTCTTGACTACAGCAAAGCCTTCGACACGCTCAATCACCAACTGTTACTATCAATACTTCATTACATTGGTTTCGGTCAGTCAGCCATAGAACTTTTAAGTAATTACTTAGTAGGGCGGTGCCACGCAGTAAAATTAGGGTCTGGTATATCAAACTTCCAGGAGTGGGTGTCCCCCAGGGGTCGATCTTGGGGCCTATATTGTTCACTATATATACGGCCTCCATCTTAGATAAGTTATCGTATTGCAAATATCATATGTACGCGGATGATACGCAACTGTACATTTCTTTTCCAGCCGAAGATTACCGAGATGCATTACTTAAACTGAATTATGACCTCAATACACTATACGAAGTGTCCCTTTCTCATGGGCTAATTTTAAATCCGTCTAAGTCAGCATACCTTCTCTTTGGGCCTAAAGGAAAGTGTATTGAATTAGTGACCAGTTTTAAACCTTCAATAAATAATCAGCCCATCGCATTTGTTTCTGAAGCGAAAAACCTAGGCATCACCCTTGATAATACTTTTAGATATAATAAATATGTGAGTCAATGTATCAGTATTGCTTACGGCAATCTAAGGGTCATATATTATAATCGGGAGTTTTTATCTCAAAGAATAAAAATTTCGCTGTGTGAAATGACAGTATTATCACAATTTTCTTATTGTTCTCCGTTACTACATCCATGCCTAGATCAAAGGACAAAAACTCGTATTCAACGGATTCAAAACTCATGCTTACGGGTTATTTTTGGTCTACGCAAATTCGATAAAATAAGCCACAAACTGTCTGATTTAAACTGGTTAAATATGGATAACCGTCGCATAATGCAAAGTTATTCCTTATTTTATAATATTATCAAATATAAAACACTTGCTTATCTGTTCGAAAAACTTTCATATAGATGTGACATTCATACCCTTAATACAAGAAATCGTGGCCGCTTATCACCACCTGCTCATAAAACAAGTTTATTTGCAAGATCATTTCATTATACAATTATCAATCTATTTAACAACCTTCCACTCTTCTGCAACAACTTCGATTCGAAATCTAAGTTTAAAAAATATATTTTCGCAGTTTTATATAATAAACAATGTTCCCCATTACCTGTATCTCCGTGAGATGTTAGCTGCTATACAAAATCGTCCTGCCTTCATGTACTTATGTTATTCCAACTGTACTTTTACCATTTTATTTAGCTATGTCGATAATTGATATTATATTTATTTAATTATATTTATATATCTTTATTAATTATATTATATATCTTTATTAATTTGATGTACCGAGGTGTAATGGAAGAACAGGGTGTGCCTTGGCACACATCTGAATTACATCTCATTTTTTCCTCTGCATCAGAATGTATTTTTCTCTTTCAGTTATATATATTTTTTTAAGTTACTGATTACTACGTTATACTGATCGTTCTGTTAAAGAGGCAAAAATAAATAAATTATTATTATATTTTTCATTCTTTTAATTATTTAAAAACTCAACTTCAACGATTTCATTTGACGAGGTACTTGACATTTCTGCCTCAAAAATTAAATTATTTATTTGGTGAGTTAATACGGCCCTTGTGTGAGTGTCGAATTGATTTAGCTTTTCTCCCACATATTTCGAAAATAATTCTGTAGGATTAGCTTTTTCTACAGGAGTCTGTAATATTTTATAGGCTAATTCTAATTCTCTATCTTCTCTTTCATTCTCCCTTTTTCTTTTTTTTTCTTTCTTCTTTTTTACTGGTGTTTGTGGTTCTGATGATGGTTCACCATCGGTATCAATAACTCCTCCACTTGGGTCATCTTCAGCCATTGGTCTTGGGTCATCAGTGGTAGTATTCACATTTTCCTACAAAAATTATACATAATATATCATAAGTGTAGAAATGAATAAAATATAGTAGTATTATATATAATTAATATCATGAATAAAATATATTATGTTTATTAATTTAATATTTATTAATATAATATTTATAAATAATTATATTATTTATTTATTTACGGGTAGCACCCAATTCAAAGATATGTTTTTATAAAGGTATATGATACATGAATACTTATAACTAAGGGTAAACCTAAAAACTATACGAATGATCAAAATGGGTTTTTTTTTTTTTACAAATTAAGAAGCGACGGCAATCTTCGTTTCAAGCTACTTTCGGAGATATTAAAAAAATCCACTTGAATTTCGTTAGCGTTCGATATAATTCTGGCTAATGGTGAATGTTTTCCATAATTGCATCTGTGGAAATCAATTGCAAAAGTCTGAGTGTTTCGAGTTACTCTAGATGGAACGTGTAGGCCAATTAAGGACAGGAGATGTGGACAATCAGCATTATAGTTCAAAATCTTATGCAGAAATCTAATGTCTGCATAAACTCTACGAGTGCTGAGTTTCTCTATTTTTGTTGTATTGCGAACTTCTCTCAGTGAGTTTTGAATTAAAGGTATATTCAATTTATAGGCTAAATATCTCAAAAATTTGTTCTGCGTTTTTTCTATATTATTTATATGGATTTTATATGTTGGTGACCATACACATGAACAATACTCCAATATTGATCTAACCAAAGAATAATAAAGAGTTTTTATGGAATCGACATTAGTGAATTCTCTTGTGGTCCTGCACACAAAGCCCAGCATTTTTGTCGCCTTATTGACAACCTGCTCAAAGTGGAGATGAAAATTAATCTTGGTGTCAAAAAGAACACCGAGATCTCGAACAAAGTTTGCTCTTGTGAGAGGTTCACCTTCAATATTATACCCAAATTCAATATGTTCAAGTGATCGATAAAGAGACATAACATTGCATTTGTTTACATTCAACTCCATGTAATTTTCAGTGCACCATTTGACAATTGAAGTAAGGTCCTTTTGAACATTTTCACAATCTTGTTCGTTGTTGACATGGCTAAGGATTTTAAGATCATCTGCGAACAGCATAAATTTTGAATGTTTAATTATTCCTTCAATATCATTGATGAATATATTGAACAAGAAGGGGCCCAGATGGCTTCCCTGTGGTACTTATGAAGTGACGTGAATCTCCTCCGATGTGAAACTCTTGACTTTTACATATTGATTTCTGTCTCGAAGATAGCTTGCGAACCAGTTCTGTAAATTTCCATGAAACCCTATCGCTTCTAATTTCTGAAGCAAGACAGTATGATTAACTGTGTCGAATGCTTTGGAAAAATCTGTGTAAATTACATCTACTTGATGCTTCTGTTCCATGGCACTCAACACAAATTGTGTTATTGTTAACAAATTTGTAGTTGTTGATTTACCCATGCAAAAACCGTGCTGCTCTTGTATAATAACTTGGTTTAGTGGGGTTTTTATTTGATCACAGATCAGACTCTCTAATAATTTTGAGATTGCACTCAGAATTGTGATCGGTCTATAATTTTGTATGTTTGCTTTATCTCCCGACTTGAAGATTGGGGTGATAAAACTAGATTTCCACAAAAGTGGAAATTCCCCTAAGTTCGATGATGAAGTAAATAGATGGAACAAAGGTTTTGCCAAAGTAAATCTACATTTCTTCAATAACAATGGAGCTATTCCATCTGGTCCTGGACCTTTATTGGAGTCTAATTGGTATAATTTATTCAATATGGTTTCCAAGCTAAAATTACAGGAACTCATATCTATAGTTTTATCACATTTAAATCCTAACAAATTTGCATTAGCAGTGTCCTGTTTGTAGACTGATTGAAACTGGCGTGCAAAGCCGTTAGCTATTTCATTTCCTGTTGTACATGATTGTTCTCCTAAGTATATAGTATCTGGTAAGCCATGATTTTTCTTTTTATAGTTTACAAAATTCCAGAAATGTTTTATATTCCTACCTACGTTATTTTCCGTACATTTTATATAGTTATAATAACATTCTTTACACATTATTTTACACTGTTTTCGAAGTTCAGAAAAAATTAAATAATCATCCCAGCTGTTACTAATTTTATAACTTTTATGAGTTTTTTTCTTTTCAAATATCAAATATTTCATATCGTTGTTAAACCAACAAGGAAATTTAGGCTTGCTAAAGCGAATATAGGGAATGAAATTGTTTATTCCTGTATATAAAATATTATAGAAAATTTCTGTAGCATTATTGATGTCTGTTATACTGCCTAGCTGATTGTCCCAGTCTACAGTGGACAAGTAGAAGTTTAGTCCAATGTAATCTCCTCTTTTGAAGTTGAAATAAGAGTTGTCAAATTTCAGATCGTTGAAATCTTTGTTCAAGGTAATTGATGAGACTGTGGCTGGATGATATGGATCACAAGGCAGCAAACAGTCATCAGCAATTTCTACAGTGATAATGTCTTTATCTTTCGTGAATATCAAGTCTAGCATAACACCAAAACAATTTTTAATGGAATTTGATTGAAAGAGATTATGAAATGCTAGAGATTCAACAAGCATTTGAGCTGCATTATTATTATTATATATAGCAGATACGCCCAATTCGTCATTATACCATTCAACATTTGGTAAGTTATAGTCACCATACAGAAGCAGTTTTGTTTCGGGAAATCTCTCTATCACACTATCTACAGTTGCACAATGATCTTCATATAACTCCTGACGAGAGCTGGGTGGAAGATAGATCCCACCAATAATTAGATCTTCACCATAAGTAGATACCTTGACAAATATTTGTTCCACGTTATTCACGTTGATAGTTATGACATTACTGGAATAATGCTTCTTCACCGCTACAAGAACGCCTCCGCCTCTGGATTTTTGACTTGTTAGTATTGACCGATCTTTCCTGTATAAACCATATTGCGACAAACCAAGTTCCTCATCATGAATATTTTCGTAGAGCCAAGTTGCAGTGAAAACAATAACATCATAGTCACTGATAGCTGCATTAAGTTCTAATGTCGTAATTTTAGTTCTGATACCTCTAACATTTTGATAGTATACGGGCAATATGTTCTGTTCAATCTGGGGGCTGCCCGTAGAATTTAGTTTTTTCTTTGAGAAGTGTTAGAGACAATTTTCGGCATTCCCTGTATGTATCGAATGGTTAGATTGTTTTCTCCTTTCTCAGTCCTATCGTTAAGTTGTTGGCGAAGATTTCTGAGATGGTTCCTCTGATTAAGAGTTAAATCAGAGCTGACTCTAATTTCTGGAAGGTTTATTTTATTTTTATTTCTCAGGACGAATAAAGCATCATCACTACTGTCAAGAACAACTTTTACAGGTTGGGAGGTATTATTGTTTTTGCCAACACGAAAGACTACTTTGATGTGTAGTTGTGGATCTAAGGCATGCAATATATCATTGACTTTGGAATTGTCATCATCAATTTTGCCTTTTGTTGTAACTGCATTGGACTCGGGAACGTTGTACATCATTATATTGTTGGATCTTTTTCTGCGTTCTTCCAGTTCATGGACTACTGAATCAAAATCAGTTTGCTGTTCTGGAGAAGTTTTAGCTTGTTTTATTGTGGTGAGTTCATCTGCAAGCTCACTCATTTTTTGTTCAAGAGTTTAAATTTGTTTTTTCATAATTGGCAACAATCTAAGCCCTTCTTGGCAGTCACTGCAAAAATATTTGAGTACTCTTTTATTTTTTAGCTGCATACATCTGACTTCAGAAGAAGTGAGCTCAGCGCATATGTAGTGCATTCTTGTGGAACACCCATCACATTGACAAGAATCATCGTCATTGCACTCTTTATCACACTTGAAGCATTGCATGATTCCTTGTTTAAAAATATTAGGCACGCCACTGCTGAATGTTCGTATTCCTTTTTACAGGTCGTTATTTTTTGCAAAGTGATAAAAAATTGTTTGTGTTGAACTCACTGGATTTTGATACCTGATATTTGTTTAGATTATTTCACTATTGCATTAATTTTTGCTAATCACTAATCTTCTGATAGTTAATCTTCTCTGGAATTTATTATAGATAAATTTATACTTTAATATACAGTATAAATTATCTCGTTAATTTTGAAGAGCTTAATTATGTTTAAGATTCCCTCAACAGAAGAAGATTGGAGTATTATTTCAAAAATTTTTTTGGAAATGTGGAACTTTCCAAATTGTATTGGAGCTATAGATGGGAAACATGTACCAATTAAAGCACCAGCCGGAAGTGGTAGTGAATACTACAATTACAAAAATGTGAACAGCATTGTTCTAATGGGTGTTGCTGATGCTCATTATAGATTTACATACATCAATGTTGAAGCAAAAGGCCGTCATTCAGATGGAGGTGTATTTGCTAATTGTGCTTTTGCGAAAGCACTTGATACAAATAAATTAAATATCCCACCTGCAAAGCCTTTACCTCGTAGAACTCAGCTGGTACCCTATTGCCTTGTAGCTGATGATGCCTTTCCGCTCAAACCATATATTATGAAACCCTACCCATTCCAAAATCAGGGGGTAGAAAATAGAATTTATAATTATCGCCTGTCGAGGGCAAGAAGGATAATAGAAAATGCCTTTGGAATTGCTTTAGCCCGTTTCCGAATTTTAAGAAGAATTATGGAATTGGCACCTGAGAAAGCAAAAGTAATTGTTTCAGCCATTTGCGTTCTTCATAACTTTTTGATAACGCAATCAAATAGACTATATATCCCGGGCGGTTATGTTGATATGGAAAATGAGAATGGAACAATCACTGCAGGCCTCTGGCGAAATGAAATTAATAATAATAGTTTAATTTCTTTACAAAGGATTCCAAGGCAAGCTGGCTTAGATGCAAAAGCCATCCAACACGAATTTAAAAAATACTTCTCTAATGAGGGAGAAGTTTCTTGGCAAAAAAATTTCATTTGATAAATAGAAAATACTCACCATAGAGTCCACAACGGCGCCAGCTGACCCAGGATTCTTGAACATATAATTCAGGGCAGTAAAAAAACTCCCATTTTGGAATGTAGTTTTGATCTGCACCCGAACCAGATTTTTTTTTCTTCATTTTCATGCGTTCACCTAAGTTACAATTTAGATAAATAAATATATTACTTATAATTTATTACTTTTATTTATGTACTTCTTTATGTAAGTGAAAAATAAATCTTTACTTACCACAATGTTGTGATCTCAACGCATGTAGTTTTTTTTATGTCTGCCACACTCTTCGTTTCAATTACATCAGGAACTTCAGCGAATGCTGCTTCTTTCTTAGCTTTATTGTGGTATTGTGTCATCGTAAAGTTCCATAGAACTTCTTTACTTTCTAAACAATGAATAAGGGACCAAGTCTCTTCCCGTGTCCAAAATACTTTCTCTTTTTCTGACATTTTTTTGACAAAAATATTAATTGTAACATTTCTAACCTTCACTTTTGTTTATTTTAAACTCAAATTAAATCAAGCTATCAACTATATACACTATCCATTCTTGTTGGTACAGTTGCAAGTTTTCGTATAGTCTAAAATGAGGGTGTTCACACGGTGATAGTTTCCTACTTTCGTATAGCTAAAAAAATAGCCTATAGTTCAACTATACGAATACTATTCGAATATACGAACCGTTCACACAGCTATAGTCGAACTATACCAAGACTATACTCTAGTTTTCTATATCGTGTAAACTCAGCTTAAGGTTACAGGAATATTCAATACATGTTAGTACATGTTTTTATATACAGTGTAAACTAAATGAAATATGTCAAAATATAGATGCTAATAATGTGAAATTGACAGTACAAAAATAAGTCAGATCTATGCTGAGAAATGCAATTTTATCTGCTCATAGTAATCTTCTAATTTGTATGGTTCCATTTGGATAAGGATAGTTCGTATTTCATTTGTAAATTTTTGTAGATTTGTCATCAGTCTTATGTACTGTAGCAGCGTATTGAATAGTTTCAAGTTAATATTTTAATAAGTAATTTTTAATAAATCCATGACAAGTGGTATGTGGCCTGGGCCACTCAAATGTGCGGAAATTATACCAATATTTAAATCAGGGAATAAATATCAAATGACGAATTACCGCCCTATTTCACTCATATCAAATCTTGCTAAGATCTTCGAAAAGATAATACATGCGCGTTTGTATAAGTTCATCGTAGAGTGCAATATTATAAGCAATGATCAGTATGGTTTCATGAAAAAAAAAGGAACTAAAGATGCCTTAGAATCGATAGCTAATTTTATTTATACCAATATAGATGCAAATAACCCAACAGTTATAGCTTTTCTAGACCTTGCCAAAGCATTTGACACGGTAAATCACAATATTCTATTAAACAAATTATACAAGTACGGCATTAGGGGCATAGCATATGATTTAATTAAAAATTACCTGTCGGATAGACTCCAGGTAGTTAAAATTAATACGAGTATAAGTAAAAAAAGTGTAATTAAGTTAGGTGTTCCACAAGGAACGGTGCTGGGTCCTCTTCTATTTATACTATACGTGAATGACATGTTTAAAATCCTACCAAATAAGTGTCTAGCGGCGTTTGCTGACGACACGGTGATCAAATGTGTTGGCAAAACTTGGTCAGAAGCACAAGAAAATATGTCCAGTTACTTAGATAAGATAGGAATATGGCTACAAAGAAACTATTTAACATTAAATATAGATAAAACCACATATATCACCTTTGGTTCTTATAGTGATAGTGTACCTGAAGTGTTTCAACTAAAAATATATAATGAGATTATCAAAAGGGTCAATAGCTGTAAATATTTAGGACTATACTTTGATAGTAATATGAGATGGGATGTTCATATAGGGAACCTAATAAAAAAAGTTAGATTCTATTTATTTATTTTTTACAAGTTAAAAAAATATATGTGTAGTAAGTCAATGAAAATTATTTACCATGCGCTCTTTGAAAGCATTGTGAACTATGGAATAATAGCTTGGGGTGGATGCAACAAAACCACTAAGGGCATTCTAGTCAGAATCCAAAACAAACTCATAAATATATTTTCAAATGATAATTCTATATTAGGGTTAAGTGAATCATATATCCTTGAGGCACTGTGTTATCACTATGTAAACTGTAAAAATAAATATGAAAGTCATCAAGGAATTACTAGACATAAAAGTCTAATAATACCTAAAGTTAACAAAGAAATAGCATTTAAAAACTCCAACATGGTTGCGATTAAATATTTCAATAAATTACCTGCTCATCTAAAAGCTCTAACACTAAATAATAAAATAATAAGAAAGAAATTGAAATGCTGGTTGACAACCACTTTACAAATTTAGATTATTGTATTTTTATCATATATTTACGTATTTTTTGTTTGTGTGTGTGTATATATATATATATATATGTGTATATATATATATATATACTTTTCAATATTTAAGATCCTTTTACTCGACATGATCCTATATTGTTCTATTTATATGTCGAGGGATGCAAATATAAGTTAAGTTATTTCTTAGGATAAGTCATTAGCCAGGCCTATGTACAGGTGTTGTTTACACCTCTATAGGTACATGCACTGCGTATTATATATTAAATGTATTATGTATGTATGTATATATCTTTGTATATCCTGGTAAATAAATAAATAAATAAATAATAAATAAATAAATATACAGTGGAGCTTTCTCGGACATTGCTAATTTGTGCCTTGGTAGGATATACATTATATGTATGGCTATGGTTTAGAAAACCTTCCAGAAATTAGAGTCAACTCTGATTTAACTCTTAATCAGAGGAACCATCTCAGAAATCTTCGCCAACAAATTAACGATAGGACTGAGAAAGGAGAAAACAATCTAACCATTCGATACATACAGGGAATGCCGAAAATTGTCTCTAACACTTCTCAAAGAAAAAACTAAGTTCTATGGGCAGCCCCCAGATTGAACAGAACATATTGCGCGTATACTATCAAAATGTTAGAGGTATCAGAACGAAAATTACGACATTAGAACTTAATGCAGCTATCAGTGACTATGATGTTATTGTTTTCACTGAGACTTGGCTCTACGAAAATATTCATGATGAGGAACTTGGTTTGTCGCAATATGATTTATACAGGAAAGATCGGTCAATACTAACAAGTGAAAAATCCAGAGGCGGAGGCGTTCTTGCAGCGATGAAAAAGCATTATTCCAGTAATGTCATAACTATCAACGTGAATAACGTGGAACAAATATTTGTCAAGGTATCTACTTATGGTGAAGATCTAATTATTGGTGGGATCTATCTTCCACCCACCTCTCGTCAGGAGTTATATGAAGATCATTGTGCAATTGTAGATAGTGTGATAGAGAGATTTCCCGAAACAAAACTGCTTCTGTATGGTGACTATAACTTACCAAATGTTGAATGGTATAATGACGAATTGGGCGTATCTGCTATATATAATAATAATAATGCAGCTCAAATGCTTGTTGAATCTCTAGCATTTCATAATCTCTTTCAATCAAATTCCATTAAAAATTGTTTTGGTGTTATGCTAGACTTGATATTCACGAAAGATAAAGACATTATCACTGTAGAAATTGCTGATGACTGTTTGCTGCCTTGTGATCTATATCATCCAGCCACAGTCTCATCAATTACCTTGAACAAAGATTTCAACGATCTGAAATTTGACAACTCTTATTTCAACTTCAAAAGAGGAGATTACATTGGACTAAACTTCTACTTGTCCACTGTAGACTGGGACAATCAGCTAGGCAGTATAACTTCTTCTTCTTATTGTGCCATATCCTCAGTGGACGTTGGCGATCAATATGGCCCATCGGATTCGATCCACAGCCGATCTGAACAAGTCAACCGATGTTCTTCCGGTCCATTGTCGCAGATTCTTCAACCAGGAGATCCGTCGTCTTCCCGGTGACCTCTTCCCCTCGATTTTTCCCTGTATGATGAGTTGAAGTAGGCTATATCTGTTGCTGTTTCTCATGATATGGCCAAAGTATGACAGTTTTCTGTGTTTGACTGTTGTGAGCAGTTCTCTGTCCTTCTGCATGCGTAGGAGTATGGTTTCGTTGCTAACATGGTGGGTCCAGGAAACGCGAAGGATTCGACGATAGCAGAAGGCCTCCAGTCGCTTACTAGTTGCCTCGGAGAGTGTCCATGCCTCCACTCCATACAAAAGCTTAGAGAAGACGTAGCATCTAAGTATGCGTGTTCGAAGATGGATGTTCAAGCGCATGTTACACAAAACATTCTTCATTTGGTTAAATGTAGAACGTGCCTTCTCTATGTTGATCTTTACTTCACGACTATGATCCCATTGGTCATTGAGGTTTACATCCAAGTACGATATTGATGGTACTCTCTGTAGTTGGGCCCCATTTACCAGGAATTAGGCATTAGACGCATTTTTGCTGACGATTAGAATTTTTGTCTTTGCCACATTCAATCGCATATTAAGTGGTTCGCATGCCTCTACTACTTTATCAATCAGTCTCTGTAGTCCTTCGGCACTGTCGGCAATTAGTACAGAGTCGTCTGCATACCTTAAGTTATTAATTATTTCCCCGTTTATCTTTATCCCAATCTGTTCTTCTTCGAGTGCATTCTTAAAAAGGTTTTCTGCGTATCGGTTAAACAGTAGCGTGGATAGTACGCAGCCCTGTCTGAAATGTCACCTTGTTCTACTGGAAATTCCTTTGACATTATATTTTCCACACGAACACATGCTGTTTGTTGTCTGTACAGATTGTTGATTATTCGTGCATCTCTGTCATCTATTCCTGATTGCTTTATGGTTTCTGTTAGCAAATCATGGTTAACCCTATCGAATGCCTTTTCGAAGTCGATAAAACACGTGAAAACATCGCAATTCACGTCTCTTGCTCTCTGAATCAGAACACTCAGACCAAAAAGGGCATCTCTAGTCCCCAATCCACTCCTAAACCCAAATTGCGTCTCGCTAATGTCTTCTTCTAGTTTTTGATATATTCGTTCGTAAATAATCTTAAGAAAGACCTTCATGAAGTGACTTGTGAGACAGATAGTTCTATAGTCTTCGCATTGTTTAGCTGTGGTTTTTTTAGGAATCGGTATAAACGTAGAGACTAGCCATTTCTCGGGTATATCTCCCGATTCATATATGTTGTTAAATAAGTCCGTGATTAGGTCTAGGTATTCTTCCTCAATGAGCTTTAACATATCGCCAAGAACTTGATCTGGGCCCGGGGACTTGTTGTTTTTGAGTCTTCCAATTGCCTTAAGAACTTCTTGATGAGTTATAGAAGGTCCTGTTTGTGCTGGGCTATTTGTGTTAGAAACTGTTCGGCTATCGTCAGCATAAAGAGTCTGTATGTATTGTTGCCATCTTGCTACTTTGTCATTCACGTTCAGTAGTGCAGTCCCGTTATTGTCGGTAATTATGTTATTCTGTCGTGGTTTGTTTATTCCAGCTGCATCCTTTATTTTTTTATGTGTATTTAAAACGTCATGTTTTCTGTCTAGTTCTTCTATTTCAGAGCATTGTTCTTTCCACCAGTTTTCTTTGGCTTCTTTGATCTTTTTTTTTAATGTTGTTGTGGATTTGCTTATATGTCTTTAAGTCTTTGCTCTTTGTTTTTCTTCGTTCTTCCATCAAACCTAAGATCTCATCTGTAATCCACTTGCTTTTCTTTTTAAGGTTTTTATCTGCAACAGTTTTCATTACATTGGCTTCGACTTGTTGTTCTATGTTGCGGCTGGCAAGGCTTCTGATCTTGTTCATACCTTCTTTAATCTGGTCTTTAACTTGTTGCATCTCGTTGGGGTCTTTCAGTCTCTGTATGTTATGTCTCTTCAATTGGGGCTTCTTCTCTGTTCTCTTAAAGCGTACTTTAAGTGTTGACAGCAGTAGGTTATGGTCGGTATATACGTCTGCTCCAGGGTAAGTTTTAGTGGATGTGATGGAGTTTCTAAACCTTTTATTTATTGTAATAAAGTCTATTTGGTTTCTAATTACACACTGTTCGCGGTCGGCCGGCGATTTCCACGTATATAACCTTCTTGGAGGTAACTTAAAGAAGGTGTTCATTATTGAGTGCTCAATTTCTTTGCAAAACTGGATCAGCAGGTCTCCTCTCTCGTTTTTAGTTCCCAAACCATATCTTCCTACTATATCTTCTTGTTCTCCTTTACCCACGTTCGCATTGAAGTCACCCATTAGTATTGTGATTTCCGTCCTTTTGGTCTGTTTTCGTGCTGTTCTTATATCTTCGATTAGAATTGTTCGATGTCCTCGTCGCTTCCTTCGCTTGTGGGTGCATAAACCTGTATTATATTAATAGTGCATAAACCTGTATTATGCAAGGGCTGGAATTTAGTTTCATTATTGCCACTCTGTTTGATATTGGCAGTATAACAGACATCAATAATGCTACAGAAATTTTCTATAATATTTTATATACAAGAATAAACAATTTCATTCCCTATATTCGCCTTAGCAAGCCTAAATTTCCTTGTTGGTTTAACAACGATATGAAATATTTGATATTTGAAAAGAAAAAAGCTCATAAAAGTTATAAAATTAGTAACAGCTGGGATGATTATTTAATTTTTTCTGAACTTCGAAAACAGTGTAAAATAATGAGTAAAGAATGTTATGATAACTATATAAAATGTACGGAAAATAACGTAGGTAGGAATATAAAACATTTCTGGAATTTTGGAAACTATAAAAAGAAAAATCATGGCTTACCAGATACTATGTACTTAGGAGAACAATCATGTACAACAGGAAATGAAATAGCTAACGGCTTTGCACGCCAGTTTCAATCAGTCTACAAACAGGACACTGCTAATGCAAATTTGTTAGGATTCAAATGTGATAAAACTATAGATATGAGTTCCTGTAATTTCAGCTTGGAAACCATATTGAATAAATTATACCAATTAGACTCCAATAAAGGTCCAGGACCAGATGGAATAGCTCCATTGTTATTGAAGAAATGTAGATTTACCTTGGCAAAACCTTTGTTCCATCTATTTACTTCATCATCGAACTTAGGGGAATTTCCACTTTTGTGGAAATCTAGTTTTATCACCCCAATCTTCAAGTCGGGAGATAAAGCAAACATACAAAATTATAGACCGATCACAATTCTGAGTGCAATCCCAAAATTATTAGAGAGTCTGATCTGTGATCAAATAAAAACCGCACTAAACCAAGTTATTATACAAGAGCAGCACGGTTTTTGCATGGGTAAATCAACAACTACAAATTTGTTAACAATAACACAATTTGTGTTGAGTGCCCTGGAACAGAAGTATCAAGTAGATGTAATTTACACAGATTTTTCCAAAGCATTCGACACAGTTAATCATACTGTCTTGCTTCAGAAATTAGAAGCGATAGGGTTTCATGGAAATTTACAGAACTGGTTCGCAAGCTATCTTCGAGACAGAAATCAATATGTAAAAGTCAAGAGTTTCACATCGGAGGAGATTCACGTCACTTCAGAAGTACCACAGGGAAGCCATCTGGGCCCCTTCTTGTTCAATATATTCATCAATGATATTGAAGGAATAATTAAACATTCAAAATTTATGCTGTTCGCAGATGATCTTAAAATCTTTAGCCATGTCAACAACGAACAAGATTGTGAAAATGTTCAAAAGGACCTTACTTCAATTGTCAAATGGTGCACTGAAAATTACATGGAGTTGAATGTAAACAAATGCAATGTTATGTCTCTTTATCGATCACTTGAACATATTGAATTTGGGTATAATATTGAAGGTGAACCTCTCACAAGAGCAAACTTTGTTTGGGATCTCGGTGTTCTTTTTGACACCAAGATTAATTTTCATCTCCACTTTGAGCAGGTTGTCAATAAGGTGACAAAAATGCTGGGCTTTGTGTGCAGGACCACAAGAGAATTCACTAATGTCGATTCCATAAAAACTCTTTATTATTCTTTGGTTAGATCAATATTGGAGTATTGTTCATGTGTATGGTCGCCAACATATGAAATCCATATAAATAATATAGAAAAAACTCAGAACAAATTTTTGAGATATTTAGCCTATAAATTGAATATACCTTTAATTCAAAACTCACTGAGAGAAGTTCGCAATACAACAAAAATAGAGAAACTCAGCACTCGTAGAGTTTATGCAGACATTAGATTTCTGCATAAGATTTTGAACTATAATGCTGATTGTCCACATCTCCTGTCCTTAATTGGCCTACCTGTTCCATCAAGAGTAACTCGAAACACTCAGACTTTTGCAATTGATTTCCCCAGATGCAATTGTGGAAAACATTCACCATTAGCCAGAATTATATCGAACGCTAACGAAATTCAAGTGGATTTTTTTAATATCTCCGAAAGTAGCTTGAAACGAAGATTGCCGTCGCTTCTAAATTTGTAAACAAAAAAAATTAAAAATCACATTATGTTCATTCGTATAGTTTTTAGGTTTACCCTTTGTTATAAGTATTCATGTATCATATACCTTTATAAAAACATAGTTTTGAATTGGGTGCTACCCGTAAAGAAATAAATAAATATTTTGGTTTCTAGTTTCTCTCTCATTATAATTTCTTATTTTTAAATGTAAACATCAAGGAGTCCCGATCTGCAAAGTGAGTGACATAACAAAACAAATAGCTTCCTTATCAAATCCAAAATTAGGACGTAACGAGCAAATAAAGGTAGAAGTGATAGATAAAAAAATAGATAAGCGAATAAAGTAGATAAAGAGCACAAACTAGGAAAATAATAAAATCAAAGCAGTAAGTAAAACTGGTGAAGATTAGGTTAAGTTGCACTAACTCCGAGGAGTCGATCCGGTCAGGCGCAATATCGCGAATCAAGAAATAGACAGGGTCTTACACAGGTTTTATAAATTTTAATATGTATTGAAATTTGTAAATGCTTAATTTTTTTCCAAAACTTCCTACGGCCAGATCTGTTTTAATTACCTTTACATCTGTACTGGAATGCGGCAAGTTTGGCATTACAAACAGTGCCGGATTTCTGCCTAGGTCTACAAGGAAGGCCCCAGCTAGGGGCTCAGACAGTGTAGGAGCCCCAGTGGCGTATTCTATAATAAGCTCAAATGGCCTCATTGGCCTAGCTTGCCTTATCAAAAAGCTTTAACGAAAATAATATTATACTTTTATAAAGTTTAAAATGAGATGTCATGGTTTGAACCAAATTAATAATAGAATTTAAAGTAGGAGATTATCACTACGATATCTTAAAATCTGCAAGTATTTTTTTATTATTATTACCTTTATTGGCATATTTACAACAATTACTATAAGACTAACAATACAACATATCAAAACAAAACAAAAAAACACATGGAAACAATAAAAAAAAGAACAAAAAAACAGAACATAACATAAGCCAAGAAATCATACCAGGAGAACAGGAAGATCTGCAAGTAGCTGGAATTGCACAGATATCTTGCCAAAGAGTAACAGAAGATATCCGTGTAATTCCAGCTACTGACAGATTTGAAGATATCGTAGTGATAATCTACTTTAAATTATATTTTATATATTTGTCGGGTGCTAGGCAACCACCAAACAAGTTAGATGTGCAAAAATTTGCTGGTAGAAATTGTGTATTTTGAGTGGTGTAAAGTTCATAGCGAGAGAAGTTTATAGTGAAAAACAAATAGCTAAAATTGGATTGGTGTTGGTGTAAAAAAATTGTGTAAAAACAAAGTGTTGATTTATATTTTGAAAGTAATTTCTAAATTTGACGTTTAATTAATTTGGCATTTTATAACAGAAACTTACTAGAAATTATGAATAACATACGGAACCCATATTGGTTATTGGACAGTTTATGTTGATCTTCCAGTTCTATGTTTAGTCAATTCAATGATAAACCTTTCCGATAGTTTCCCCATACAGTTTATTAGACATATCGGTCTGTACTCTTTTTCATCTGTTTTTTCCTCCTTTTTTTGGTTTTTCAATTAAAACTACCCTGGCGGTTTTCCATATGTTGGGAAAGGTTCCCTCTTTCATTATGTTATTGAACACTTTTAGGTGAGCCTCTGGGTATGCTAGGGCTCCCACTTTTAATATTTCTGCTATGATGCCATCTGGGCCCGACGCTTTCCGACTTTTCATTCTTTTGGCTGCACTGGTGAGTTCTTCCTGTGTGAATTTAGGGGTCTCTATTGGTTCTTTCCATTTTTGTGTGTAGGTCGTTAACGGTGCTTTCGGAAAGAGCGTGTCCATTACTTCGGCCACTTTTTGTGTTGTATCCCACGGGTCTCGATCGACATCTTCCACTATTTTTTCCCAGCCCTTTTCTTTCGAGACTATGATTTTTTTCTTTAGTTCCTTCTTTCTGGCTTTATATTTTTGCTCAAGTAGTGCAATCTCTTTTTCCCGTTTTTGCCGGATTAGCTCGTGTTCTTGTGACAAGTTTTCTTGTTGCATTTGCGCCGTTTCTTGCTTCCCGAATAGAACCAGTACACGTTTTTTACTGGTTTGTTATTTTTTGCTTTTCTAAAGGTTTACTAGGTCTTGTGTATGGTTTCCATTAAACTCTCTGCCGTGTTTATGTCCTTTTTCTGAAGGTTTTCCCCTAGTGCTTTACAATATTTTTTCCTACGTTCCCTGCTTATATTATCCATCTATCGTTTTCGTTGTTCTCCTCTTTTTGTTCGGCCCTTTATTCGTCCAGTATATTGTAGTATATATTCTCGTGTTTGCTTAAATTTTCTTCTGTATTTACTTGCCATTCCACTAGACGATTTGATAGTTACTGTGACGTCATTGTAATGTCTATGTAGGACATTCCTTATGCAGGGCCGTGCCCGAGTATATGGCCGCCTGCGTGCTAGTATGCATGGCCGCCCTTTGAGATAACATCAAAATCAAAGAAAAAAATCAAATTTTCATTCTTAATGTTTATTATTATACTTATCTAATGCATATGTACATATTACCATTGAATATAAAACATTAATATGTTTTGGCACATCTATAAATCTATGATATTACAATCAAAAATTTACTCTACGCGATTTTTTAGAGGCAAATTCTTCAATCGCCCCTTCAATATTGAAGGAATCAGCAATTTCACTTTCAATTGCAATAATTGATATATTACTGAGACGTTCTTGAGTCATTGAAGTTCTCAGGTGGTTTTTGATTATTTTTAATTTTGAAAAACTTCGCTCTCCAGATGCAACAGATACTGGAACTGTCACTAAAAGTTTTAAACTTGTGGCGACATTTGGAAAAGAAGTCTCCAAGTTGTATTTGTATAAAAACTTTATGAGTTCTTCGGGCTGCTTTCTGTCTTTTATGATAATTTTTAGAGAAATTAACTCTTGATATAATTCTACGCCACTGATATCACAAGATTCACCATCTTTAAATTTATTATGGAGATCGAAACAACTTTTTTTATTTCCTCATGTTCCATATCAATAAATTTGTATAGAAATCCAAAACATTGTTCGAAATTTGACAAAGTTTCAAAGCGGGTGGTAAGAGATGAAATAGCTGTATCTAGTATTACATAGAAAAAATTAATTTGAAAATGTTCTTTTGGAGCAAATTGAATATCTTCATCTCCTTCATAGCTAAATTGTTTTCGGTGATGTACACTAATTTCAGCAGAAAAATCCGGTTCTGTTTCAAGTGCTTTACAAAGTTCAGTAGAAATCTGCAAATAATTTTCGAAACTTTCGTCATTTCTAATGCTTTTGAAAAACTTTAAAACTTCCTTAATTGATTCAGCACACGAACTGATATTCCAAGAAACTTTCTGCATCATTTTGCTAATAAAATCTACCTTTTCCAAGATTTCGTACCATATTATTATTGATGAAATAAATTTATAAGATTTAAGTTTCATTGCCAAACATTCAAGCTTCATGTCGAACTGTTGGCATTGAAGATTGTGAAGATTCCTCAGCTATTTCTATTATAAAATTTTATAAAATTTTACCTAATTCATTTCGCAGTGGTCTAATCACTTTAATTCTTGCTTCCCATCGAGTTTCACTAACTTGTTTCAATGTTACAGATTTTACATTTTTCTTTAAAACTTGCCATCTAAATGGTGATCCACTGAAAAAGTTTTATATTGCAGATACATTACTGAAAAAATCCACCGTTGAAAACGAAACTTTAGCTGCATCATTAATGGCCAATCTTAATGTATGCGCGTTGCATGGCATAAACAGATAATTGTCCAAAATTCGTTTTTGCAATCCTTTATGTTTTCTGAACATATTAGACCCATTATCGTATCCCTGGCCCCTCATATCGTTAATATTTAATTCAAGATAGTTTAACTTTTGAATTAATAAGTCATAAAAAGATTCTCCAGTACATTTTTCAGCTTGATAAAAGCCAATGAAATTTTCTCTTACTTCAACTTCATAATTTTTAATATGTACATACCTAATAATCATTGTAATTTGCTCGACATGTCCAGTGTCCGGCGTACAGTCCAAATTGACTGAAAAATATTTTGCCTCTTTTATTATTATTTATTATTATTATTAAATCATTTATTGTCCTCCATACAAAGAAATATACAATCTGTTTAATTACAAACTAAAAATATTACACATTAAATACATATGTTCAAAAATGTAACTAAATGGAGAACAAAAGGACTTATTTAAGAAATTAACTAGAATTTCTCAATCTTCTATAAGCCCTTTTAGTAATCTTTAGGTAAACCTTACATCGACTAACATAGGAAAAATAAGTGGACGAATATTAACGTTCATTTTTCTAAATGCTCACTCTATTTTGGACCCTGTATTCTTTGCCTTTTAATCATTCTAGAATTCTAGTCTTAACTCCATTGGTAGATTGTTAATGATGGACGTTATTTGGTAAGTGTACGAAGATTTAAACTTTGAGGTATGGTGTATAGGTGGAGTCAGCAAGCCCTTATTACGCATATTAATTGTATGAACGTCCGTTCTGAAGGTTATTTTGTTGTACAGATACCTGGGTAATTTGCAGTATAGGATTTTTTTAAAAAGACATGTAAGATGAAATTTCCGAAGTTTTTCCATATTAATCCATTTGCATCGAATTTCCTTGGATATTTTTTGGCGAGGTCTTAGGCAATGTACAAATCTGATACACCTATTTTGTGCTCGTTGTATTCTGGCGCGGTCTGCATTATTAATGAAACTAGTATACACCGATTCAGGATAACTAAGCATTGACAAAACATAGGCAATCACTAGTTTCCTTTTTAAGTTTAAAGATAAGACACGCCTACAAGAATGCAACACTTTCAACGCTTTAAAAGTGTTGATACATGTGATGAAAATTTTAATCTGTCATCAATTAATAGTCCGAGATTTTTTGCTTCATTTGTTATGTTCAGGCGCTGATCATGCATAGTAATTGTCAGTTTTTCCTTAATAGCCACTTGTTTCCTTTTTGAGGCAAATACCATGATTTTAGTCTTGCTCGGGTTGATCGTGAGGGAATGTCCAGCGGAGAATTTAGCTATACTTCTCAGGTCATCATTTATTAATCGTTCAGCGAGTTCAAGCTTATCAGAAGGGAAAGTATATATTAACTGTGTGTCGTCAGCATACTGATGATGCAGACCATTCTTTATTGTTGCTCCAATATTTATAGTGTATAGAGTAAAGAGTAATAGTCCCAACACAGAACCCTGTGGCACACCACCATTTACAACTATACTTTCCGAGATATCATTTTGTGAAGTAACCCTTTGACTTCTGCCCCGCAAGAAACTAGCAAAAAACTTTATAGTGTTTTTGGACATTCCTATATAGTGTAAAATACTAAGAAGCATGCGATGATTGACCGTATCAAAGGCTTTGCTGAAGTCCAATAGTACTACTACATCTACATTGTGGCTATCAAGCGCCCTTGCTATTTCATCAACTACGTCCATTAGTACTGTAGTGGAGCTATGACCTTTTCTAAAACCGGATTGAGTCGCCGGAAAGATTTTATTTACTTCAATTTTGCAAATGGTTGGCAAAATAGAAATGGGCCTTAGATCA
Organism: Phosphuga atrata; assembly: GCA_944588485.1. Taxonomy (NCBI): domain Eukaryota; kingdom Metazoa; phylum Arthropoda; class Insecta; order Coleoptera; family Silphidae; genus Phosphuga; species Phosphuga atrata. The sequence continues at coordinate 9,871,151 of OX155906.1, forward strand.
GTAATAAAGTTAGGGCATGCGTGTTTGGCAATTGGGTGGACATATGCGTGTTTCCATGCATCCGGAAATACGCTGTCTAGTAAGCAACTGTTAACTATATGAGTAATAATTGGAAGTATCTGAGGCAAGCACATTTTTATCATGTTGATATTTATTCCATCAGAGCCCATAGCACTAGATTTTATATTGAGAATTATTTTGTGAATATCAGTTTCAGTTACCGGCTTTAGGTTCAATAAATCTGAGATTTCCATTATGAAAGAATATTGATAACTTAGAAGAGTATTTTCATCAACTTCTTGAGCGAGTTGGTTAGCAGACCCTACAAAATAGTTGTTTAGATCATTGACACTACCCAGTGATTCTGGCAGGCCTGGTTTAGTTTTTGGGCAGGTAGTGTTCATGTTTTTTAAACCTTGCCAAATAATCTTTTCATCACCTAAAGTTGTGATACTTTCCAAATACGCTCTTTTTTCTTGTCGCGTGGTAATTCTTGCAAGTTTTTGCAAATCCTTGCAACATTTTCTCACAGAAATACACCCAGTCTTATTATATTTAGAATGTGCGTCATTCTTCATCTTATAAATCTTTTTTTAATTTGGTGTAACCCAAGGTTTTTTTGGCTTATTGATTATTAATTGTTTAATAGGTGCATGGTGATCAAACAGAAATATTATTCTTTCAGTAAAGATTTTTATTTTAGCGTTTATATCCGGTACTATATAGATATCATCTAGTCTTAAAGCTGACAAGTCCATATTAAATTGATTCATGTTAATTTTGCTGAGTATACGCCTCATATATGTTGTTTTCGCCAGGATAGTATCACTATACATCAGCTTACAACCTACCAAGCAGTGATCCGACATATTTACGTCTCTTACGTAGCCACTTTTCACAATATTGTGATCATTAACCAAAATAAAGTCAATTAGGGACGAGCTTGTGTGACTAATTCTCGTCGGAACACTGATTATTTGGTGAAAACCACATGCATCAATCATGTTATTGAACTCCATTACCTTATTATTTGTGAGCCATGAAATGTCAATATTAAAATCTCCCATACACAAGATGTTAATGTTGATGTCATTTTGCATCTTCAATCCTATTAGTAAATATTCAAGTTCATTAATGGAGTCCGTAATTCTACCACCAGGTGGTCTGTATACAGCTCCCACAATAAGTGAACTATTACCCTTTCCAACCCTTATCCATAAAGATTCACAACATTCTCCACCTTTCTTAACAATATTACACGCACTCATTTTATTGATGTTAATATATATTTTTGAATTTGGGTTGCAAGGATATTGATTATTTCATTTTGAAAGCGATTTCCCAGGTAATGTGGCATGTGGTTCTTTAAAGCGATTGGTTCTTGTACGCGTTTTATGTGGTCTGCCATTATATCATCAAATTTTCCTATCATTTCTATTGCTTTCAGAAAATTTCCATTATTTTTTTCGTACAATTTGCTGGAAGAACCTCTAAAAGCTAAACACTGTCCTGCTAGAAATTGTACCACAGATATCATGCGCCTGACAATTTGACACCATCGTTTTTTCTCGGCGTCATAATACCGTTGCATATTCTTATCAATTGTAGTTTTTCTTTTTAAATTTAATTCCAATTTTTTCCAACAGGTGCAATTTTCGATGTGCAGCGATGTTTTTTCGTGACGAGATAAGTTGTCAGATATGTGTTGCCAATCGTTGAAGCCTTCATTAACTAATTTTATTTCTTGTTTGCCAAATAATTTACAACAGAAGCAAAATGTGGCATCATTTTTTGGAGAATAGATTAACCACTCACGATTAAATTTTTCACCATTTGGCAGTTTTCTATAGAAATAAACCTTTGAAAATGATCTTCCAAATTCATTTAGTGGATATGTAGATTGTATAATTTGAATAGGGCCTTTTTCAATTAAAATATCCAGCATTTTATTGGTAAGTGTTAAAGGCCAGCAAGCTGGATCATTTAGTTCTATACACATAGCAAAATATTCTTCATCAATTTCAGTGATATCGTCGATATTTGAAACTGCAATATCTTCTATTTCATCATTACTACTAATATTGTCATTATCCTTTGTATTTTCGGCAGATAATTCATTTTCATTGGAAAAAAATTCACTGCTTGGATTTGCTTGGCTACTGCAAGCATTTTGCATTTCTGGAGGTTTTTCCAAATATTTGGTTAGTGAACCAAAGATTTTTTTAGCAACATGTTGTTTTTCTTCTCGCTTTCTTTTATACTGTGCTCCAGACAATCTTTTCGTTTTTCTTCCAGTCATTCTTAGGCCTTTTACTAAAATGTTTAAAAATATCAATAAGGATTTATATTGAAATTAATTTATTATAAAATTAAATTCATTACCTTTTTCAACCTTTTGTAACAAAGCGTTGGGTGAGGCGGTAAGGGAATCTGCCCAAGCGCTTTCCGAGTTCGAATAGGGTTTTATTGCCACGCAGCTGAGACGCTTGCCGTGCTATAGACAGACAGGTAAATCACATGTTATAACACACACACACACACGCTCCCAGCTTACCTACAGCCAGGTAGAGCAACTGAACACACGTGAAAGATGAATTTGCACTTTGCACTTGATTCTGATATGGCCTATGCCGAGCGCATGTGAGCGCATGCTGGCGCGTAGAACCCGTAGAACTCAGTAAGGTTAAAATCAGTTAGAATAAAGAGAGATGTACTCTGTTCATCGTGGGTTAAAAAGAGTGTTTATCTCTTTATTCTTACATCACGGAGTTCTTTGCGGCCACTGCGCCAGCATGCGCTCGCCAATAAGCGCACAGAATAATATTCTGTGGTAGGCGCAGCTAAAAAAAAATTAGTACGCCATAGAGCGCAATGATAATGATTACAATTGACGAATTGACAACAACACACAACTATTTGACTTCGATTATATATGACTATGACTATATATTAACATTGTTATTTTGCTTTTTAGTTTTTTTTTGTTTTTCTGGTCGTCAGGCCGCCTTTTAATTTGGCCGCCTGCGTGCGGCGCACGTAATGAACGCCGGTCAGGCACGGCCCTGCCCTTATGGCCCTGAGAAAGTCGGGATTTTCCATCATTGTGTATATGGAGTTTTTGTTGGATAGCCCATTCTGCCAGAATTCTCCCTCTCTCGTTTTCTTGTCAGTTCCCCCAGTTGTCCGATTTTGCTTTCAGGTCACCAGCTATTAGGACTTTTTTGCTTGTTCTGATGAGGTTTCCTATCTGGCTGAGGTATTCTATGAAGTGTTTTTTGTAGTCTTGTTTGCGGAAATATAGCATGCCACTATTAGAATGTTTTCAAGCTCTACAAATACGAAAAATTGTTATTTGTTCCTTTTTGCCGTTCCTTGTTGAAGATTTTAATCGCGACGTCCTGATCTTTGTCCGTGATCCAGTCTTTTTTTGTTTTGTTAATATTGGGTTCTGCTATTATAGCTACGTCGACTCTTTTACGTTCGTTTACGTGTTTGTAGAGAAAGTCTATTGCCTCTCTACATCGGTCCAAGTTGGTTTGTGGTATTAGCATTTCCGTTGTCTGCTTGGGTCTCCTTCATCTCCTTCATTGGGTCCCTTCATTGTTTTTATTGCGTTCTTGTTTCAAATCAAATCAATTTATTGGTTTTTGAGATGTTCATAAATACATATAAGCAATGTTAAATATCATCGATATTGTACAAACATTTATTGATTAAGCAATCTTTCAGATTATTACAGAATTACTTATATGATGATTCTTCTTTTAAATTCATTGCTAATCTGTTGAAGATTTGAAATCCAATATGCGAGGGAGCTTTGGTACACAGTGTTAAGTTGGCAAATGGTGTTTGTATTATATTCTTGTTTCTAGTGTTATGTGAGTTTCAAACACAATTTTATAGAAAATTTGTCTTATTTTTAGGGTTCCTTACCGAAAACGGAACCCTTATAGGATCACTTTGTCGTCCGTCTGTCTGTCTGTCTGTCTGTCTGTCTGTCTGTCTGTCCGTCTGTGTGTCTGTCAAGACCATTTTTCTCAGGAACGCTTAGAGGTAACAAGTTAAAATTTGTATCAAATACTCGGGTCTGCGGTCTCTTTCAGCTGTGAAAAAATCAAACTTGTAAGTCAACGCGATCAAAAAATATGACCGTTTATGTCGCATATTTTGCGATTTCACAAGGGAATCAAAACCTATAGGGTACTTCCCGTTGACCTAGAATCATGAAATTTGACAAGAAGCGGTGTCTTACAGCACGTAAAGGGAAGCATGTAAAGGGAAAAATCTGAAAACCGTAAATATTTAGTTTTATTACAAGAAAAATGCGAATTTACTATTCGAAACTTATGAAAATACACTAATGTTGTCGTAGTGGTATTGCTAGACTCCAGAAGCATATGGGTTGCATACAGTTACAGTTTAGGTCCGAACGTTAAAAAGTATGTGTTGGCACCAAGCTGTTTATTCTGAATTTTCTTTGTTTATATTCGTTATGCATTTCATCACGTACGCTCTTTATACATAATATATACAAGGTATTTATTATGTCTAAATTTTGCATGTTTATAGCCGACATGCATGTTTATAGCCGACTCAAGTCCCGTAACATCCTATATATATTATATTTCGTCTAATTTTTCTTTATAATCTACATATACTTAAATCACGTATGCCCTATATTTTTTGGTAGTCAATTGCCCAAAGGCTGTCAATTGAACAACTGAATGTTAAGAGTATCGAAATAGATCTAGAAATAGTTAATATATTAGTTTAGAATTAGATCTAGAAATAGTTAGATCTTAATATAAGTTAGTGAATAAGTGTAATACTAAAATAAAGTTTTCTTTTTATAAGTTTAAAAATATTCGCGTTATTTAAAAAAAATACCATGTATACCTTTATACAGGGTATATAGGTATACAGGCAAAATTGAGCAGTACAAACAAATAGTGAAGTTCCAGAACCCCTAAACACTCATAGTGAGGGGGGATGTATGGTAATAAAATATAGGGTAGAATTCCATCGTACGACAGCGACATCTTGAGGTTATGCTTGCAGCGGTACTAAGATGGTCGTGATTTCAGGAGGGCCACTTGTCAAGTTAACTGAATGTGCTTGCTACGTCCTCCACAAAAAAAAAGATACCTTACTTACAAGTTTGTACGGAACCCTCGGTGCGCGAGTCACAACTCGCACTTGGCCGGTATTTTAAAAAATAAAACAAGATGTATATGGACGAAACTGTCAGAAGGTGTAGTTCTTCGAAGTGTGGCCGACACGACGTTGATTTGGATATGCTCTTCATGGCCCGCACTACCCTCTTTTGTGCCTTGGATAGGACGTCTAAGTGCGGAGATGCCCCCCATATTATGATCGCATTTGCAATAATTGATTGAAACTCCGCGTGGCATATTCGTAATATTAGCGGTAGGTCTATGTTATTACGGAGTATTCTTAACATGAAGGCTTTCTGGTTGACTTTAGCGGCAATATGCCGTATAATGGTATTCCAGTGTAAATCATTTTCAAGAAAATTTCCTAAAAATTTTAAAGTATTTCTTCTTTCTATCTTCTTCTTCATGTGTCATGCCCTCCAAGGGCGTTGACGACCAATTTCATTATTTGAATTTTATCTGCAGCTTTTCGAAATAGGGATCTTGTACTTTGTCCAAACCATTGGCGAAGGTTCTTGATCCATGATGTTCTGCGGTGGCCTGGACTTGCGCGGACCTTGTATTTTACCCTGTATTATTGTCTGCTGTAACCTGTACTTATCATTTCGGATAACATGACCAAGGTATTCCAGTTTTCTTCTCTTTATTGTGTTGAGAACTTCTGTTTGCTTATTGACTCTTTGCAAGACCTCGACGTTAGTAATTCGATCCACCCAAGAAATTCTCAGCACTCTACGGTAAGTCCACATCTCAAAAGCCTCCACCTTCTTACACATAGCCTCCGTAAGTGTCCAAGCCTCGACGCCGTAGTACAGGATACTAAACACATAGCACCTTAACAATCTGATTCTGAGGGGGATTTCCAAGTGCCTGTTGTTCAGCACTTTCTTCATTTTGGTGAAAGCTCCTCTTGCCTGTTCGACGCGGCTTCTAATTTCCGATGTCATGTCCCATTTGTCGTTTACGTTACAGCCAAGGTACTTATAGGAGTTGACGCGTTCCACCACCTCATTTCCAACTCTTAGATTCAGCTGGTTATTTACGCTGGTTTTATTTACAACGAGCCATTTTGTCTTATTAACGTTGAGTTTAAGACCCATGGACAAGCTGTGCTCTGTAACGGTTGTCATTAGTTCTTGTAGGTCTTCTATGTTCGTAGCCAATAGAACGGTGTCGTCGGCATACCTCAGGTTATTGATCACTATGCCTCTTACGATTACTCCTATGTTCTTGCCATCCAATGTTTCTCGAAATATTTTTTCTGCATAAAGGTTAAAAAGTAATGGCGAGAGAACACAGCCTTGTCGCACCCCTCTTTGAATCATGACCTCTTCTGACAGTTCTTTGTTCACTAACACCGCTGCTGTTTGGTTCCAATACAGGTTGGCTATAATGCGGATATCTTGTCCGTCTAATTCTAGTTCTTTAAGTATATCTACTACTTTATTATGGTTTACGGTGTCAAATGCTTTTTCATAGTCTAAGAAGCAGGCGAAGACATCCACATTAACATCAAGGCATCTTTGTACCAGAACTTGTACACTGAAAAGTGCCTCCCTTGTGCCGAACCCATTCCGAAAGCCAAACTGGGACTCTCTGATTGACTTCTTTCTATCAGTGTGTGTATATCAGTGCGTAGTCATCTGCTTTGACTCTGCGCCTGGTTTGAATTATTGTGTAATAGGTTTTCTTTATATTTAGCTGTAAGTTGTTTGCAGCGAACCACTTGTTGAGATCCTTGAGAAGGTTGTTAGCTGCTATTTGCGTTGTTTCTATCGAATCCTCTGAAACTAGAAAGCTGGCATCATCGGCATAAAGTACACATTTGACATCCGCTAAATACCGTGGAAAATCTGAAATATATAAAGAAAATAAAAGAGGCGCAAGGTCGCTTGCCTGGGGGACACCCATTTCAATGTTAACAGTTGTAGATATGCTCTCCTCTATTCCTACATATTGCTTTCTATTTAGCAAGTATGATTCAAGCCATCTTCCACATTTTCCTTTGATTCCGTAACTTTCTAGTTTATGTATCTAGTTTATCTATCAGATATTATCCTTTTTTTAATTATATTTTATTTAGTTCTTGGGGAAAGGATTTAATAAAGGTTAATAAAATTCAGATATATTGCCAACGTTTCGGTCTTTTTTAATTTCTGACCTTCTTCAGGGCTACAAAATTTCTAGTTTATTGAGCAGATTTCTGTGTGAAACACAATCGAAAGCTTTGGTAAGCTCACAGAATATTCCAACTGGGCACTTCTGATTATCGCTGTTGTGTAGGATCTGCTGATGTAATTTTTGAATAGCGATTGTGGTCGATTTCGCTTTGCAGAGCCCATGCTGCTCTTCCGGAATTAGGTGAAGCTTATATATGAAGGGCACCAGTCTGCTTGCCACAGCATATTCTAGAATTTTAGACGTTGCCGAAATTAAAGCAACTGGTCTGTAATTTTCAATGTTCATAATATCTCCTTTTTTGTGGATAGGAATTATTCTTGACTTCTTAAATATCTCAGGAAATTTCTTGTCTTCGAAGGAGGTGTTGACCAGGTGTGTAATAGGATCCACTAGGTCGAAATAAACTTTTATTATGCTGCATGGAATGCCATCAGGACCTCGGGCTGTTGATTTTTTTAATTCAACTATTATTCTTCCTATTTCTGCAGATGTGAATTCATCTAAATCAGGGTTTCCCAAAGTTTTTCCTGGGCGGGCCAATTTGGTATTTCTCAAATTTCTGGAGGGCCAAAAACTTATTACATTGTAATTTCAAATTTAAGTCATTCATAACACCAATTATGTCTACTAGAAATGTCAAGTCACATCACCAGTTAATATTTTGTAATGAACCAACGATTTTTTTCCAGTTAAAAACTTTGTAATTTCTTTTCTAAAACCAAAAAACCTTTCTATGTTTGTCCTCTTGAAAGCCGAACTTTTGAAAAATATATAACGTCTCCAAATGGAGACTCAGATTCCTCTAAGAGAGTTTTAAATTGGCGGTGATTGACAGCATGTTTTTTGATCAAATTAACTGTATTCATAACATCACTAACAATGGAGAACACTGAAAGCCGGGTAAAGATACAAGGAAACCTAACAGACCCATTTAAAATAAACCAAGGCCTGAATCAGGGAGATGCACTCGCCCCAATGCTCTTTAATCTAGCATTAGAATTCGCTGTAAGGAAAACCACGGTAGACACCAACGCGTCGCTGTTACACAAATCCACCAAACTAGCAGGATATGCAGATGACATAAACATACTTGGAATAAACCTAACATTAATTAACGAAACCTACATACAACTAGAAGGCGCGGCAGAAGAAGTGGGCCTAAAGATGATAAGACCAAAGTATTAATACAGACCCGAAGCAATAGGAGGAGAGGCCAGAACATGACAATAGGCGACCAAAACTTCGAGGTGGACAATGAGTTTACCTACTTAGGCTGTAACTAATCCAGCAAATGGGACGAGATGAAGGAAATCCAACGAAGAATCAGTAATGCCAATAAATTATACTACCACATTTCCGCCATAATCAGATCAGGGAATTTCCACAGGAAAACAAAACTGAAACTTTATAAAACAATAATACGCCCAATGTTATGCTATGAAAGCGAGACCTGGGCACCCTCACAAAGAGCGGAAACAATGATGAACGCATTCGAAAGAAAGATCTTACGCAGAATATATGGACGGGTCCATGAAAACGAACAGTGGAAAATATGATACAACCACGAGATCTACCAGCTATTCGCAGAAGCAAACCTAGCAACAATAATAAGGTTACAAAGACTTAAATGGGCCGGACTTTTACAATGGATGGAAGAGTCAAGAAGGAAGAGTCAAGAGTAGTCAAGAGGATTTTCAACAAAAAACCGGAAGGTAAAAGACCGGTTGGAAGACCAGGGGCGAGGTGGGCAGACAAAATCCAGTAGAAGGGCGGCGGAGGACAGGGATGTCTGGAGGAAGAAAATAGAGGAGGACCCGATTTGGGCTGTAGCGCCATTGGATGAATGGAATAACATCATTCACAACAATATTCATTTTTAGCACTTTTCTAGGATTTTCCTGGTGAATATTACAATGATAATAATGTTATTTATCGGTATACTCTGACAATGCCGATAAATTACATCATCTTTCAACTTGTTTTTATAAAAATGTATTAACCCTTATTTGTGGACCATCTTAGATGGAGCATCGTCTCTAGTTACTCCAACCAAATTGTTCCAATTAACATTGTTCGAATCAAAAGCATGCTCCACCACAGAAAATATATCACATCCCCTTGTACGGAATTTTTAAGCTTCCCATTGAAAACCAAATCAAAAGTCATAAAAATAAAATCATAAAAATTTCAGTAACTCCACGAATAAATATTATGACTTGTGCCGAATCGCATATATCCGTACTTTCGTCCAAAGCAATGGAAAAAGCAGTAAACGATTTTGAAATTTCTTGTAAATGTTGTAAAACATCCTCATCAATATCTTCTATTTACGGGAAGTGGTCATTTTCGAGCAACAAATATCACTGAACACGACAATTTTTAAGATACAATTTTCAAAAATATCTCCTTCTAAAAATGGTTTACTATGTTTGGCAATTTCTTGCGCAATACCATAGCTAGCCAAAACGGAGGATTCATCTTGTTAACCAGATTTTTCAACATCAATTTCTGATCACTGAAGGATATGAAGGATACAGATACACTGAAGTGTATCTGTATCTGTGGGAAATTTTTACCGTTATGAAAAATCGCACCCACATTTTATTGTATTTTATTCGTAGTATTTTATTATCTATTTTACTGTTTATGTAATTATTATTATTTTAATAAAAATTAAAATCATAGCATCGACATCGCGGGCCACATTCACAAGGTTCGCGGGCCGCATTTTGCCCGCGTGCCTCACTTTGGGAATCCCTGCTCTAAATAAATGCTTTTGTTGTTGAAGAATATATGATGCTCGGATATAACTTGAGTTATTAAGTTCTGTTTTATTTTTTTAGCAGAATATTTGAAAAAAATGTTGAATTCTGTAGCGATTTCCTCCGGACAGGTTAAATATTGTTCCTGATTTTTAACCTAAAATTATCCTTCACTTTTGTTTTGTTGGTCAGTTCATTGATTGCTTTCCATATGGCTTTCTGCTTATTGGCAGCGTTTTCTATTTTGTTTTGGTAAAAGTGCTGTTTAGTATTTTTTATGAGTCTCGTATGTTTTATTTTTTCTTTAGAGTATATTATTTTGAATTTTTTTTTGAAGCACGAACATATTTTTCAGCTTACTGCTACATATTCTTACTTCCCTTGGAACCCATGTAGAAGAGTTCTTCACGTTTGTTAGCGGAAAGCCATTCAAGAAATGCTGTTGCAATGTAGATATCATGGATTCTGCTTTGAGGTTGCAGTCAGATTTACAATACATCCCAAGTTTCTTCTACAAGGGCTTTATGAAATCGATTTGTTTTCTATGGTGTAAGATCTACTTAGCCGGTACCTTTGTGGATGTGATTTCCGTTTGACGTTTTCTAAGAGTAATATTTTGTGGTCTGAGAGAGTGGCGTTATCGGTGCCTGCCATCATTAAATGATTTTTATTTGTAAAAATATTATCTATGCGTGTAGCGGAGGTTTCCGTGACACGTGAATATTCGGATACCATTTCAAAAAGACCATAGGCCTGGAGTAGGTTAATGAGATTCATTTGGAGTTTGGATTTCACAGCAAAATTTATATTGCAAATCACCAGCAAGGACAAAGTAAGTTGATTTATTGCATCTATCTAGAGCGAATCATGAAGCTGGTTATGCATCCAGCTGGTGGTCTGTAGACGTTAATTACTTGTGTCGTATGATCACGGTGCTTCCAAATATTGCCGCAGATTTTTATTTCTTTTTCCACTGAACAGTTATCAATTTGCAACTCTCTGATCCAGAAACTATCATCTTCTAAAACGGTGTTGCTCCAAATGGCAACCCCTCCACCAGATGAGTTTGATCTGCAGAAATGACAGTTAGTTTATAGTTTTGTATAGGTAGTTCGAGTATATTTTCCATCCGCATACATGTCTCTGATATGCACTCTTTGTTGGTTGCTTCTCTTGCAATAATACTTCCAGTTCCAGTATCTTATTTCTTAAACTCATCTGCCCAGGACAAACCAAGACCCCTGCTCGTCACTCTCTCGGATCCCGCCATCGCTCTTGATATCCTTAGGAACAAGAAGAAAGTCGGTGGAACGACTAAAATCACGCCCGACAGCACCCCCAGACAGCGCGAACATCTTAAGTTTTTGTATTCTCAAATCAAAGCTGATGAAGAGAAAGGTATATTTGATAAAGTGATAAAGTACATCAACGGGGTTCAGAAGATCGTTGAGGCGTCGCCCCTGGACCGTAGGGCCCGCCAGTCGCAGGGAAACTTGTAACTCGGCAATCCCCAAAATTATCGCTGTATTATCAAAATGTAAGAGGACTTCGAACTAAACTCCCAGAGTTTGTAAAAGCGACCCCATCGTTTGACCATCTCGACCTCATCATCTTAACTGAAACCTGGCTTCACCAAGGTATTTTCGACGCGGAGCTCGACATGAAATCGCACGATATTCACCGACTCGATAGAAGCTTAGCAACCAGTACCAGTTTGCGCGGCGGCGGTGTTTTGATCGCGGTGAAACGCAAACACCTCAATCAATTGCTAACTAAGAAATCTCTAGGTCATATTTGTATTGATGCGTATTGGATCCGTCGATTACATTGTGAGCGTTGTATATTTCCCCCCAAAATCACCACTCACAGATTATATAAAATTTGCAGAAACTCTTGAACTCGTTTCAGATAGGTACCCTGTAGCTACATTTATTATTTGTGGTGATTTTAATCTCCCGGGAACCGTATGGCAAAACGATCCGGACCGCATTTTCACTCAACATGATAATGCTACCCCTACGACAATTCAAATTTGTACATGCTTAGTAGACACATTTAACTTCTTAAATGTACATCAGCTAAATTCAGCCAGAAATAGTCATGGGAATGCACTCGACCTTATATTTGTGTCAAACTCACTTCAAAGTTCTACCTCCATCTCGGATTTTCCTTTAATAGCACCTGATACAATTCACCCCCCAATTGATGCGTTGATCTCAATACCGGAAAATTTAACTCCTTCATTTTGCGGCGAAACGAGATATAAATTCGAACGTGCTGATTATGAGGCGATAAACAACGACTTGCTTAATTTTAATTGGTTTACTACTTTTACGTATTATTCCCTTGATCACTGCGTCGAGGCACTCTATGATGCGCTTTACGATACGATAGATAAACATGTTCCGAAAATGCAAATCACTGCCTCAACGTATCCAATATGGTACTCCAGCAGACTTAAGGTACTTCTTAGAGAAAAATATAAAGCACACGCAAATTACAAACAATCTCTGAATGACGCGGACTACAAACTCTTCTCAGATCTACGAAGAAATTGTAAATTAGTTACGCTTGAAGACTATTTTAGTTACCTGCGCACTGTTCAAGAGTCTATTAACCACGATATCAAACCCTTTTGGAAATTCGCGAATGCCAAAAAGGGCACGTCTGGTCTACCTAGCTCTATGTTTTACTCGCAAAATACCGCACAAAATCCCCAAGACATTGTGGATTTATTTGCAAGCTTTTTCGAATCAGTATACTCAACCGAAGTAGTAAATTCTGCCCCGCTTGGTGACTTGACAGACTTGCCTCTTGATATTAACAACATTGTCCTGACACAACCCGATGTCTTCAAAGCCATTGGCAGTATGAGGGACTGTAATGCCCCCGGACCGGATGGCATACCATCATCCCTTATCAAGCAATGCAACGCAACATTGACACCCGTTCTACACTACCTGTTCTCTCGTTCACTCCGGGAGGGCTACTTCCCGCCAAAATTCAAAACTAGCTATATCACCCCAATCTTCAAAAACGGCAATAGATCAAATATCGAAAACTATAGACCTATCTCGAAAATAAGCACTATACCGAAACTCATGGAAGCCATAATTACTGAAAAACTCACCACCATTTTGAACCCACATATAATTACTGAACAGCACGGTTTCATGAAAAATCGTTCCACAACAACAAATCTTCTAACTTTTCAGCAACATATCTTGGAGAATCTTGAAAATGGTACCCAAGTGGATACTATTTTCACAGATTTTTCCAAGGCTTTCGACTCGGTAAACCATACCCTTCTTATTGATGACCTCAGTCGCTTAGGATTAAAAGGGACCCTACTGGAGTGGATGAGAAGTTACCTGACAGATAGAACATAGAGGGTGAAAGAGGGTGAAGTCCTGCGTGTCGAGGGAAGTGAACGTGTCATCGGGTGTCCCCCAGGGCTCCCATTCGGGCCCAGCTCTGTTCCTCGTATTTGTCAATGATTTGAAGATTCACTTGCCAAATTGTAACTTTCTTCTATTTGCCGCTGACTTAAAGCTTTTTCACCCAATCAAGACACCCCAAGATTGTCGAGATCTCCAATCTTATCTAGATACATTACTATCCTGATGTACTCGAAAACGTCTCCGGCTAAACATCGCAAAATGTAAATCAATGAGTTTTTACCGGACTAGGTCAAGAATGGATAATAATTACATAATTGAGGGCGAACCACTAGCGCAAGTCACAGAATTCAAAGATCTGGGTGTAGTGCTCGATCATAAATTGAGATTCGAAAAACACATTGATTATATAGTTAGTAAAGCAAACCAGACGCTGGGTTTCATAAACCGAATGACCGTAGAATTTTAAAATATATATACTCTGAAAACATTGTATACGTCACTAGTGAGGCCTATTCTTCTATACGCCTCACCGGTCTGGTCCCCGCATTACAACTGTCTTATAGTTTAGAAAGAATCCAACATCGTTTTTTAAATATTATAGCGTGGAAACTAAGCCGTCCCCTCGTGTATCTCACGATTATAGCCAAATTGCGGACCTAATGCACTTAACCTCACTGCGTTCGTACCGACGGTATTTCGACATTATATTTTTATTTAATTTAATCGGGAAGCGCATTGATTCGGCGTACCTTCAGGCTAAAATCAATGTGCACACCCCTGTTCGCGGCCTAAGGCCAAACACTCTTCGCATATACGAGATGCCACGTGCACGAACACATACTATTATGCACCATTGTGGAGAATGTGTAGGGTCGCAAATGAAAACCAATTTGATTTCTCGTTACCCAGCTTTAGTTTTATAAGTCGTGTCAGAATATCAATACTGTCCGACTACTGTTAACCGCGAACCTATTTTCTTTTTTTTAATATATAAGATTAAGTAGAATGTAATTGGGCGATTGCCTGTCTTATATAAATAAATAAATAAATAAACTTTGATTATTTACGTATAATAGAATAAGTTCTTTATTATTAAAATTGCCTTTTAGTTGTTTTAAATTCGTTACTCTCGCTTTTTCCAGTTTCACGAAAAAACGATTGATGCAAGTATGACGTGGTCATAATTCTGGCTTTTTTTAAGTCCTCGTAGAATTCGACAGGGACTGAAATTTTAAACGAGGAATACTCCTCGGGATGTTTAGATATGATTTTATTGCAAATTACTAAATTAAATTTTTTTATCGTGTAAGTACTTGATCATCTCACCCTCTGATAGATTGGGGTCTAATCTGTAAACAAGGAGAAGTTCATATTTCGCTGCGGCTTTTATCTCGCTGCATTCGCTTTGTCATGAATAACATTTGATTTCCTGCTTCCTTTTTTAATCCCTTCGGATCTCCACACGCCGTTGTTTGTATTGTTAGATAGAGTTATCTCGGTCTGAGGAATTGTAGCAAAAACTTTATTTTTTGCTGCGGTACGCTCTCCTTTCTTCTCGTTTTTTTTTTCTGGTTTCATTATCAGAGGCTGACGGCTTATGTATGACAGATGTATGACGGCTTATCGCTGGTGTTCGGTTGGTCGATTTGTGCCGTTGAAGGCCTGGGTAAACTTTTATGTTGAGCGGAAGGGGGCACGGTTTGTGAGTGTTGCTGCTGGTTCCCCTTCAGTAACTTTACTTGATTGGTAAGTACTTGTTTCTTCTCTAATAAGGGTTCGACCTCCCTTTTGACTATTGCCGACATTAACTTATTGAACTCGGCACTAAAAAAAAAATACGGGGGCACTTTGTTTCCTTGCATTTCAGATTGGGTGTTCGAACGTAATTCCATGGTCATATTTAAATTGATTGTTATTTGTTAAGATTATATTAAGAAATTCAGAAATGTTCAGTATGATAACTTGATTTAAGAGTTAGTTGTTTTAATACGTTAGATTCCGTATCCGTACTTGAAACGTGTTTCTCTGTGCTAAATCTTTTTTTGTTTTTTTCTTTCTCTTCCTCGGTCTTAGCCCTGCCTGTAGCTTTTACTAGTGCTTTGTATATAGGGAATTTGAACTTTCCGCTAGGGTGTTCTTCCGTTTCGCATTCTATTCAGTATTGCTCTCTTTTGCATTCTTTGATTGCGTGCCGTTTTTCCTCGCATCTCGATCAGACCATCGTGCGGACCGGTCCTGTGCATTCTTTGCTATGATGTCCGAAGCACAGGCATTTCGCGCATTTAATTATGTTTGTGAACTCTATAATAATGCAGATAGAGAGCCCAATTCTCAGTGTTCTCATCTTTGCTAGTTTCCTGGCCTTTCTTTCCGAGGTCACTATCACTGCTGTCTGGTTTTCATCCGGGTTTCTGTGGAGTGTGGTGGTACACGCTTCTTCTTCTTCTTTAATCCATAGCCGGCGCATGGAGAGGTGGTCGACCTCGTAGCCAGTACGCTGCTGTTGGTGCCGCTAGATTCCGTGCTCCATTCACTATACGCTTCCATGCTAATCGATCAGTTGCAACGGTTCTTGCCTCAGCTGTTGTTATTCGCTGGTTTTTTAAATCGTTCTCTACGTGTTTCAACCATGTGGTCTTCGGTGCTTGTTTTTGTGTTCTCCAATCAAGAGGTCGTTTTTTCCATAGGAGTTTGTGCGGTACTCGATTGTCGCCCATCCTACAGATGTGGCCGAACCATCGTAATCGGCGTTTTTGAATTTCCTCAACAATCGGTGTCTGTTGGTCGCACCTTTCTCTGATTGTCTCATTTCGGAGGTGGTTGAGGAGTGAGACGCAGAGAATCTGTCTCAGGCATCGCATTTGGAAGGCCTCGAGCTTGTTAAGGTCTGGTTTGAGTAATGTCCATGTTTCCGATCCATAAAGAAGAATTGGGAGGATCAGCGTCCGGTATAGGCGTATTTTGGTTTTGATGGTAATATTCGTCCGCTTCCATATGCACCACTTGAGTGAAGCAAACGTTGCTGTTGCCTGGCCTATCCGGCTGTGAACTTCGGCTGTCGAGGCTACTTTCTTCTCCACAACCAGTGATCCCAAATATTTGAACTGTGGTACCTGCTCGATTGTGGTTCCATCGAGGTAAACTCTGGCTTCAGATCCATCCGTTGTAAGCACTTTGGTCTTATCCGCATTGATTCTCAGTCCGTATGACTGGGCAATGCGGGAAATGTCATACAAGGTGTCTGTTGCTTCGGCATCTGTGTTGGCGAAAACCGCACTGTCATCGGCGAACATCAGATCGGTTAGGAAGTTTTTGTCATCATATCGAACTCCGCGTCGCCCATCAAACGCTTTTCGCATAATCGTGTCGATCACAATGTTAAAAAGGAGCGGCGAGGCCACGTCTCCTTGCCGGACTCCGGTTCGAATCGGGAATTCCTCAGACATGTCGTTTCGGATACGAAAGAAGTTGAATGATTTTCAGTGGCACGTGTTCGATCTTCAGGGCTTCCCACAAGCTTGTCCAATCGATGCAATCAAAAGCAGATTTGAAATCGATGAAGACGATGACAGTTCGTTTGCCACATCGAATTCTTTCTTCCATTAGCTGACGGAGAGCAAATATCTGATCGATGCATCGTCGATGTGGTCGAAATCCAGCTTGTTCTTCCCGGCTTGTTTGCTCTCGATGTTTCTGTAGTCTTGAATGTATGATTTTCATAAATACTTTGCCGACGATCGAGAGGAGGCTAATACCACGGTAATTCTTGCATTTCCGACTGTCGCCTTTCTTCAAAATAGGAACAACAATCGCTTTCTTTCACACGGATGGAACACAATCTGAATGGCATATATGCACTGTGAGAACGTGAAGTTGATGTAATAAGACGTCTCCCCCGGCTTTGATCATTTCGGCAGTTACTTGATCTCCTCCCGGCGCTTTACCATTTTTCAGGGATTTTATTGCCGTCTTCACCTCATTGATTGTTGGTTCAGTATCGGGAAACTGATTTATCGGCTGATCAATAATCGGCAGTTCGGGTGCTGGACCTACTGGCGGATTGTGGTTGTACAGCTGATGAAAGAATTCTCTCCACCGCTGTAGACGTTCCTGAGGAGAGGTCACGAAAGTTCCATCCAATTTTTTGATATTGTCATTTGTTGATGTTGTTTTGCCACTTAACCGTCGGATTGTCTGGTACAGCGTCCGGTACTCATGCCTTGACGCTGCTTCTTCCATGTCAGCCGCGATGTTATTCCAGTAAGCTTCCCGTTCCAATTTCATTTTCTGTCGAACTTCTTTGTTCAATCGTCGGTATTGTTTGAAATCGACGTGTTTCATTTGCTTCCGCTGGTCGACTAGATTGAGACAGTCGTCCGATATTCATTGCTGCGTCCGTCGACGGATGGGCGGACACAGCTCCGTTGCACACCCCACAATAGACTCAATAGACGCAGTAGAATAACACTGGCCTACACACATTTTGGTGCCGAAGATTTTAGACCTGATTCTAAGTATGTCTTGTGAGCTGATACAAGAAAACCAGTCGATTTTTTTGTATCAACTCTAGTTTATAAGATAGAAGAAAAAACACATTTTTACAAAAATATCAATTTATTTTGGAATTATACATCAAGAAATTGTCTTTTAAGTGATTTTTTTGAGTGTAATTGTCTTGGGCAGTCAGTCACGCATAAGACCCCAGCAATAATCGGCCATCATATGAATGTCACATCTGCCTTGGTACCTCTTCTCCATTGTTTTTATATCTTGATGGAAGCGTTCTCCTTGTTCTTCGCTAAGATCTCCTAAATTATGTCGAAAGCGATCTATATGATTATGGAGGTAGTGCACTTTTATGCTCATATTACAGCCTACATTTTTAAAGTTAAGAAGCATATCCTCGACTAACTCTTTATAGTTATCAGCCTTGTAGTTTCCAAGGAAGTTTTGTGCAACCGCTACAAAAGATTTCCACGCAAGTTGTTCTTTTCTAGTCATAGAAGCTTCAAAATGTGTGGACCATTTAATTAGTTGACGTATTTGAGGCCCATCAAAAATTCCTGCTTTTAATTTCTCAGTACTCAATCCAGGAAATTTCTGAGAAATGAACTTAAAACATCGATCATTTTGGTCCAGAGCTTTAACAGATTGCTTCATGAGCCCTAACTTTATGTGCAAAGGTGGAAGAATGATTTTTTCTCGGGAAACCAAATGCTGATTTATGACATTTCTTTCACCAACGATAAGATCTCTGGCAGGCCAATTTTTTTGGGTCCAATGACTTGATTTAGCTCGACTGTCCCATAAACAAATAAAACAAGGCTATTTTTTATAACCACTCTTCTGTAAAAGAACTGAAATTACCTCATATTCTTCTTTCATAGATGTAGAATGGGCAAGTGGAATAGAAGCATTCTTATTGCCATTATGTAAAAGGACTGCTTTGAGACTTCTTTTACTGCTGGCAATAAAGAGACGCCAATCACTTGCATGATAAGTCTTCAAGCCCATGAAAGTCAGCAAGCCGTTTACATCATTACAATATATACCAAATTTCCATCAGAAGAAAAAAAATGCAATAAGTTTTGTTCTCTCGTGCGATATGAAGTAATTCGTACACCAGACGAAAGGCATTTTTTTTCTTTTAATCTTGATGCTAGCAACTCAGCACGCTCTTTTGAAAGATCTAAGTCTCTGATGAGATCATTCAGCTCACCTTGTGAAAATGTTTTAGGATTTGATGATTCTGCACAGTATTCAAAATCATCATCTTCTTCAGAAACTTCTATTTGATCCTCTTCAGAGTCCTGTACTGCCTGAAGAAAAACTGGTATTGGAGCAGTGTCTGAATGAGGAATAGGTCTTATAGCTGAAGAAATATTGGGATACTTCCACTTGTAGCGATTGTTTTTGTTGATGCCCACTACTTTCGTCATACAAAAATAACAGTCGTCATGATGATTTTTTTGTTCACGCCAAATCATTGGTACTCCAAACTTCAAAGATTTTCGCGTTCCTTTTTCCCATTGTCGCAAATGTTCAATACACATTTTACAAACACTATGAGGCACCCACACTTTATCTTGGTTGCGAATTTCAATACCGAAGTAAGCAAAATACAAGCGAATTACAGTGTCAGTAATAGATTTTCGCTGATCTTTCAATATATATTCACCACAAATGTAACAAAACATATCAGGATCGTTCGCACAACATCTTAACTTACTTGCCATGATAAAATAATAATAAAAATTTCATAGGAGTTATTGAAAAGTTCACCGTTTTCAAATAATGCCGGAAAAGAATTAAAATGAGGGTAGTAGGTAAACCAGAGCTGTCAGCTGACATTAACTAACGGAAATATAGTTCATGCCAACTACCTTACCGACCACAGTTACAAACAGAGCTGCACCAAAACAAAATATTTTTTTTCTAGGCCAGTGTAATGTATCACTCACGGTTTGCAGAGGAATTTATATACATGGACGATATAAATACAAATGTAGAAGAGATGCAAACACTGTTGAGAGAGAATGAGTGCAGCTGGACTCTCTGAACTGGACTCGACTGGTCTGGTTGACTGACTGCTGGTTGAGTCTGGTTGAACTGGCTGCTGGCTGAGTCTGGTTGAGCTGGCTGTTAGCTGAGTCTGAACTAGAGTCACTCGCTGACTGTGTGAACTTCTAGTTGAGTATGGTTGACTGGGTCCACTGGCTGGACCGGTGTGTCTGAGTTCACTAGCGGGACTGAACTGGACTCGTTGGTTGGGCGCAACCAACTGAACTGAACTGTTTGTTGAACTGAACTGGAGTCGACTTGCTGACTGGTTGCGCCTGATTGTTGAAATGGACTGGAGTCTACTTGCTGACTCGTTGCGCCTGACTGTTGAAATGAACTGGAGTCGACTTGCTGACTGGTTGCGCCTGTTTGTTGAACTGAACTCAAGTCGAGTTGCTGCCTGGTTGAGCCTGATTGTTGAACCGAACTGGAGTCGACTTGCTTAGTGGTTGCGCCTGACTGTTGAAATGAACTGGAGTCGACTTGCTTAGTGGTTGCGCCTGACTGTTGAAATGAACTGGAGTCGACTTGCTGACTGGTTGCGCCTGCCTGTCTTGTTTATTCAGGGGTCCAGGTATTTATTTTATGTCCAGGTATACTGGTCCCTCATCCGAGGATGATTATTTTTCTATATTCGGCTATTTGTCGCATTGGTGATTACCGATTCTCGGGAAAAACATCTTGTTGTAATTTCCCCGGGGATTACACCATTGACCCTAATGAAATATTTTTGGAAATTCGTCCGAAAATATTTGGGTAATATAATGGGTAATATATATTGATATAAATTGGGTAATATAATGGTAACCGTAAAGTCCTCGTAAAACTAAGAATACAATTTCTTTACCTGCTCGAGGATTACATTACCGACCCTAATAAAATATTTTCGGAAATTATCCGAAAACAATTAGGTAATTATTGTAATGCCCTCGTAAACTAAGAAATATAAATGGAACGGCTCGTTGCCGCTACGGGAGTTTCTGTATTTTGATGTCTTCCTCTTTTATCCCTGGCTCCTTGATTGTGTCCGTTATTGCTTTGTGCAGCTCTTCCTCCGTGGGGTAACCAAGGAGGAAGAGCTACACAAAGCAATAACGGTCAAAATATTTTATTAGCAGGCTATTTTTCTTGTTCCGGGGGTTTTTATATCCTCCTCACTTCTGGTTTCTACTACGAGTTTCTTGAACCCTTTCGGGTTACCTTTTATCAGGATCTCAAGTTCCTTCGTTGTCTTCCTGGTGCCGATGATTTCATTGTGCTTGTCGGTTTCTCCTGTCTTTTCCTTGATGCTTTTAAGGAGTTCTGCATATGTGCATTAGATTCCGTATCCGTACTTGTAAACAGGTTTCTCAATGCTTATCTTTTTTTGTTTTTTCTCTCTCTTCTTCGGTCTTAGCCTTGCCTGTAGCTTTTACTAGTGCTTTGTATAATGGGCATTTGAACTTTCCACTAGGGTGTTCTTTCATTTCGCATTCTATACAGTATTGCTCTTTTTTGGCCAGTGTAATGTATCACTCACGGTTTGCAGACTAATTTATTTATATGGACGATATAAATACAAATGTACAAGAGATGCAAACACTGTTGAGAGAATGAGTGGAGCTGGACTCTCTGAACTGGACTCGACTGGTCTGGTTGACTGACTGCTGGTTGAGTCTGTTTGAGCTGGCTAAGTCTGGTTGAGCTGGCTGTTGGCTGAGTCTGAACTAGAGTCACTCGCTGACTGTGTGAACTTCTAGTTGAGTCTGGTTGACTGGGTGCACTGGCTGGACCGGTGTGTCTGAGTCCACTAGCGGGAGTGAACTGGACTCGTTGGTTGGTTGCGCCTGTTTGTTGAACTGAACTGGAGTCGACTTGCTGACTGGTTGCGCCTGATTGTTGAAATGAACTGATGTCTACTTGCTGACTGGTTGCGCCTGACTGTTGAAATGAACTGGAGTCGACTTGCTGACTGGTTGCGCCTGCCTGTCTTGTTTATTCAGGGGTCCAGGTATTTATTTTATGTCCAGGTATACTGGTCCCTCATCCGAGGATGATTATTTTTCTATATTCGGCTATTTGTCGCATTGGTGATTACCGATTCTCGGGAAAAACATCTTGTTGTAATTTCCCCGGGGATTACACCATTGACCCTAATGAAATATTTTTGGAAATTCGTCCGAAAATATTTGGGCAATATAATGGGTAATATATATAGATATAAATTGGGTAATATAATGGTAACCGTAAAGCCCTCGTAAAACTAAGAATACAATTTCTTTACCTGCTCGAGGATTACATTACCGACCCTAATAAAATATTTTCGGAAATTATCCGAAAACAATTAGGTAATTATTGTAATGCCCTCGTAAACTAAGAAATATAAATGGAACGGCTCGTTGCCGCTACGGGAGTTTCTGTATTTTGATGTCTTCCTCTTTTATCCCTGGCTCCTTGATTGTGTCCGTTATTGCTTTGTGCAGCTCTTCCTCCGTGGGGTAACCAAGGAGGAAGAGCTACACAAAGCAATAACGGTCAAAATATTTTATTAGCAGGCTATTTTTCTTGTTCCGGGGGTTTTTATATCCTCCTCACTTCTGGTTTCTACTACGAGTTTCTTGAACCCTTTCGGGTTACCTTTTATCAGGATCTCAAGTTCCTTCGTTGTCTTCCTGGTGCCGATGATTTCATTGTGCTTGTCGGTTTCTCCTGTCTTTTCCTTGATGCTTTTAAGGAGTTCTGCATATGTGCATTAGATTCCGTATCCGTACTTGTAAACAGGTTTCTCAATGCTTATCTTTTTTTGTTTTTTCTCTCTCTTCTTCGGTCTTAGCCTTGCCTGTAGCTTTTACTAGTGCTTTGTATAATGGGCATTTGAACTTTCCACTAGGGTGTTCTTTCATTTCGCATTCTATACAGTATTGCTCTTTTTTGGCCAGTGTAATGTATCACTCACGGTTTGCAGACTAATTTATTTATATGGACGATATAAATACAAATGTACAAGAGATGCAAACACTGTTGAGAGAATGAGTGGAGCTGGACTCTCTGAACTGGACTCGACTGGTCTGGTTGACTGACTGCTGGTTGAGTCTGTTTGAGCTGGCTGAGTCTGGTTGAGCTGGCTGTTGGCTGAGTCTGAACTAGAGTCACTCGCTGACTGTGTGAACTTCTAGTTGAGTCTGGTTGACTGGGTCCACTGGCTGGACCGGTGTGTCTGAGTCCACTAGCGGGACTGAACTGGACTCGTTGGTTGGTTGCGCCTGTTTGTTGAACTGAACTGGAGTCGACTTGCTGACTGGTTGCGCCTGATTGTTGAAATGAACTGATGTCTACTTGCTGACTGGTTGCGCCTGACTGTTGAAATGAACTGGAGTCGACTTGCTGACTGGTTGCGCCTGCCTGTCTTGTTTATTCGGGGGTCCAGGTATTTATTTTATGTGCAGGTATACTGGTCCCTCATCCGAGGATGATTATTTTTCTATATTCGGCTATTTGTCGCATTGGTGATTACCGATTCTCGGGAAAAACATCTTGTTGTAATTTCCCCGGGGATTACACCATTGACCCTAATGAAATATTTTTGGAAATTCGTCCGAAAATATTTGGGTAATATAATGGGTAATATATATTGATATAAATTGGGTAATATAATGGTAACCGTAAAGCCCTCGTAAAACTAAGAATACAATTTCTTTACCTACTCGAGGATTACATTACCGACCCTAATAAAATATTTTCGAAAATTATCCGAAAACAATTAGGTAATTATTGTAATGCCCTCGTAAACTAAGAAATATAAATGGAACGGCTCGTTGCCGCTACAGGAGTTTCTGTATTTTGATGTCTTCCTATTTTATCCCTGGCTCCTTGATTGCGTCCGTTATTCCTTTGTGCAGCTCTTCCTCCATGGGGTAACCAAGGAGGAAGAGCTACACAAAAATAACGGTCAATATATTTTATTAGCAGGCTATTTTTCTTGTTCCGGGGGTTCTTATGTCAGCCTCACTTCTGGTTTCGTACTTCGTACGAGTATCTTGAACTCTTCTGGGTTACCTTTTATCAGGATCTCAAGTTCTCCCTGCGTTGTCTTCCTGGTGCCGATCATTTCATTGTGCTTGTTGGTTTCTCCTGTCTTTTCCTTGGAGCTTTTAAGGAGTTCTGCATATGTGCATGTTTGATCCTTTATGTAGATGTTGTTCTTTTTTCCCCTATCTGTTTTCTATCTGTCTTTTTTTGTTACACTCGTGTGTATCTTCGTCTGGTCCTACATCATTGCTTTTGTTGGTTTGGTTATTTATGTTTGCTTTGTACAGCTTGACTCTGATATGTGTTCCGTTCATTACGTATTGTATTAACTTCTTTGCAGTGTTTGGTTCTACTCCGTGTGCTGATCTTACCATGCTCACGTTCCCCCAGTTTCTTTTAATTAGGTCATCCCTGAGATTACTCCTCACTTCAAATAATGTTTTCAGGTCTGTTTTTTCGTTGTTTTCACTTTTGGTGAAGGTATGATAGGCTATTTTCTCTAGTAGTTCCTTCTCTGTTTGGCATTTCGAAGATTTTGTTTACCAGGATCACATCTCCTGGTAAGTAGTTCCAATCCTCTTGTTGCTTCCTCTATCGTATATGTTTCTTCCAATTTTTTATCTATTCCCTTAGTGTGTTTTTTTTTTCGGTTGCGAAGCCGTGGGCAATTATCTCTTCCCTCGGGGCTTCGATGATATCCCCGACTTCTTCTTCTACATTTTTGTAGATTTCTTCTATCCATGTCTTGTTTCTTATATCCTCGAAGGTTTCGTATGTATTTGGTTCATCTGGTAGTTCTTTCATTTCCCCTGCCCTTTCTTCATCGTAGGCGATCGTTTGTGTGCCAACCTCTCTTTGTTTTTCAGTTTTCTTCGGGCTCTCCTCATTGGTTTCCTTCGTCCTCTCGATATCGGGGATTGCTGTTTGTGTGGCGGCCTCAGTTTTATCAGGTATCTCTCTCGTGTGTTCCCTTTCGGCCTTGTTTTTTCGTATTTCAATTTATTCACCCATCCTTTCCCCTATCCTTTTAATTTCTATTTTCGTGTTCTGATTATTCTTGATAAGTGTCTTGAACAGTTCTCTTGTGCTATTGTCCACCTCAGTTAGTATTTTGTTTACATTGTTGCTCTTTGTTTGCTTTTGTCCTCTGCCTCCCATTTTCTTGTGATCTGGGCGATATCCAGTTTGCCCGCTCCCATGAAGTACGCCCTGTGTCTCATTGCTGATGTTTGTGTCCTTTGGGAGGGTTTGAAGGGGTGTTCCATTTGTTTCGCTATATTGGCCTCTGTTTTACTATTTACCTCTGCTGTCTCTTTAGTTGTTTGCGTGCTCCCTCCAGAATCCTTGGAGCGACCCGAGTTTACATCGGGGTGGGATTCCGGACCACTGGCCCTAACGACCTTTTTTCCAATTTTGAGGAGTGTGGTACTCACCAGCCCTCTAAGACAGTCATACCCACTAAAACCATCTCCTCTTTATTTCTCTCCTGTAGTGTTCTCGCCTTTCAGCCTTACATCCTACAGGTTTGATCTCAATATCCTTTTTTCAGACGTCGCCTCTTTCTCTGCTCTGTTCTTCTAATTCATCTTTTGCCTTTTTCCGCATCACTTCCTCTACAAAATTCTTCACAGTTTCCCAGCTGTCCTTGTGCGCGATCATTTCCTTTATTATGCTTTTCGGGGACATGCCTGCCGCAGGTAGGTTTCTTTTTATATTGTGCCTTTCGTTATTCCAATTCCCACAGTGGAATATTGTGTGTTCTGGAGTATCCTCTACTTGTTCTGATCAGTATCGGCATTGTGCACTTCCCCTCTTTCCAATTCTCTCCGTGTAGGAGCAGAAGACTCCGTGTCCAGTAAGGCACTGTGTAATGTGGAAGTTTACCGACCCATGCCTCCTCTATACCCATTTCTTGATGTCCGGTATCATCCTGTGGGTCCACCTTCCGACTTTAGAGAGGTCCCATTCTGTCTGCCACTTCTGGTAAGTCATTTCGCTCTCCTCCTTCCGGTCTGTTATTGTTATTGACCTGTGAAGGTCATATAGTCGCTTTCTCTCTTCGGCAAGGACGTGTAACGGTACGAGGCCTGCCACTACGAGAGCGGCATCTGCAGATGTTGTGCG
The DNA here is from genome assembly GCA_944588485.1 of Phosphuga atrata. NCBI lineage: Eukaryota > Metazoa > Arthropoda > Insecta > Coleoptera > Silphidae > Phosphuga > Phosphuga atrata. The sequence continues at coordinate 9,897,362 of OX155906.1, forward strand.
GTATGCACTGCATACTCTCAAGGCCATTAATCTTTGGGTGGACGTGATTTTTTTCCTGGCCCTACCGACCCGGGGTACTATATTTTTGACAACCGACATATCATATTTATGGCTGACATATCATATACACGCCTAGACCCGCGCCGCTAGGTCTAGGGAACTTTTTTTGTTAAATAGGTTATTTCCCTCTGTGCAAGCCTGTTGGTTCGCGGGGGCTTATTTTATTTCGCCCCTACTCTCCAATCCTGCTGGATGCAGAGCCAGTGAGCATACTCCTATCCGCCACCTGGGGACGCGCTCGGTCGGTGTTACAGGTCTCCCCACCTCCAAAATAGGGGGACCGAGAACCTAGCCTAACATAACCTAACCTTTTTTTTGGGGGGGGGGGATACATTTACGTACGACCCAGAGCCATCATCTCTTGAGGAGCCATCATGCCTCGAGGTGTGTGGGACTCTACCCGGCTCAGGGCCGCTTAATAACGCTTTTCCAATGTCTCTGCCGTTTCTGCATCTGTCTGTTGTTTGTTCCATCGTTGTTCTTTCTGTGGACCAAGCCACGCAATTCGTAATTGTGTGCCACGCGTTGTTGTAATGGTGACACTCCGGCGCCACCTCCTTTTTTATGCGGTATAGATAGGTCCCAAAGCACCCATGGCCTGTGAGTGTCTGCGTTATATAGTGGTCGACCTCGCCGTCGACCACTAAGTCGACGCGAGTACCATAAAGCGACGTCTGGGATTATCTCGCGTGTTCATCTGCCCTTTGGATCCGCCTGCCACTCTCGTTGCCAGTGTTCTTGCCCGCTCTTCCTTCTTAACTTGGGCCTTGCATATTGGTTAACCGTTCAGTCTGATTTCACTCGTAGTATTGCGCTAGTAGTTTTTCAGTCTCCTTGGGCTTGAGAAAGTCCTTTCTGGGGTAGCTGTGGAATTTGTAGCAATGTGTAAATATTTGGATACAGATGTCGATCGCACTTATCTAGGCATTCCATACTAGATTTTGGGGCAGGGGAGGTTCTTGCCATCACTGCTTTCTTCACTTCAAGTTCTGCTTTAACCACAGATGCATCGCTTTCAGGAAGCACTGACTATTGATTTGAAGGTAACACACCAGATAATGCTAATACTACTTTACTATGTTTCGTAAACCTTAACTAATTGTTGAATTGTATGTTCAAGGAATGGGATGAATAAATTTATTTTGTAATACGTGCATATATCTGACGCACGAATGTTAGATCGATTTAACTGTCTTCCAGCGATACGTGGTAATCGGAGTACACCATTTTCTTAGAGTAAAAACATTGTGTACTCTATGTGTACTCTATACTATAGAGATGGAGATATTCGCTTTGCTTCTCAGGGGTTGTAAGGCATTAATAACATCATCCACGTGGTTGAATGCTGTGATGAGATCGGTGTTAATTGTTTGAAATTGTTTTGATAGCGACAATGTATTGCTCATGACTTTTTGAATCACTAAGCACATGACAAACTCTTAAGATCGAAGTGTGTGAAGCATTTTGCAGCTTGTTGCGATGTTTCTTTATTATGACTATATTGGAGTTCTTCGAGAGCATTCACAATCGCTGAATACATTTCTTTGAATCTCATAATGGCCTCATGCTTGTGGACCCACCGTGTTTCGCTCCAAAGCATCCGTGTCCGCTAATCATCTGGGTTACGTGGTAGGATGTTTCGCTGTGCTGTGTTGACGCACGGACGCAGGTCAGGAATCAAGCGCACCTTGCCTGCCATCTGCGTTGCAGGCGTCTGCGGCTTCGGCCTTCTACACCTTGCCTCCTTCGTGTATGAAAGCTCGCTCCTCGACGAGGAGGTCGATGGGGGAGGGGGGATATCACGCAGGCAGCTTCTGCGGACACGGTGCGGAATGCGCTGGTATTGAGGAGCATGGTCCGCCTTGCCTCCTTCTCAAAAATGTTCTTGTTTCCCTGTATTTTAACCGCATCTTGCCAGAAAGGCGCCGCGTAGAGCAGTATTGAATTAACAACAGAGCTCAGTATACGGCGCTTGCTAGATCTAGAGCCTCCTACCCTGGGCATTAGCCTTGTGAGGGCGGTGGCTGCGGAATCTGATTTCTTGACGACCAAGTTGCCGTGCGCGTCATGTTCATGTTTCTGCCCAGTTGGACTCCGAGGTATTTCACGGATTCCTGTAATGGGATGATCTCTATGGCCCATGATCTCTATGGTCATTGGGGTGACCAGTTCTGTCGTGCGCCAATTTAAGTTTTTTTGAGTCCATCCAGCGATGAACCTTGTCCAGTGCCTCATTTATGTTTGTTTCTAGTGCCTCTTTAACGACCATTTGGACGACCATTCCCAGGTCATCCAGCCAGCGTGATCATTTGAGCCATTGAGATGTCTAGAACCCCGTCGTAATGCATGTTCCATAGAGTGGGACCCAATACTGATCCCTGGGGTACCCCGCACCTCACCTCTTACTCCTCATTGTCATCGAGGATGAGTTTCCAGTCTGACAGGTAATTCTTCAGATCACTTTCAGGAGGTATCTTTGGAGTTTTTCTCTATTTTTTTGATTCCCTCCACTATTTCGTCCCATGTTGCCGAGTTGAAGGCATTTTGGACGTCTAGCGTCACCAGCGCGCAGAGTTTTCTAGTTTGGTATGTTCAGGTGTTGGCCTCATGGGCTAACCTTTTGACCTTAAGTAACGCATCCACCGTGCACCTTTTCTTTCGGAAGCCGTACTGGTAGACAGATAGCCCTTCTCCGGTTTCCAGCGCCGCGTTTATCCGTGCCAACAACAGGTGCTCGTAGAGTTTGCCTAGGGAGCTTATAAGGCATAAAGGGCGGTAGGTTTTCGCCCTACGAATCAGCGTAAATCGGCGATTTGTGTTGCTAGTTTGTTCGTAGATTTTTTTTAGAAATTTCGATCTGTATTGTGCATCCGCTGTTTAGATAGATGCACTCTATCATCTTTCTCAATAGACCAGAGTAGATTCCATTGGTGGGCACAATTGTGATTTTTTTGTTGGCAGAGTTTTCTATGGCCGCTTTCAGTTTCTTTAGAAAAGAGTCTTTCGGAATCGTAGCGATCCTTCCACTTCATGTTCCTGCGGCTTTCATTTCACTAGCCTTTCGGGGCTTCTAGGTTTAGGGTGTAGGTGTGATGCACCCGGTTTTTTTAGGATTGTGGGGGATCCGTACGAAGTTTTCCCGTGCTGGATCACATCTCTCAGCAGCCTCCTGCTTTCGAGAAGTCTTCTTATAAGGGGGTTGTCTTCATCTGCTTGCATGTCTAGCAGACATACTTGGTCATAGTCTTCTTCAGGTGTAGGGTTGTTGCCGTGTGATACTATTATAGTGGAGTAAGCGGTTTCATTCCATTTCTTTTTCCCTACGGTCGTTAATTCGTCAAAGGTGTTTGTTATGGAAACCTCTGTCACCATATTCAGAGCAGTGCCTTCTTGTGTAGGGTTAGGTTAGGTTAGAACTGCTCGCATATCTAGCAGATATACTTGGTCATAGTCTTCTTCGAGTGTAGGGTTGTTGCTGTGTGATGCTATTGTAGTGGGGTAGGCGGTTTCATTCCATTTATTTTTCCCTACGGCCATGCATTCGTAAAAGGTGTTTATTATGGGAACCTCTGTCATCATCTCCACAGAAGTGTCTTCTTGTATAGGGTTGGAGTCGTCCTTGTCCCCGCTAGGAATCTGTGTGCTGACACTATATGTACAAGTGGGTTCGAGCTCTCTGATTTCGGTTTGTATATCTAAGTCGTAGGTAGGAATTTAAATTTTCTCCCATCTATGCGCCTCGAACCACTCTTGTGAGGTCTCTTTGTTGACTTTCTCACTTTCTCTCTTTGCGTTTGAATTTTCTTCCACCAGCCTTGTAAGCTGGGCCGAATGCAATGCCATCATTTAAATGGCTTCTATGATGCAGAAGGCGGTCGGGCATTCTTTCTTTTTTATTGGCTCTATTGAATTCCTGTCCTCTGTGGATTCGATGGAGGTATCTGCGACCTTTCTTTTCTTCATCAGCGAGGCCTTCAAGGAGTTACATCGTTGCCTTTGGCTATTGTTGTTTAATCTGCTGTGGGGTAGCCTAGTCCGTTAACCTGCCTCAATCGCAAAGAAAAACTCTAATTGTCCTCGCACAGCTGTCCCCTCCCGTAGCAGATCTCTTCAACCTCTCTATGTCCCTATGTTCCTGCTCGGTTCCCTCACCGTTTTTCACCGTTTTTAAGTTACTTATTTAAACATACACTTATTTTTTTACGGAGCAATTTTAGGACGATGTTATTAATACAATACCAAGAAGGAAATTACGAACCTAACCTAACCTTTTTTGGAGGGAAGGGGGAAAATACCTTTACCTTTACGGCTTGGTGTTAGCACCGGTCCTACCCTGAGAAAGGGCTGAACCGCCTGAGAAAGGGCGGAACCGCGCGAGCATTACTTCACCCTGTCTCCTAAGTAAAACAATAAATTGATCGCTTGCAAAGTGTGAAATGACCCAAAATATAAGCTATTACAAAATACTGTCTCCTAAATACCGGCTCGGTGGTATTGTTCAGTTGATCCGCCACTTTTCAATTATCTTTCCATTTAACTTTCCTTGGGAGTTCAACTATTTTCAAGTTTAGGAATTTCACTATTTTGGATTAATATCTGTTTACGATTCCACTTAAGATAAATTACTTTGTAAATTGTCTTTTAAACAAATAGAAAACAGAATCATAACAATATAACACATGACTAAGATAAAGCACACAAATAACATTAATATATAAATAAATTGTTTCAAAATCTAGTTGTTCATAAAATTTAGAACTTACAATAATCATCTAGTACTCTGTCACTCTCAAGAGCGCGCTCCGCATCGCTCTTCTTCGTCAAGACTTCTGTTGCGAAGAATGCGGACGGCATCCCACTCCGCAGGGCCGTGTAATAACGCTCTTCCGACGTCTCTGCTGTTTCTTCATCTGCCTGTCGTTTCTTCCATCGTTGTTCTTTCTGTGGACCAAGCCACGCAATTCGTAATTGAATGCCATGCATCGTGTAGTGCGTTGTCGCAATGGTGACACCCTATCGCCATTTCCTGTTTTTTTATGCGATATAGATAGGTCCCAAAGCACCCATGGCCTTTGAGCGCCTGCGTCATATAGTGGTTGACCTCGCCTTGTCTGCGCGAGTACCATAAAGCGACGTTTGTGATTATCTCGCGTGTCCATATGCCCTTTGGATCCGCCTGCCACTCTCGCTGCCATGTCGCCAGTGTTCTTTCCCGCTCCTCCTTCTTAAGTAGGGCCTTGCATACTGGCTCTTCATTGAGTCTCATCTCCTTTTGCTGCTCGTGGATACGCTTCCTCTCAGTCGCTAGGAGGTGCTAGGAGGATGCTGGCTAGCACTAAGACCGCCCCAGTCGGCACTGTACGGTATGCTAAAATTACCATAATGGCGGTCAGCCTCTGTACTGATAACATTATCTATCTGTTCCTCGCAACAGATAGACAACCGCACCACACAGGCGCAGCGTACAGTAGGACCGAGTGCACCACACTCATCAGCAACAGTCGCTTCGAATGCTTCGCTGCCCCTACGTTCGGCATTAGTCGCACCAGCGCCTGTTTCTTCGCGATATGTTTGCTGAACTTCAGCTTTGCGTCCACTATAACCCCGAGGTATTTAAGGTCTTTTGTAGCTTGTACTTCCCCTGCATGGATCATTATTTTGGTGCACGGATGGTGCGTCTTCTGCTAAGCAGTACCGCCTCGCTCTTGTTGACGGTAACTTCTAGTCCCACACTTGCGAGTCAATGTAATGCAGTCCTTACCGCCACGCCAGGACAATCTCAAACAGTTACGGCGTCCGCGCCGTTGCTATAACAGCGACGTCGTCCGCAAACCCCACCAAGATTGCACCCTCTGGCATGTTAACGCGTAGAAGGTCATCATACATAATGTTCCACAAGGTCGGCCCCAGTACCGAGCCTTGTGGGACCCCAGTAGTGATGCGGCGACTCCTCTGTCTCGCGGTTGTGCTGTACACTAGATATTGGTCTGTTAGGTAGTGCCTGACCATCTCAACTAGAGAACCAGGCATTCCTTCTCGGCGCTATACTCGGCTATACTATGGCTTACCACCTCGCCAAATTGAAGACGTTCCGGACATCTAGTATAGTTATCGCACAGGTAGTCGCGAAGAACATCCATCTTCGAACACGCATACTTAGATGCTACGTCTTCTCTAAGCTTTTGTATGGAGTGGAGGCATGGACACTCTCCGAGGCAACTAGTAAGCGACTGGAGGCCTTCGAAGCATGGTGCTATCGTCGAATGCTTCGCGTTTCCTGGACCCACCATGTTAGCAACGAAACCATACTCCTACGCATGCAGAAGGACAGAGAACTGCTCACAACAGTCAAACAGAAAACTGTCATACTTTGGCCATATCATGAGAAACAGCAACAGATATAGGCTACTTCAACTCATCATGCAGGGAAAAATCGAGGGGAAGAGGTCACAAGGAAGACGACGGATCTCCTGGTTGAAGAATCTGCAACATCGGTTGACTTGTTCAGATCGGCTGTGGATCGAATCCGATGGGCCATATTGATCGCCAACGTCCACTGAGGATATGGCACAATAAAAAGAAGAAGTCGCGAAGCGGTCTTTTCTCGCGTTTGCCATTCGCGCGATTTTCAATTTTGTTTCCATTGCATCCATCGTCGATCGGCCCTTGCAGAAGCAGAACTGTCTCTCGGATAATCCGCCGGTATGTTGGATGGCCTCATTGAGCCTCGCAAGTTTCATGCGCTTGAGGAGCTTACCCGTCGTGTCTAGTATGCACAGCGGCCGGTATGAGCCCGCTGTGCTCTTTGGGATTAGTACCAGGTGTTGTCTCTTCCACCGCGGATGGAAGCTTTTCCCGTAAAGGCTGACGTTGTATGTTGAGAGGAGGACTTCCGGAGCAATAACAACCGTAGCCGCGACCGCCTCATTTGGGATACCCTATGAGGCGGTCTATGCCTCTATCTGTCGCCTTGCCAGATGGCAACCTCTTCGCCGCAGTCCGTAGATCTTCTTCTGTGAAGTTTGGGGGCCCGTAGATCTTCTTTTGTAAAGTCTGAGGGATCCTCTTCGCCCTCGCTCGTAGTTTCCCAGGTTTGTCCCGCGTGAGTCGGGAACAGATCATCAATTATACGGTCCAATTCAATAGCGTCTTTAGTTACAAGTGGTAATCTTCGTCCCAGTTGTCCGGTAACGATACGGTATGGGAGTCCCGAAGGGTCGGCGTCGACAGCTTCTTGTAGCTCTCTCCAGCAGGCCTTCTTGCTACTCTTTATAGCAAGGCGGTACTGTTTGCACGCAGCCTTGTGGGCCGCCACAAAATTATCGGCCTCCTGTTTGTCAGATGTCCTAGCTCGTTGCACCTTGCGCCTCGTACGTAGACATTCGCGTCTCAGGGCCACCAGATTTGCGGACCACCAAAATACGGGCGTCCTTGTTCCAATCCCAGATCTTCGGGGCATCGACGCGTCGCACGCTCTTTCCACAGCCGTTATGGCGGCAATGACCAAGTCTTCTGGCTTGCCTACTAAAGGCTTCCATGTCCATTCTGCTTGTTACCCAGCCCCTTGACTTAAGTTGCGGTCTCAATCTTCTAGTAGCCGGCTCGGATCTGCTGTATGTGATGTAGTTGTGGTTCCTCTTGGTGATTCCTTCCATCTTCTAATGCGTTGTGCAAGCCTCGCACTCGCAAAAGTCACGTCAATCACGAAGGCCGAGCTCATGTTCTTTCGGACCCTGGTCTACACCGTTCCTTCGTTCAGGGGACGTAGTTCAAGTATCGCTAATAACTCTGCCAGGAGGAGTCCCTTGGCGTCTGTGCGGGACGGGCCCCATTCCGTGCACTTTGCGTTAAAGTCTGCCACAATCAGGACCTCGCCATCAGTAGACCTAATGCTGGCTTTCAGTTCGTCCAAATCTTCGCCGAAGCTATCCAAGGTTGTGTTGGGCGACAGGTAACAGATATAAGTTCTAACTCCAGAAACTCTCGCCCAAATGAAACCCGCACCGCACCCCCCAGGACTAGTTATTATGTCTGAGTCTAGGATGACGATCGCCGCCGCACTCGCCGTTGTGTCAGTCATCCAAATTCACGGGCCACCTGCTCGGTTGTATTCAGATAGTAGGAGGACTCCGGCTTTCTCTTCTCTAGCCGTCTGTTGCACCAAGTCTTGGGCAGCTCTGCATCTATGTAAGTTTAGTTGGATGTACTTAGGCATACTCCAGCTAGTTCCCTCTTGAATACAGGGCAGCAGTAACTGCTCAACATATGACTAGCTGTCTCCGCACCGCCTTCCTCAGCAAATAGGCAGCAGTAAGGGGCCGCCTCGCACTGTGTAGCCTTGTGACCGGTTTCTCCACACCTCCTGCAGGTAACTGATTTGTCTGTGGGGTGTCTGCAGGCGTAACTGCGATGTCTAAAACCCAAGCAGCGATAGCACCTTAATACCTGTATCCTTTCTCTGTGCCTTGCATTAATCCATCCCACCTTCAGTCGTTCTGTCTTCAAGATGCTCTGGTCTGCATTACTTGGCAGCCGGATGATCGCCAGTTCTGATCCCCTGTAAGCTGGGCGGAGGGTAATTTTCGCGGAGTCCAGTAGCCCACTCGTGCCTCGCAGAAGGTTCGTCAGGGCGTCTCGCAGCTCTTCTTCGTCTGTCGCACCGTCGAGGTCTCGAACTTCAATGGTCGTTCGCAGCTGGATAGTGTGGACGGCGGCTGATTCGCCCAGGCTAGATGGGAGTACCGCACCGTCGTAGCCCTTCTCCAGCTCCATGAGTAGGTCTCCATTCCTCGTTCGTCGGACTGCCGCAATCTTAGCGCCAATCATACTTGTATCTATATTTTTCCTGATCTTTTTCAGAATATCCGGGTAAGTTCCGTTAGTACTCTTCACTATCATAGCTGTAGCACGATCAGATTTGCGGCGCCGTCTTTGTGGTGTTGGCAGTGCTGTCGTCGTGTGTCTCTGCATCTCAGGTCCTTTTGTGGGTTGGGGTCTGACTTTGGCGAATCTACTGCGTCCCACCGGCTGCCAGCCATCATCTTCGATGTCTGAGTCATGCTCTCGATGTTCTTACTCACCCGCCGCCTCGCACTGTGTAGCCTTGTGACCGATTTCTCCACACCTCCTGCAGGTAACTGATCTATGTGTGGGCTGCCTGCAGGCGTAACTGCGAAGTCCAAAACCCAAGCAGCGATAGCACCTTAATACCTATATTTGCATTAATCCATCCCACCTTCAGTCGTTCTGTCTTCAGGATGCTCTGGCCTACATCACTTGGCAGCCGTATGATCGCTAGTTGTGATCCCCTGTACGCTGAGCGGAGGGTAATTTCCACGGAGTCCGGCAGCCCACCCGTGTCTCGCAGAAGGTTCGTCAGGGCGTCTCGCAGCTCGTCTTCGTCTGTCGCACCGTCGATCTCTCGAACTTCAATGGTCATTCGAGGCTGGAGAGTATGGACCGCGGCTGATTCACCAAAGCTAGATGAGAGCGCGTCCCGTGGTGCTGTCACCGCTCCTTCGCACCGTGGTGCTGTCACCGCTTCCTCGTTTGTCGGACTGTCGCAATCTTAGCGCCAATCGTAGTTGGATCTATATTTTTCCTAATCTATTTTAGAATATCCGCGTATTAGTACTCTTCACTATCACAGCTGTAGGAGGATCGGGTTTGCGGCGCCGTCTTTGTCGTGTTCGTTGTGCTGTCGTCGTGTGTCTCTGCATCTCAGGTTTTTTTGTAGGTTTAGGTCTGACTTTAGCGGGTCTACTGCGTCGCACCGGCTGCAAGCCCTCACCTTCAATGTCTGAGTCACGCTCTCGATGTTCTTCCTCACCCTCAGTGTACAACGCTGTCTGGGTCTGGGTCTGTGCTGTTTCTGTCGCGTAGGTGGTATGCTTCGCCATCGTCCTCACGTTGCGTTGGATCGCCTTCTGGGGTCGTTTCACTGCTTCTACCGTTGGCTCATTTGTTTGGACCGCGCAGCTCACATATTCCTTGTCTGTCGTCCTCCTGGTTCCCAATTCCGCCTCCGGCTGGACGGCCGCATGCAACGCCGGAAATCTCTCGTGCTCTAGCATCCTAGTGGTCATTAGGGCTGCCATGGCGTAGTTGTCACGCTCCACACGTCTCGCCAATATTGCGGTTTCGGCGATGGCCTTCTTTAGGTTTATATGTGCATTCGTTGTATTCCCTGCGAACTAGTTCATCCGGTCCACTACGTTATTTAGATTTTTTGTTGTCTCTAACCACTCTGTGATTGTCTTGTTGGTTCCGTTTGAGTATTCCGGGGTGAAAACGCGATGGGATCTTTAGACATGTCTCGCTGGGTAGTAAGGGCACTTTGTGTCTCCCCGGTCTCCTGAACTTTGGTCATTGCTTTCGTAGCGAACAGATAAGGGGAGATATTCCTTCAATAGGAAATTACTTTCTCGTCCGCCTGACAATAACAAATAAATAAAACTCACATTTAACAATACAACTTATGATAAACAATGAAACCCCATATAACAGTAATATATAAAAAATGAAAAAAAGGGTTTAAAGTCTCGTTATCTGTGGAAATTTTTACTAGTGTCAAATTTATTTGTCAGTTTATCCAAAAAAACCTAATTGTCCACGCACAGCTGTCCCCTCCCGTAGCAAATCTCCTCAACCTCTCTGATCCCACACGTTCTTCCTCGGGTCCCTCACCGTTTATCACCTCCAAAGTTAGTTTCTTAAACACTTATTTTTTTACGGAGCAATTTTAGGACGATCTTGTTGTCACCGTAACAACCACCCAACTCAACCTAACCTAACTTTTTTTTTTTTAGTTTGGTGGGGAAATGTATTGCTGCACGCACGGAGCCACTAGGCTCGTGGAGTGCTCTCTGGTCAAGCTGTTCGTGACCAGCATACCCACTAAAACCCCCCTGGGATCAGTACTCCAATTCGGGACCGCGTTAGCATTACTTCGAAGTGGTGATCCTGTCCATTACGGCTGCCCGTTCCTGGACAGCAGCCTGACCTTTCTTCTGTCTTCGTCTTTTGTTCGAAGTATCGTGGCACACATCGTTGCTACTGCTTTCCAGTTGTCCTCGCCTTTGATCATCAGCTGTACCATATTAGAGGAGTTGATAGGCTCTCCCACCGCGCGCTCTGTTGTGGTTCTGTGTTCAGCCCATTGCGAGCATTCGAAAGCAGTATGTTCAGCTGAGTCTGTCCTTTGGCAGTATCTGCAGCTGTCACTTTCTGCCTTTCCGATCCTTTGAACATATGAGCCAAAGCTTCAGTGCCCGCTTAGTACTTGTGTTCAGTAGTAATTAACTGTGCCAATAGTGCGCTTCAGCCATGGCTCAATTTCTGGGATGAGAGTTCTGGTCCAGTTCCCTTCATTGGCGTCGTTCCAACATTTCTGCTATCTGCACATGAGTGCGCTTCTGTGTCGAAAAACCCTCCCTTCTGTATTTGTACCTTGGTTGCTGGCCCGTTCATCGGCCATTAGGTCAATCTGCAGGACTGTCGCTATTACTTGTACCGCCACATTTGACACCCTGCGGTAAGCGCAGCATATGCTTATTAACATGCTGCGTTGTGTTTTATTAATCTGCTTTTGTTTGTGGCTGCTTTTAGCGACTCCACCCAGGCCGGTACAGCGTAAAGGAGGATGGAATTAAGCACCTCATTTAGTAGCCTTTTTGAATGTATATTTGGGCAATTTATTCTGGGCATCAACTTACGAAGTGCTGTAGCTGCACGTTCGGCTTTCACTGTTACATTTTGGAAATGTCTGCTCCAGGAAAGCCGCTGGTCGATATGGACGCCGAGGTATTTCATTGTCGGTGTCGCGAGAATCAGCCTACCTACAATGTTGACAGACATGGGTTCAATCCCCTTGCGTCCCGTTAGTGCAATGACCACATACATTTCTGGAGCTATTTGTAGTTCGTTTATTTCCATTCATATATGTATTGTCTTTATCGCAGATTCGGCCCTCGCTACTGCAGCCTTCTCGTTTGTGTTAACTGACACCACAATTAGGTCGTCGGCAAACGCGAACAGTCTACAGACTCTCAGATCGTTCATTTTTACCAGGTCCAAGACGCTATAGGTATATCGTATAGGATGTTATATATCGGCCCGACAATATCGGCCCGAGAACCGACACCTGGGGAACACCGCAAGACACTGGCCTTATTTTGTCATCTATTTTTAGGGTCCTGTCCGTAAAATAGCTTTTGATTAAATCAATTAAATAGGCAGACACCCCTTTCCGTCTAAGTGCATCCACGATTTTCCGCCAAGGCACAGAATTGAATGAATTTTTTACATCTACCGCGACCGCTAAGGATATCTTTCTGTGTCTTCTTTTTCCCAGGTTACCACAACGGGCAATCCTCATCACCTCCTGGATGGCGTGAGTTGTCGACCTGCCCTCTCGGAACCCATACTGAAATGTTGATAGTCCCCCATGCAGATCGAGTTCCTGGCTTATCCTCGTGACTATTATTCGTTCGAAGAGCTTGCCGATGGTGTCTAGTAGGCAGATTGGGCTAAATGATGAAGCGGGGGGCGTACCAGGTTTAGGCACCAGAACCAGTATGGCCTCTTTCCAGCTTTGGGGAATTTTCTTGTGCGGATGACGGCGTTAAACATATCTGCAAACAGCTCCTTTTCCAGGAGGCTAGCCAGCTGTGTCATCTCCGGTAGAATGCCATCTGGGCCAGGAGCTTTGTTGGATTTTATGCTCTGGGCTGCTTCCGGGATTTCTTTGCTTGTAATTTCTGGTGTCCTTAGATTCCATATCCCAGGAAATCAGTTGGTTTTGCGGAAACAGCCTTGCAACGCAGGCTTTTCGAAGATTTCGCAATTTCATGGTTCCACCAGTAGACGGTTTTTTTTCGGTTCTATCCAGGTCTCGATAGGACGGCGGCACAGGTTTTAGATAAAGCCGCAGTGATTGTAGGCATATCGGGTAGTTCTATCTTGTTGATCTCCAACTGGAGACCTTCCACATGTTTCCTGCGCACAAGTTTGCCATCAGTGATCTTGTTTTTAGCCCGGGGTTTATGGCGGAATCAAATGTGATAAGTTGGTGGTCGCTCAGTGTTTCCTCCTGAAGTACCTGCCAGTTTTTTACATTATCGGTCCCAGTTTTTTACATTATCGGTCTAGTCCGCTGTGGAAAAAGTCACATCCATTGGATGTTGGATGTACTTGGACATACTCTAGCTAGTTCCCTCTTGCATGCCGGGCAGCGGTAACTGCCCAACATATGACTGGCTGCCTCCGCACCGCCGTCCTCAGCACACAGGCAACAGTAAGGGGCCGCCTCGCACTGTGTAGCCTAGTGACCGGCTTCTCCACACCTCCTGCAGGTAACTGATCTGTCTGCGATGTCCAAAACCCAAGCAGCGATAGCACCTTAATACCTCTATCCTTTCTCTGAGCCTTGCATTAATCCATCCCACCTTAAGTCGTTCTGTGTTCAGGATGCTCTGGCCTACATCACTTGGCAGCCGGGTGATCGCCATTTGTGATACCCTGTACGCTGGACGGAGGGTAATTTGCACGGGGTCCACCCGTGTCTCGAAGAAGGTTCTTCAGGGCGTCTCGCAGCTCTTCTTCGGCTGTCGCACCGTCGAGGTTTCGAGCTTCAATGGTCGTTCGAGGCTGGAGAGTGTGGACGGCGGCTGATTCGCCCAGGCTAGATGAGAGCGCGACCCGTAGTGCTGTCACCGCACCGTCGCAGCCCTTCTCCAACTCCATGAATAGGTCTCCCTTCCTCGTTTGTCGGACTGCCGCAATCTTTGCGCCAATCGTACTTAGATCTATATTTTTCCTGATCTTTTTCAGAATATCCGTGTATGTTCCATTAGTGCTCTTAACTATCACAGCAGTAGGTGCATCAGGTTGGCGGTGTCGTCTTTCTCGTGGTCGCAGTGCTGTCATCTTTTCTTTTTGGATCTCAGGTTCTTTTGTTGGTTGAGATCTGACTTTTGCGAGTCTACTATGTCGGACTAATTGCCATCCCTCATCTTCAATATATGAGTTACATTCTGGATTACATTGTAGATGATCACTCTCTGTGTGATGCGATGTTCTGGACTGTGTTGTTTCTGTTGTGTAGGTTGGAGTCTTCGCCATGTTCTTCATCCTCTCATTGAGTTGAATCGCCTTCTGGGGTCGTTTCCTTCCTTCAATCGTTGGTTCATTTGTTTGGACCGCGCAGTTTACATACTCCTTTTCTGTGATCCTCCTAATTTCTAATTCTGTCTCCGTCTGGACAGCCGCATGTAACGTCTGAAATCTCTCCTGCTCCAGCGTCCTAGTGTTCAAAAGGGCTGCCATGTTGATGTTGTCGCGTTCCACACGTCTCGCCGGTATTGCGGTTTCGGCGATGCCCTTCTTTAGATATATATGAGCATTCTTTGTAATTTTTGCAAATTCATTCATTTAATCTACGATGTTCATTAATTTTTTGGTTGTCTCTAGCCACTCTTTGATTTTCTTGTTGGTTTCATTTACGTAATCCGAGGTAGAAAACGCCATCGGATTTTTACGTATTTCCCCCTGGGTAGTAACGGCACTTTGTATCTCCCCGGTCTCCTGTACTTCGTTCATTTCTATCATATAGTCTAAGAGCCCATGGCCGGATACCTATATGTATTTGACCAGATCTGAGTCTTTGTATCTTGAGGTCCCTATACTTACCCTACATGAGATGGGGACTCACTAAGCCCAAAATGGCAGACGCAGGTAGTGCGCAGGTAAGACGGGTATAAATATTTCGCTGATTTTAAATCTATTTGACCACGTCTGCCGTTTTGAAATTTGAAAATATAATATTATTACTAGCAAAAAATACCAATGGCAGACAGTTATCACGCGGTAAGCCTTTTGGCAGACATTTTTGAAAATGCCATTTGAAGACATACATGTTGTCAAGCTCAATCCAACCATACTCCAATGGGTCCAGCATTGTAGGTTGCTTTTGGTAAGCATTATTCCAAATAGAATAAGTGCAGTGGGCTCTTAAAAATTGATGATAAAGCTCGCTCTTACACGGTGTTATTGAGCTTGCATCAAAGTTTTGAATTTTCTTTATAAAATTTTCATTGACGTCCGAAGCTTTATAGTTGCTTATAAATAATTGGTACCTTCCATCATTAACGTCATAACTTTTTTTGGCATTATATATTTGGCAAGTGAAACGTTGAATAATATTAAATAATTCTTCTAGCTGGTCCTCTGTCAGATTTTCTTCACCTAAAGCAGAAAATGCTTTTTGATACTCTATGCTTTTTTTCAGCAAAGTAAACGGTCTCTTTTCCTTAGTTGAAGAAAGCAGGATTAAAATCACAGCCAGTAAAGGCATGAACACCAAATAAGTTTTTGGCTAACAATTCACCAAGCTCACTATAAATTTTTGTTATGTTAATGTATCTCTCATGATTCCCAGTTCCATTGAGCATCCAAATATTTGAATGAGAATTCTTCAAACGTGCCATATTACCAAGCATCACAATCAAACTGTCGGTATCGGAAGCTCTAATAGCAACAGTTGACTGCTCAGCGATGTTGCAAGCATGATAAATTATTTTGGTATCCGCTTCTTTATGTAAAGCACAAGACAAATCTTCTTCAACACTCGATTGTACCTGATCATTAACAACTTTGTACGAGCGACAATTCCGGAAATTCAAATAAATTTGCCGGTTACCTAAAAATGATTTCATTTCTTCACTCGACCAATGCTTTATAAAAAAATCAACAAGAGCTTCTTTGAATTTTGTATTTTTTAATTCTTTTGCAAAATCTGATGGTCGCACTTGTTCCGGCCCAGAAATCATATAATCAATGAGAGATGCTTCGTGTCGAGACATCTCTCACTGTATTTTATAGATGGACACAAGTATTGATCAAAGATGACATCAATTCTTCCGGCCGGGTACTTTTTGACCATTTGCATGAATTTTTTAGAGATACTCCCGAATGTTCATGAACTTCTTTCATGGAATGAAGGATAAAAAACCCATCAATCAAGAATATATCTGTCTTCTGTGGTGGTTCTTCCTCAATATCAGGTTCGAGACATTTCACAAGTACAGATTTGTCGGTTTTGCAGAAACCACCATCTAGATGACTTAATGCAAGAGGTACCGGAGTTATTGGATATGATAACACTTTTTCAAGATCAATGGTGTGATCAATGGAAATTCCTAACAAACGTCCGAATAAATCTCGCTGTAATTTGATTTCTTTTTCCTTACCACCAATTTTTACAGACTTCTTCTTTACTTTCTCTCTTGTTAATGCAATTTCTTGGAAATCCTGCAGGGGTATTCTGTTTGGATGTTTGAGAATTACTAATATCAAATCGATGTTCCAATAAATCCAGGTAATTTAACAACTCTTTAAAGGAGTCAGTTAACATTGAGACGTTTATTCTGTTTTCTTTCATCCCCACCATTAAGTCATTGTATATATCATGATCTTTAGATATATCTGCTTCAATATCTGTAGCATGGTCTTTAGATACATCTGCTTCAATATCTTCAGCCACACTTTTATCCAAACTGCTTTCTTCCATTAAGCCATTGTCTATAACATTTTCAGGCAGTTTCGCTTCCACTTTCTTTTCTTTACTTGCAATCAAACTGTCATTGTTTTTTGATTGCTTCACTCGTTGTACTTTCTTTAATATTATATCTCTAAATTCTGTAGATTTATCATTTTCAATTACTAGATCATTATTATCGATTATTTTTATACGTTTTTCTTTTTGGATTACCTCATCATCTGACAGATTTCTAAATGTGGCTTCATTAAGAGTGTCTTGCGATTGTTCTTCGTGATTCACCAGTTTACTCATCTTAGTTGCATAATGTTTAGTCGACAAATGACGATTATATATATCGCGACGAGAAAATATTTTTACGCAATACTCGCATACAAGTTTTTGTTGTGACCTCTTTCATGTCTGCGTAAATTTTGAATCAATGAATATCGTTTTGTACACTCGTTACATTTAAACATGATGTATTCACACCAACGTCCAGTATTACAATGGAAGAATGATTAACAATCAAGTTTGCTCCTATTTATACCGAATGCAAAATTCAATGGATAGGGAAGAATAAAAAGTGGACGGAGTGGACGGAGTGGACGGAAAGTGGATGTAAGTGGATGGAAAGGGGATGCAAGTGGACGGAAAGTGGATGTAAGTGGATGGAAAGTGGATGGAAAGGGGATGCAAGTGGATGGAAAGTGGATGTAAGTGGATGGAAAGTGGATGGAAAGTGGATGTAAGTGGATGCGAGTGGATGGAAAGTGGATGCAGGTGGATGGAAAGTGGATGTAAAGTGGATGGAAAGTGGATGCAAGTGGATGCAAGTGGATGGAAAGTGAATGCAGGTGGATGGAAAGTGGATGTAAAGTGAATGGAAAGTGGATGCAAGTGGATGGAAAGTGGATGCAAATGGATGGAAAGTGGATGCAGGTGGATGGAAAGTGGATGTAAAGTGGATGGAAAGTGGATACAAGTGGATGGAAAGTGGATGGAAAGTGCAGGTGGATGGAAAGTGGATGTAAAGTGGATGGAAAGTGGATGTAAAGTGGATGTAGAGTGGATGGAAAGTGGATGCAAGTGGATGGAAAGTGCAGGTGGATGGAAAGTGGATGGAAAGTGGATGTAAAGTGGATATAAAGTGGATGAAAAGTGGATGCAAGTGGATGGAATGTGGATGGAAAGTGGATTTAAGTGGTTGCATGTGAAGGTGTATGTGAAATGGCTTGGGTTCGATGATTCGCAGAATAGCTGGATTGATGAAACTAATGTACTTTAAAAAATATGTACTTATTGTAAAATAGTGATTATTCTGCTTATGAATGTTAATAAATATGTATTTTTATTCTACTAATAACTTGGTTTTATTTTTACCTGTAATCCTGAAACTGAATAAAATGGTTAAGCAAAACGATATACATTGTTAAATTATTATTTTTATTATAATTAGTAAAAAATCATTGTAGATTACAAAATCTTTTTTCATCAATACATTTATAACATTTATATCGGGGTGGTGGAGGTCCATCAATATGATCTACATCAGTTGGTAGATTGTAATGTTTGTAACATGGTAGGCAGGCGGCTATATCTTCATCTTCTTGAAAATGTGATGGAAGCGTATCCCACATCGACTGTAGTTCCCTGGGTCTTATATGTGTCATTAAATGTAATTTATACTGATTATAGCAAGCACAACACCTATTCATTGATACACAGTCTAGAAAAAAGTTGATAGCACTTTTTAACATCTTGATATCTTTTAATTGTTAATTTTAATCGTTGAATTTTTTTAATGTGTTGTTCCAATCGTGCTTTACTTTGTACTAACCGTTCTACTGCATCGTCGGTGATCTTAACCATTACACCGTTGGATTGATTCTATATCTTTAAATAATTTACATTTGTTGTACGCCAATATCTCATACATATATTCTACGCTTTCAAACTACTGGTTAGCTGAAGATGTTTGTAGCAGGTTTTCAAGCGTTGATGCGATGTCACAATCTTTTGGTGGGTTTATAAAATGTAGCAGCCACTCGTTGTAATAATCGGCAAAGTTTAATGTTTTCAAACGTTCCAAACGATAATCAATTAATTTAAATAAACCATCTAACTTGCATGCTGCCTTTTGATCTAGATCGAATTGAACCCCTCTGCTTTGTAATGTTATATATCTGCTTCTATTCCGTTTAGCTGATGGGTGAAAAGTTATGGTGAAGCTATCGCAAGCGGGTACTATTTCGGTATATGATATTTCCGACTTTTGAGTTTCTAGCAAAGGGTTGCAGTTGGGGCACTTCCTTTTAACTCCTCTTTGAGGTTTAATCGATGATGTTGAAAAGAACGTATTCACCTTATGCCATTCAATTTTTAATGCGAACCATTCGATTGGAATTAATGTGGAACTTCTTTGGGAGTTGAATATACGAACACAGGGGTAATAACCTCTAACCGCGCTGAACCCAGTTGAAGCTGATAATGTCTTGGATATTGGATAGCTAACTTCGTTTATGAGCCGACATTCACTTTTAATTTCTTCATTGAAATCTTGTAGTAAGTCATCCAAGAAAGTAGGTGAACTTATACCCGAATCTGACATGGGTGCTGTTGATACTGACATTGTGTTGATATAACTAATTCATTATTAGTATTTTGTCTTCTATTTATACCCAAACGGATTTTGAATGAGCCAATAAAAATGCTTCGTATGTAGCACGTGATCCAGACAAGTTGAGACGAGAAATTGTTATCAGCGCTAGACGACTAGTTGCATCTAACCGATAAATCAAAAACATGTTTATCATGTTTATTAAATTAACCACAAACAAACTTAACAATAACAGGAAGTTGTTATTGCTATCAAACATCCGGTCGATATAGTAGTTCCGGTTCAGACGGGTTGAAACAGGTTGAAACAGGATTGTTATCAGTGCTAGACGTTCGGTCCTATCTAGACGTGTGGTTACATAAACATTTTCTATCGTGGAAGTTGTAATAAAAATTATTGGATGTTATTTCATTCTCATACGTTTAAAAGCTTCAAATACTAAACTGATTACGTAAACTGAAAAAGAAACAATATATTCCATTTCTCACTCAAAATTAAACCTAATTGCTGAAATACTTTTTTATTTATATTAAATAATTAATACGATCTAAATCACAGACAAGTTTAAGAAATTTTACATATATTTTAGTTGAATTAAACAATCCCTTATATATTCTAGTTCAGTTTCTCTAGTCTCTTTCTAACTAGTCTCATGTATCTAGCCTCGTCTGTCTAGCCCCATGTATCTAGCCTCCATGTATCTAATCCCGTCTATCTAGTCTCATGTATCTAGCCCCGTGTATCAAAATCAAAAAATCAAAATCAATTTTATTTCTCTAAGGATGTAAATGTTACATATGAGACAAGTCAAGATAGAATATACATAAAACAAGCATAAAAAATAAGATTAATAAAAAAAAAAACAATTAAAGAGAAACTATAATATACGATCAAAAAAATCATTAACGCTGTAGAAACAGTTGTCGATTAGGAACAATTTTAGACTGCTTCTGAACGATATATAGTTTGATTTATTTTTAATATCTCTAGGTATACGATTGAAGATCTGGATGCCGATACGATTGGGTGCTCCTTTTGAAATGGTTAGGTTGCTTTTCACAGTTCTAAGATTCTGGCAATTTCTAGTTTTGTACCCATGACTATCCACGTTAGTGCTCATTGTATGTCGGTTTTTGTATATATGGCAAGCGGCTTCCCAGATATTTATACAAGGAACGGTAAGAATTTTAAACTTTTTGAAATAGGGCTTGCAGGAAATGGTAGTTTTGAGTCCGGCTAGTGATCTGAGCAGCCTTTTTTGAGCAAGAAATACTCCATGTGATGCAGTCGATATTCCCCACACCAAAATGCCATAGGACAAAACGGAGTGGATTTCGGCATAATAAACTTTGAGAAGATTTTTTTCTCCCACAGTTTGACGCACTTGACGTAGCAAATATGCCTTGCTGTGCAGTTGTTTGATTATTTTCTCAGTTGTTGCGTTCCATTTCATGTTCTCCTCTAATTAGATACCTAAAAAATTCACTTTCTTCTCTCTTTCAATTTTGCAGTCTCCAATTTCAAGTAGAATATCATTTGAGGGCATCCTTCTACTACACTGAAACACTACGTAACTAGTTTTAGCGATGTTAAGGTATAAGTTGTTAGCGCAGAACCATTTGAAGAGTTTTTGTAGAATTGTATTTGTTTGTATGGTAGTTTGTGCAAAGGATCGCTCCGAGATTATCAGACTTGCGTCATCAGCGTATAATGTGCAGTATTTTTGACCAATAAACTTTATCATATCTGCTGTATACAGAGAAAATAGCACAGGTGCTAAAATACTCCCTTGAGGGACACCCACGTTAACAACGCTAGCCTTTGACAATCCTATCTTCTCAGTTGAATTAATTTTGACGTACTGTTTCCTGTCGGCCAAATACGACCTGAACCAATTGCCTGTTTTACCTCTAAATCCATAAGAGTCCAATTTCTGCAATAGTATGTGGTGAGAGACGCAATATAACGCTTTAGAGAGGTCGCAGAAAACACCCACTGGGAATTTACCTTCATCCACCTCGCATACTATTTTGTTGTAGAGTTCGTTAATTGCTGTAGTGGTAGATTTGTTCCTGCAAAAGCCATGTTGTTCATTTGGAATAAGGTTATGCTTTTTTATAAAAGCATTAATCTGTATTCCATGGAGTATTCTAGTATTTTAGCTAATACTGATACCAACGAAATAGGCCTGTAGTTGTTTTTATCCAAACGGTCTCCTTTTTTGAATACAGGAATCACAGTTGAGGTTTTTAATATTTCAGGCACCTTTTCAGAAGAAAATGAACAATTAATGATATGGGTAAGAGGTTCGATTAATTCAAATTGGAATTCTTTGATGATATTTCCGGGGAGTGAATCCGGGCCGTGAGAGGATTTGTTTTTTAATTTGTTTAGAATTATTGCCATCTCGTTTGGAGTGAGTTCTTCCAGATACATAGTTTTGTCATTTATGAATAAGTGATCGTTGTCTATATTTATAGATGGTATGTTCTGAACAATTAACTCCGGAGCCGCTTTAAAAAAGTCATTAAATATCGAAGCTATAGCATCTGGATCTTTTACAATAGTCTCATTACATTTAATATTGATGTCTTGTTTGATCCGTGATTTGTTTGACAGATCATCAACTATATTCCACAGGGTTCTTTGTTGATTGCTGGATTTGTCCAATTTGCTTTTATAATAGTTTCTTTTAGTGCTAGCTAATAAATTGTGATGGATTTTCTTCTTTAACAAATAAAATTCTTTTAATATTGGATATTTCCTTTGAATAATATATAGGTTTTTCAGACATCTACTCGACAGTATTATCTCTTTAGTGATCCAGGATTTGGATCTTAGCATAATTTTCTCCATTGGACAGTATTTGAAAATATAGTATTGCAATAGATGAATGAATGCGTTGGTCTTCTGTTCGCAATCGCTTAAATTGTATATTTCAGTCCACGATTCCTTTTGCAGAGCTTGTTGCAGATGAAGTTTATTAGCAGCACAAAAGTTTCTAGCATAATAAAAGTGTTGCTTTGGATTAGTTTTAGAAACTGAACCATTGAAAACTATAGCTACTAATATAAACTTGTGATCTGATATCGTGTTATCACCAACTGTGACTGTGACAGGATAGTTTCTCTTTAAAAACAGATTGTCTATGATACTGGATGATTTTGTAGTTACTCTGGTGGGCACTTTAACTTTATCATCAATTCCATAGGATTGTAACATGTTTATAAGGTTACTCTTTTCTTTTGACTCTCTTTCAAAGTGGATGTTAAAATCCCCAACAACAAAAATAGTTTCATATTTATTAAATAAAGAATCAAGCAACTCCTCAAAAGTAAGCATGAAGGTATTAATATTTCCCGTAGGAGGTCTATATATAGTGATTATAATTATGTTACCCAATCCAGATTTCCACACAATCCCACACATTTCGATGTGTTTCTCTACCGATTTTCCCACGATGTCCAATATATTGCTGCTACTGAAAAATTGTTCCAGAATCCAAATAGCTACGCCGCCGCCACTAGATTTTATTCTATTATATGATGTAATTAATTTGTAATTGGCTACCTTCGAATATTGAATTGACTCACCAGTCAGCCAGGTTTCAGCTAGACAAATGAAGTACGGATTATAATCGGACGTTAGTACCTCCAGTTGCAGGAGTTTATTTTGTATACTTTGAGCATTTAAGAAGAGTATCAAATTTTCTAAGCAATTATTTTTATTATCTCGGAAGTTATTATTAGTAGGTGAAGATGTCACAAAATTGCTTCTGTTGTGATCATTCATTAGTTCCTTTCCTTCGTCTTTTGGAGGTTTGAGAAAAAACGATTAATTCTAGTGTATTGTGGCCAGATTTCCGGGTTTTGTGCATCTTTTAATTGTTCAAAAGGAACCGAGACTTTGAAAGATGAGTACTCTAGAGGATATTTAGATGTTAGTTTATTACATAGAACGTCACTAAATTGTTTGTTATTTAGATAATTAATTACATCATTTTCACATAACTGCGGGTCCAGACGGTAGACGTGAAGATGTCTACCGATCTAGTCTCATGTATCTAGCCCCGTGTATCTAGTCTCATGTATCTAGTTTCATGTATCTAGTCCCATGTATCTAGCCTCGTCTATCTAGTCTCATGTATCTAATCCCGTCTATCTAGTCTCATGTATCTAGCCCCGTGTATCTAGTTTCATGTATCTAGCCCCGTGTATCTAGCCTCGTCTATCTAGTCTCATGTATCTAATCCCGTCTATCTAGTCTCATGTATCTAGCCCCGTGTATCTAGTCTCATGTATCTAGCCTCCATGTATCTAATCCCGCCTATCTAGTCTCATGTATAATATATATAGATGTCTCAGCCCCGTCTGTCTAGTCTCATGTATTTAGCTTCGTATGTCTGACGATGGTTCTAGCATGGTCCCATGGCTCTAGCCTCGTCTGTCTAATCTCATGTATTTAGTCCCGTTGATGTATGCAACCAACTACACATCTCATTTGCCTCCGCCAGCATCTAATTTTGAATTTCCCCGCCTCGCGTCTAATTTTTGAATTTTCCCGCGCATCTGGAAGTTCCGAAAATGGCGGCCGGAAGTCGAAACCGGAAACCGGAAGTTGAAACCGGAAACAGGAAGTCGAAACCGGAAGTCAAAACAGGAAACCGGAAGTCGAAACCGGAAGTTCCCAGGTCAAGGTCAGGGGTCAAGGTCAGGTTAGGGGTCAAGGTCAGAGGAGGTTTGAGGAGGAGGAGGTTTTAGAACATACTATCTTTCCCTACACATACGAGAGCAATACGAGAAGAACGAATTCCTTTTGGAGTACACACCATCAAGAGAGCAGCACGCAGATATTTTAACAAAAGCATTGCCACGAGACTTGTTTCAATATCACCGAGTGGCAATTGGAATTCGCAAGCGGCCTCCGATAGAGACTAGTCAAGGATTGGATAAAACCGAACTGGGAGTGTTGGTGATGTCGGTTTAACCAAGTAAATACTGAAACGTGAAGTTAGTTTGAGTCTAGTGTGTGTTCATGTTGTTACTAACACAAGTCTGTCACGTTTTAGATTTAAAATAAATATCCATTGTTTTCTTGTGAATCCTTTTGTGAGAATTACTTTAAACCCTTAATCCCAACAAAAACTAATCAGAATATAATGGTTTAGTCTAATAGATACATTAATTAAGTCTGGTATTTATATATTGTTTGTCTGGTAATATTAACATATTATTGGATAAAAACACAAGAAGAAGCTTTTATTGGCATGTTACAAATTACATAAAAAACATTTTATCAAATAAGGAACTAGTCGATTTAATAAACAAACGGTATAAACATTTTCCTTTTCGCTGGGAAATCTTTGAACGTTGCTTGGTACCACTCGTGGCTGAGGATAATTGCGTAAGCCTGATTGCAAGTCACCCAAATGAAAATAACCCACCACGTTGTGTTTCCCCAAAAAATTACAGCTATACTGAAGTACATCACAATTTCGGTAACAAAATGTGGCGAAGACAAATACTCGAATAAATCACCTTTCGGCAAAAAATATTTATCAGATACTATTTCTCCTTTTTTATTTCTTCGCAAGTTGCCCAATATCACGGTTACTTTATGCTGGTGAATACAGGCCCACAGAAACACACCCGTAAAAACGAAATCTTTCAGTTTTAAATCAAACAAGTTAAGTTGAAATTCTTCTTGGGCATTTGTTAACAGTGGTGCTTCAAATAAAAACGACAAAGCAATGCCGGTATAATGTCCAAGGGCAACTATGTAATGTATTAACTCCATCGATCCATTTTCACTGAAAACTGAAGCACAATGTGTTTCATATAATCTCCTGATGCTGTGCAAGCCGAACAAAGTCACAGCTAATAACACTTGGATTTCACTCACTGCTGGTTTTTGGGAGTATCCACCTGCATGGTATAGAATAGATTGGAACCAAGCTGGTGGAGCAGAATGGAAACAATACATATTAACTGTTATAACCCAAACGAGTGAATTCAAAACTGACGCGCAGATGTAGAAATGTTTAAACCACGATTTTGGTACTGGGATTGGCTTAATAACCGATGATTTTTCTTGAAAAGAAATTTTTCCGTAACTTAACAACTGTTTAAAAATCGGCGGCGTGTGTTTATCGAGGATTCTGGTAACAACAAACGAAATTGTTATGAATGCAGTTTTTATGCCAAATATAATTTGAAGACAATTCATCTTGACCGCGCCGCTTAACACAACGCACTGCCACGTTCCAACCAGGAAATTTTAACTTATTACTAAAATTTTTCAGTGATAAATATTTAAGGCCGTGATTAAAACTTCTTTTACATAAATAATATATTCCGAAATTATAATTCGACATAGTTAAGCATATCTAAGTCTAGATAAAAAAAAATTTTTTTATTTAATTATATACATTTGTAAATCTTTTAAAATAACGTTTCAACAATTACCTCTCATATAATAAACCTTATACATTTTTGTAAAAAGGTTGCGCAAAAGGTTGGAATACAAACAATGGTTTTAGACAAACGGTTTTCGACAATCCGGCTATTCGGTGGGTAAGGTGGTGGCCGAGATATTCCGGCCACCACCTCACCACCGAATAGCCGGATTATCTAAAACCGAACTAATCGAGGAACCAACCAATATTCTTGTCTGTCTAGTCTAATCCAATCATTTATTTATCTTGTGATGTTCAGTATACATATAAGATAAGTGATGAAAGACTCACAGAGTGGGCTGATCTAATCAACATGCAACTAATTTATGATCCTAAAGATAAATATACTTTTAAAACAGGGAGTTGAAACCAATCCTGATTTGTACTTTGTTTCTAATGATCTTCTGGGACATAGTTTGCCAGTATTCCATAAAGTACTCCATAACTTCCCACACAACCAACATAGACCTATTCCTCTTGAAATAGGTATTCAGATACCAATCATTAGATCTTCAGCACTTCCACGCTGGAATTTTAATAAAGCTACTGGGGAAAATATTCAAGTGATCTTTACAGTATCGTAAGATGGATCTCACCTTGTGCTAATAATTACTGTAGGTTTATGAAAGCCATACTTACAACAGCCAAGAAGCACATTCCTAGAGGAATGTAGAAAGAATATATTCCAGGTTGGAATGAGGCTTGTGAAAAGCTTTACACTGAATATCAGAAGAATGAAGGAAATTATATTGCTGATGACCTTCATAATTTAGATGAAGCCAGGCGGAGTAGATGGAATGAAACTATGCAGACCATGGATGTCAAGTATTCCAGTAGAAAATCGTGGAACCCATTGAAGAAGCTGGATAGACTGCCTCATAATCCTCTGCCCGAACCAGCAGTTACACCGAACCAAGTTGCTAGTCGTATTACTGGCCTGTCGAAAGTGAAACCTGATGTACACCATAAGAGGTTAATCAGACAAGAACTGTCCTTTATGAAAATTGCACTTCAACCTCCTTTGCTCCTTTCACTGAAGACGAGCTTTTAGTTGCCCTAAAGGGGATGGAAAATGGAACAGCCCCAGGTATGGATGAAATACATCCTGAATTTTTCACACATAGTGGAAAGAATGCAAGGAAGTGGATATCACAGTTCTTTCCTAACATTGTACTTACTGGGAAACTTCCCCCAGAATTCAAGTGTACTAAGATTATAGCATTCCTTAAACCAGCAAAGCCTGCTGATCGTTTTTATTTCTTCTATTAAGTAACTTCTATTAAGTGTCTATTATAAGCTACTTGAACGACTCATTTATAATAGGATCAGTCCTCAAGTTTTCGGTATCCTTCCAGTTGAACAGGCGGGTTTCAGACCGCATCGAAGTTGTGAAGACCAAGTTTGGCTCTGACAACCTACATCGAGTCAGGCTTCGAAAAACGATAGAAGAGTGGAGCTGTGTTTGTAGACCTCACAGCTGCATACGATAGGGTTCGGAGAGATGAAGTTGTATACAAGTTCCTTAAACTAACAGGATGCAAGTTACTGACTCAGTTGTTAAACAATATGCTATCCAATAGGAAGCTACAAGTGCTAATAAATAATAGCAAATTGAAAGTTCTCAATAATGGGCTCCCTCAAGGATCTGCGCTTTCACCATTGTTGTTTAATTTGTACATCGCGGATATACCAGCTACATCCTCCCGCCAGTTTGCATATGCCAATGATCTAGCACTATTACCAACTTCAAACCCATTAACGAAAGATTGTGTGCACTTCGCATAAAGACAACATTTTTCAACATCTGGCTCATTAATGTTTACGCCCCAACGGAGGATAAGGACGAGGCCACTAAGGACGAGTTCTATAGTCATCTTGAATCAATTTATGACTCATTGCCCTCAAATGACATCAAGATCATACTAGGTGACTTCAACGCGAAGGTTGGGAAGGAGGAGACACAAAGAGGAACAACCGGAGGGCACAGTCTCCACGACATTAACAATGACAACGGCCAACGTCTAGTTGATTTCGCATGCAGTAGAAACGTAATAGTAAGCTCAACGTGCTTCCCGCATCGAAGCATTCACAAAAGAACCTGGGCGTCACCTGATGGAAGGACGTATAACCAGATAGACCACGTTCTTATTGATAAAAGGGCAGCCTCCAGCCTCTTAGATGTAAGAACCTACAGAGGGGCTAACTGCGACTCTGACCACTATTTGTTCAAAGCCTTATTCCGGTGTCGAATCGCAAACAGAAGACCTGCAAAATTCCAACCGACACTCAAATTCGACATCGAGAAGCTGAAAGACGAGTTAACCGCAGGCGCATACGCATCAGCTTTAAACAGACATTTTGACCAAATATCCAACCATCACGAATTGCCAATAGAGCAGTTATGGCTCTCCATCAAAAATGGCATTAAGTCTGTCGCAGAGGAGGTTATAGGCCACCAGCCCTGGCGAAAGAAAAACGATTGGTTCGATGATGAATGCCGAGATGCAATAGACAAAAAGAATGTAGCTTACAAACAATTCACCGAACGACCGACAAGAGCCAAGAGAGACATATTTGACGAACTCAGACGATCTGCAAACAAAATTTGTAGAAAGAAGAAAAGAAGGTACCTGAATGACGAGCTATGCAAAATGGACGAACATTTTAAGTCAAATAACACAAAAGCGGCATATGCAATAGTTAAAAACCAAAAACGAGGGTATCAACCAAGCACGAGCCTATGCAAGGACGCTGCAGGAGGCATTATTAGCAGCACAGAGGAGATAAAGACGAGATGGGGGCAATATTTCCAACAGTTGCTTAACCCGAATTCACCACCGTCCACTACCGTAACTGACAACCTGACCGAGGCAGCTACTGACGAAAATATAGTGAGCCTCCCTACAGTAGAAGAAGTAAAAGATGCCCTCAACAAATTAAAAAACAACAAGGCGCCGGGCATAGACGACATTCCAGCCGAACTCCTGAAGAGCGGTGGTGAATGCGTAGCTACAAAAATTCACACCTTGCTGCTATAAATATGGACACAGGAAACACTACCTGACGATTGGCGAAAAAGCATTATATGTCCGATATACAAAACGGGTGACAAACTGTGCTGCGAAAACTATAGAGGGATTTCATTGCTGTGCACATGCTATAAAATCTTGACGAAGATCATTGAGTCTCGAATTAAACCCTATGCCGAAAATATAATTGGAGAATACCAAGGAGGATTCAGAGCCGGACGATCAACTACGGATCAAATTTTCTCAGTAAAGCAGGTGCTAGAGAAATGCTGGGAATATAACATCGATGTGCACCAAATATTCGTAGATTTTAAACAAGCTTATGACAGTATCGACAGAAGTGTACTGTACACGATAATGCTGGAACTGGGAATACCAGCGAAACTCGTTCGACTGACAAGGCTTACAATGACCAACTCAACATGCCAAGTGAGAATCCAGAACGAGCTGACAACAAGCTTCCTAACGCTCTCAGGGCTGAAGCAAGGAGATGGCCTTGCACCCACACTGTTTAATCTGGCTTTGGAATATGTCGTACGAAAACTCCCTGTTGACACCAGAGGGACGCTATTATTTAAATCAACCCAAATAGTAGCTTACGCAGATGACATAAACATAATGGCGCGCTCAAAACTAGACGCCAAGGAAGTATTCGTTAATCTTGACACGGCAGCACAAGAAGTAGGGTTACGCATGAATGAAAACAAAACGAAAGTTATGGTACAATCACGAAGAAACACGCCAATCAGACAAAATCTAACGATAGCAAACTATAACATAGAAAATGTGGACAATTTCATATATCTGGGAGCCAATCTCTCCAAAGACGGCAATGAAATCAACGAAATAAAAAGACGCATAATGATAGCAAACAAGACATATTATTCGGTACTTCCTATAATCAAATGTAAAGACGTGCACAGAAAAACGAAGCTGCGAATCTACAAAACAATAATAAGACCTGTACTCTGCTATGGCAGTGAAACGTGGACCTTTATACAGGCATCAGAAAAAATGGTCAATGCTTTTGAAAGAAAGGTATTGCGACGAATCCTCGGACCGGTGAGAGAACAAGGCGCATGGCGAATTCGGTACAATAAGGAATTGTATGCTATTTTTGAGGACCCAGAAGTCTCCACTCTCATCAAACTCCGAAAGCTACAGTGGGCTGGTCATGTACAGTGAATGGAAGACGGAAGAATACCCAAGCGAGTACAAAAAGGAAAAGCGGAAGGAAAAAGACCAGTCGGAAAACCAAGAAAACGCTGGGAGGATTCCATTGACGAAGACAGCAGATCGCTTCTGAAATTTGCAACGTGGAGGACGCGGTCATTGGACCGAGAAAACTGGAGACGGAGCATTCAGGAGGCCAAGGCCCGACTCGGGCTGTAGCGCCATTGATGATGATGAATGATCTAGCACTTGCTTTTCAACATTCCTTCCTCTGTAGATGAGATAGAGAGAAATATAAACACTGATCTGAGCATTTTTAGTGCATATGTTACGGTAAAAGTACGTAGATTGGAAAATGTGCACATATACAAGTACAAGAAATATGTGCACATTTGCCTTCTTGGTTGGTAAATGTGAATTCAACTTACATTTACCAACTATTTCCGGCAAATGTGTACATCTACCTAGTGCTGTTGGTAAATGTATAGAGGTTTACTTTAACATACAGAGCGCATGTGCTGTTCGACAAACCTGCATATTTGAGGTTATTGTCAGTGTTGCCAATTTAGCATATTTTATGCTAGATTTGGCATATTTTTGTGTTGTTTAGCAGATTTATTTGTTGTTTAGCATATAGCATATTTTTTAGCATATAAAATAATTATTGGATAAAAGTTTAACCATGGAACAAACGATCCGTTTTGCTACCGATAAGAGTACGTCATTAATTTATCAACTTCAATAACAGTTGTGGCTGTTTTCTTTACCTTTAATTATTGTAACATAATTATATGTTTTTTCTGGTACGTCTAGGGTTATTGTTTGGTTATTTATCCAGGCTCCTTGTATCCCGGCTCTGTGTATCCGGGCTGTGCGTATCCCGGCTCTGCGTATCCCGGCTCTGTGTATCCCGGCTCTGTGTATCCCGGCTATGTGTATCCGGCTCTGTGGTATCCCGTCTTCCGGTTATGTACCCACTTATGTTTGATACAGTTTACACAGTACAGTTTTACGTGCATTAATAACACAGCCACACAAAAAAATAAAAGTGGTCACTACATTTGACTAGACCTATCTAGTTTCGATTTCGTGGATTTCGATGCGCTGAATCCGATGTCCGTTTGATCCGTACACCCTCAAACCTCAAAATTTCAAGTAAATTGGGAAAAAAACATTAAATTGTCAAAAACTGCTGTTGTGAAGATGCATTTTTTTTGTTGAACTAATTTATGTCAACGTTGTCTGAATTTCACACTGAAACTTCTAATAGAGCTGAGAAAGTATCTATTAACATGAGAAAGTATCTTTATTTTCGGTAGAAGAAACTTTGAAAGTAGTCAAACCTTCTCTAATTAATATTGCTCAAGAATTCCGAGCCGATACATCTACAATAGATAGGCTCATATCACAATTAGGGTTTGGGAATACCCGGTCTTTTTAGACTCGGCGAGTCCGAGTCGAGCCCGAGTCTGATTTTTCGGGTCCGGTTCCGGGTCCGGGTCTAATCTGTCCCGCAATTTAAACAAAAACACGAAAGGATTTCTCATGTTCACGCATATGGTAAAGCAAGGGATACTGTGCGAACTTGCCGATTAAGTTAAATGGGACTTAGATAATTAGATAAACAAGGGATTTTGAGAATATTATGGTAAATATGTAAATAAAACAAAACTCTACAACAGGCTAATAGCGAAAGGCAAATGGATGTAATTGCCAAATTGATATATAGATATGTTCGAATTTTCATACTCGTCCATTTATCAAGTGTAATTCTAATTCGTCGATCTTCTTTACGACGCGGTGTACTAGATAATGCCAAACATTCAAGACCCGAGACTCGTCGAGCCTTAGATCGGGTATCGGGTACCGGGTATTTACCCTTGGACTCGTCGAGTCCGGGTCCGGGTACTCGGACCCGAAAAACCCTAATCACAATGGAGAAACATAGTGTACAATAAATGGAAACACACATCTTCCACTATAGAATTCTGCAATGAAATAATTGATTATAAGGATGCAGCTGGTAATCACCCCTTTCAAGATTTATCTCAGCTAGCAATATCATTATTATCACTACCACATTCCAACTCGGAAATTGAACGCGTTTTCAGCCAAATGAATGTAGTCCAAAATGGAACTAAATAAAATGCTGTTATTCTTACACGGTTCCGGGTAACGTACTGTGCTCTATGGGTACTAAGGAGATTTATAGTGAGACTTCCTCGACTACACGTAGATCAACTGCCGATGAAAACCAAGATATGTATTAACATTTTATTTGATAACATAGTCGATTAAAACATAAAATAAATCTGAATTTTGTTGACTAATAAACATTTAACATTAAATTACTTTTAATTTGAAATTGAAGAATGTTAGCATAATTTTCAGCATAATTATAAAGCAATTAGCATAATTTTGGCAAGATTTTAACAGCAGTTTAGCATATTTTATATTAATCCTGTTGGCAACAGTGGTTATTGTTGTGTTTGTTAAGATTCAGTTTGCTATATAAGTAAATTATTATTTAAATAATAAAGTAAGTATATTATTATTTCTATAATAGAATAAGTAATAATTTAATATAAACCTTATTTGAGCATACAAAAATGTACAATCAAATTGGTATTGATTAATTAATTTTGTAGAAACCCAAAATGAGTCAACAGGAAGGATTTGATCGGCTATTGAAAGACATGGTTAGATGTAAAAATGGGAACAATGTTTGGAATTTATCGAATTTATCGTACCGCGGTCGGACAACGGCTGCTAAAAACATCACTTTGATCATGTTTGACTTACTTTGAACTTGACGACATGGTTCAACTTCATCAGGCAGAAGATAGATGTTCTGCTTTACTTTAGTGATATAAAACCACTTTTCGTCAATGTAGATATAATTCATTAAATCCTCAAACTCGCCATTTTCTTTCACAAACGACAGACAATAATCCAGACGTGATACCTTGTTATCATCCTTTAAAATCGGTTTCAAGGAATTGGAATGCCTCTAAATTTCACAATTTTTTAGCAACCTCCATACTGAGGAAGGTGGAATTTCAACTGCAACTGATAACGACCGCAATGTCCCTCCTCTTTTGTGATCATCTAAAATCTGGCAATTTTTTGTGTTCTGTCAATTTTTTTCCGGCCCGACATTCCTTTCTTGTTAGAATCAACATTTATAGGCGTATTTTCATCCAAACCACAAACAGAATCATAACCTTGTTTCCATATTCTTTTTATAGCGGCTCTTGATGTTCTGAATTTTTCAATTGCCAAAATCACCACTCCCATTTTCAGCCGTCCATTTTTCTGATGTTTCAGTAAAAACTGAATAATAGCCGTTCGTTTTTGGTTGATTAAATTTGGTCTTCTCATCGTTTGAAACTTCCGGCGTTAGAAAACTTTCGCTTAAAACATCGAATGTTAATTGTTGCTTTTGAAGAATTAAACTGTCAAATATTTTGACGTCCTGGGCACATGTGATTAGGAATTTGGTGTATATTAAGAATATCAAAATATAAATTAAATATAACTAAATGTCAATAAGTTTGAAAGAAAATTCAAATGGCTCACTTATTATGGAACAGAGGTAGTATATTTTTCTAATTCACAGTTTAATGATGAAATTCCAAAACAACCTGAAACAATTGTAACTGAAAATGATCGGTTCATGCTACTGATAATTGGAAAGCACCATCAACAAGTACCTTAGTTATATTAGATCTAATAAAGGTAGAAGATTCCCCACTCAACTCCTCAAATTCGTCACCACCAGTTAATGCTGATCATGCTATGGAATAAAGTGAAAATGACAAACAAAGTGATAACGAATCTCGAAATGAAAATATTGGCGCAAATTGGCTTTCAGAGAGTAATAAAATAAGTAGTGCACTGACATTGTTGAGAAAAATGTGTTGGTTCTATAGGGATTGCAGGAGAGCGGTATGTACATACTACCACCGTTTATCGCGCGATTTAGAAAAAGCAATTATGAATTCTTCAATTATCGAACTTAAAGAAGGCGTCAAATGGATTCTAAAAGTCAAATCAATTGCTTTAATAAATGATGCAGTTCCTTTGTCTATTGAAGCATATTGTAGACAACAATGCGAGGACAGATTAATAGACTTGATACAAGATATATTAAACAGCCGTATAAATAAAACACCTTATATTAAAATGATCATTAAAGCTTTATTCAATTCAATTCAATTCAATTTATTTCAATATATAAGCTTACATAAAGGGGAAATAATTACATCAATATAACAATATTCTGAATGTATGCTAAAAGAAATGTGTCAAAATCCGAATTTAAAACTTGAAACTTCAATAGTTTTTTATTGCAACGTAGTACTCCTGCATCGAGTAGGGCTCAATATTAATTAGGATATGGTGAAGCATTTTCTTATAATCCCTGAATTTTGTTTGTTCTTTAATTGACCGTGGCAGGGCATTGAATAATTTAATATTTACATATGGAGGACATTTTTCAGACATGGTCAGTTTATGTTTGGGAACGTTGTAGTTTAGATTTGCAAACCTTGTGGTCTTCTCGTTGTTAATTTTGTACTGACTGAATAGGTATTTATTTTTAAATATAAACAGTAGGGCTTCGTAAATATATGTACCTGTTGTAGTAAGTATGTTTGCGGCGCTAAACTTTCCTCTACATGATTCCCTGAACTTTAGGTTAAGTAGGACTCTTAGTGCTTCTTTGTGTATAGTGGTGATGTCCTTTATGTTTGTGCCGCCACCCCAGAACAGTATACCAAAACGAATATGGCTATGAAAGTTAGCATCGTATACCGTACGTAATATCTCTGGGTTTAGGTAGTGTTTAAGAATACGTAAATCATATAATGCTTTATTAAGTTTATTTGAAACATATGATATATGGGAAGTCCAATCCAGAGTGTCGTCTATATGGATTCCTAGCAGTTTTACATTTTTCCTAAGTTCCGCTTGAACGTTTTGAACTAAGATATTCATGTTATATATTCGATTATCACGTTTTGTTTTAAATATAATTAGGTTTGTCTTTTTTTTATTTACCACTAATTTGTTCTCACTAAACCACGTTTCCAGCGTTGCTATTGATGTCTCGATGCTATTTGTGAGTTCGGTTGTATCCTTATTAGCTACAATTAAGCTCGTATCGTCTGCATAATTTATTATCAAGTTTGGTGTATTGTTTAAATTTAATTTTGGTAGGTCATTTATGTACAAAATAAACAGAAGCGGGCCCAAAATGCTACCTTGTGGGATACCTATATTTATGGTTCTCGGCGTCGATCTTAGTTTCTCTTGCGGGGTATAAATTTCTGAGATTTGTGTTCTGTTATTTAAATAGGATGTAAGCAAGTTTAAGGTTACTCCCCTAATTCCATATCTTTCAACTTTACTTAATAGGATGGCGTGGTCGACTGTGTCGTATGCTTTAGAGAGGTCCAGTAGAATCCCGCATGGTATATTATGATCTTCAAGTTGACTCATTATCTCTCTTATAAATTGGAAGCAAGCAGTCTCTATGGAACGACCTTTAATAAACCCATGCTGTCGTTGGCTAATGATGTGGAATTTGTTTAGGAAAAGTAATAACCTTTTACAAATTAGCTTCTCCATAATTTTCGAGAAAGCTGATTGTAGACTGATCGGCCTGTAGTTGTCTATATCGTCTATGTTTCCCTTCTTGAAAATTGGTATTATTTTCGAGACCTTTAGTGAACTTGGGAAAATTCCGTGTAAAAACGCATTGTTAATGATGACTTCAAGTGGTTTAGATAGTTCTACAGCGACATCTTTGAGGATTGCCATAGGAATTTCATCGAAGCCCGAGCTTTTTGTATTCTTTAGCGTTCTTATAACTTGTTGTAGTTCCAATTGTGTTATTGGTTCTAAATAAATAGAATGAGAGTTATTTTGCAGCTTGTTATCGTATGGGCGGCTCGTTAGGTCCTTTGTAAGGTTTATGGGATTGTCGGCATAAAAGTCGTTTATCATGTCGGGCGTGATGTTCGGCCCCAGCATACAGTTTGCTCCATCTCGCTTACCAGATTTGATTTGGGTAATATCTTGTACTACCTCCCATGTTGATTTTACGGTATTGTCACCCTCCTTAATTTTATTTTGGTAGTATTTCCTCTTTTCTAGCTTCAATAAACGCGTGTACTTTCGCCGCAGCCTGTTGTAACTGCTTTTTAGTACAGGGGTTGTTTGGGATAATATATGCAATAAGTCGATACGTTCTTTCATTGCATCAATTGTTGTATCATGGAAAAACTTTTTTTTCGTTTGCTTCTTGTTAATTATAGACCTGGGAAAGCTTTCCTCAAAATTAAGCTTGACCGTGTTCAGAAAGGATTTCCACTGACCGTCTACGTCTGAGGTTTGTTTGGTAAAAACCTCATCCCATGTTTCGTTATTCAAATTTTCTTTAAAATTCTTTATGTTCTCTTCTTTGACGCTTCTGCAATGACGGAAGGAGGTTTGATTTTTTTCGGCTTTAAAAGTTGTTCGGATAGCTAGATGATCCGAGATGTGAAAGTTTAGCACTTCTGCGGTAAACACCGCATCCGTGTGCACTGCTATATTATCTAGGCAAGTATTGGAGCTAGGGTGGGTGATGTCCTTTATTGTCAGTGTTGTATTAAATGACTCTAAGAGCGATATAAATTTTCTACTGAGTTTTGATGGTTTCAACGTATCAATATTGAAGTCACCGGAAATAATGAATTGTTTTTTTTCTTTAATAACTTTGTTTAGGAGGGTATACAATTTGTCCATAAAGATTTTCACATCAGTTAACGGCGCCCTATAAATGCCGATGATTATTGTGTCTTTTTTATTTAATTTAGATTCGATTGCAGCACATTCGAACACGGAGATTAGGGATAGGTTATTGATGTCAATCCTTCTCTTGAAATTTGGTGAAGATGTGTATATGGCCACTCCTCCGTGTTTCCCTTTCTCCCGGCAAAGACTGGTGGATAGCTGAAAATTGTTTATCTTGATGACATCGAGTTGGTCTGAACTTTTCCAGTGCTCAGTTAAAATGAGAAACTGGCAGTGCTCGTTCTTTTCTAGCATATAATTAATTCTATCCACGGAATTTCCAATGGATTGGGTGTTTAGACAGATCAAACTTACTTCCGTTTTGTTAATGCGAGGGATAGTGTTTTGGTGTATCAGTTCGATTTTTTCCGATTTTCCAGCTGTAGAAAATATCGATTGATACACGTGTATCTGGGCCAAGTTTCGGGTTTTTGTAACTCCTCAAGGAATTCAAAAGGAGCGGATATTCTGAACGATGAGTATTCCTCTGGACGTCTAGAAGCTAATTTCTTACATGTTACAGATGTTATATTTTTACCTTGTAGATAACCGACGACCTCAGTTTCACTTACATCAGGGGCAAGTTTATAAACATGCAAGTGTGCATACCTGTTAGCTGCCCTGATGTCTGATGTTTCTGAATTTCCGTGAATAACCTCCGGCTTCCTATTTTTCTTATTCCTTTTCCTTGTCCTTTGCGTTTCCCACATTTCTGTGTTTCTATTTATATTTGTTTCCGTATCGGAGTCTTTTTTACTATCGCTGTTTTTACCGTCCTCGTGAACTTTATCAGAGCTGGTTTCGCCTTGAGATTGTTCGGGTCTTCTACCTGGCTTATCGCTGTACTTTTCTCTATCCGTGACATTCGGTATTTGTGAAATTGGTGAAGATTCTTTGTTCGCGACGCCCGCGAGTTGTAACAACTGTTGCAACTTTGTATTTTCTTCAGAAAGTGACTTGATTTGTGAAGTAAGTTTTATCACATTTTCTTCAAAACTTGCGGTAAGTAATGACACATGACACATAATGACAATTCTTCTTTCACAATCCCCGCAATTAATTTTTTAAACTCCTCGCCTGCAAGGAACGATAAGACTTTATCGAACCCTGCGTCTTTAGAGACGTTAGATCTAAGGTCTCTTGCCATTTAACTACTTTATTATGACTTATTAACTTAGAAATTGGTGCGGAGTTAACTGTATTTATTCGCACGTCCACACGCTTTGAGTGCTCGTGTGGAACTTGCTTTATTTAGCTTTATCTTCGCTAGAAGGATATGATTTCTCGAAAGCAATTAATAAGGTCATTTCCACTCTCAGCAGAAAAAAGTCTACATTAACAGATATATTGTTAGATATAATTGTTGATGCAGAATATTTTATAATCCATCACTGGGATTTAATGCTAAGTGTAACAAAGGCAAAAAAGTACTTGACGATGGTGTTGTTGAAGGTATTATAAAAGCATGTCTAAATGAAAATCAGAAAGATATTTATTTAAAAGTATGCAAAGATTTGCTGATGAAACCTTTTGTGAAATTTGACAATATTGAAAATAACCTTCTTATACAATTGATAACACAGTGAAATCAATCATCATTATTCCATTACTCCAAAGTTATCAATAACATCATAAATGAATCTTCAAATATTCAATTTTAAAGAGTACCAAATTATTTTCATCAAACTAGTATAAATACACCAATTTAATCATCAATGATATTTAACAATAGAATACCATCTATTTCAAATGATTTTTGCGATGCAGACATAATGGCTCTGAATGATGCCGTTTCACATAAAGATGTCAACAAATTTATTTGTTTATTAAAGAAATACATCAGAAATGATTTTGTATCTAATTCATGTATTACTCATCTTACATTAATATCAAGAAAGAAGTTGAAAAATATTTTGCACATACACGAACTTTTAATAAATAGCGTTAAGAAAAGCCCTAGTTAATATTCGAAATTATTTTTAAAATTTTTATTTCAATGCTTATTATTTTTTTAGATTTAAAGAAATTTTGGTGCCACATTTTTTCAATTTACTTCCTTTGTGTTACATAGATTCACAATATAAAGCGGCTGCAGAAATCATAACGACGTTTCCAAATAATGCGTTGTATCATTCTCAGGTATTTATAACTTAAAGCGTGCGTTCACAAAGTTTCAAGACTTCACACAGAAAAGAAAATTAAACATTTTTGTACAACAAAAGTAGACACACTACGTCTACTGAGCATTGTAGTCTGAACGCACTTCATTTCGCCCAGACACGATCAGCCGAGACCACCTTCCCAATCAAGCTCAACGCGTCCTGATCCTCAGAGCCAATCCTTCTCCCGAAATTAATTTGCCGACTTACCTCTAGGCATTGTGGCCTAGAGGCAAGAACTTTAGGCTATGAATCCTGTGGTTCAATCCGAGAGCGATGTCCAACCGCATTTGTTCGAATAAAAAAAATGTAACTACTAACCGTAGCACCAACTTAGACAGATGATATAAACATTTCGAACCTAACATTGATAGGGGAGTATGTAGTATTTGGGAACATTTCATAGACAATTAAAAGGGAGGTAGCAACCTTCAACAACCAAGCGCAAGCAATGATAAGGGGCAGTACAATACTTGTACTGGTAAGCATATAAAATGATAAGGGACAGCCATGGTACCTTATCATAAATCTGTGACTAGAGAGGAATTAATATTCCAAATCTATCATTAGAAATGATATTAAATGGGGCAAGATACTTTCTGAACCATCATTGCAAAGGGGGGCAACTGCCGTACATTTCTCTTACACTCTCTCTGTATATCAACATTGGAGGAGAGAGAGAGAAAAAACACCAAACTAAAAGTCTTCTAAAAATGTCCCGTGGGCATCAACGCACCGCTGCCAGCATTTTTTGCATTGTTCATATGCTCCCCTAGAACCACGCGCTGTGAATGCTGTCAAGGGACCTCGTCGAAGCTGCGAAGCCTTTCGGGTCTCTTCAAATTCGGGGGAACAAGAATAAGTCACTGGGAACTAGGTCGAGGGCCGTACGGAGGTTGCTAGCGGTGGTTGCGACTAGCGACGTGTGAGAGGGAACATTGTCGTGGTGAAGAATCCAATCGTCTTTGATCTCTGGGAGGACGCGGCGGACTCGATCCTTCAAACGGCGGAGCACTTCAGCATAAAACCGACTTGTTACAGTCTGTCCGGCAGGAATAAACTCTTTGTCAATCACTCGTTTGGCATTAAAGAAAACAATGCAAGCAAGATTTTCACAAGTGACCTACTCATGCGAGCTCTTGGGCTTTGGAAGTGAGGCGGTGTCCCAATCCGCACCTTGCCGCTTTATTTCAAGATCGTCCTCGTAGACCCAGGTCTCAAAACCAGTAACCACTTTTTCTAAAAAAATGGTATCGTCTTGCAATCGTTCAAGCATTTCTTCGCAAACAGTCTGGCCCGTGCAACCTGTTCATCCGTCGGAACTTTGTGAACAAGTTTGGCACACAGTTTTCTCATCTTCATATCCTTCTCAATCACTTGAACACTATAGTGTGACCTAGTTCGAGTTCATCGGCAAGTAATCTACCACTAAGACGACGGTCAGTCTTAAGTTCATGCACTTTCACCAAATTTTCCTGAGTTCGGCGTGTTGAATCATCACCTTCATTGTCTTTAACGTCCTCGTGGCCATCATTGAACCTCTTGTGCCACATGAAAATCAATGCACGGGACATGGTTTATTTTCTATAGGCCTCTTGAAACATACCGAAAGTGTTTGCAGCGGTTTTGTTCAGTTTTCACACAGATCTCCATCGAATAACGCAATCCATTTTCGACTCTCCGAGTATTCGACAGGGATTACTGACACGCACTCACGCCACTAGGATCTACTCCCTCCGGCGTCTCGGAGGCAACGGCTACTGGTGCGATAGGTTAGCTGACAACCCCCAATACTCTACCCGCTCGGTGGAAACGATCCCCTACTCGGAAAAAAATCAGCCTTGTAACTTTGTGATCGCATCCTGTATTATCTATTTATAACTAATATCTTTCATAAGAATACTTATAATTATTATTTTATCTTCTATGTACTCAAGCATTGTTTTAAATTATATCATTAATTTATTATTTAAAGCGAATCGTGCAAATGAATAATTAGCAAATATTTATTACCCATTTGCTATATTAACATTTAAATTGTGGAAATAATGTGTAAACGTAATCTCAAATTTTAATGTATGTATGATGGGGTGCCATATAGAAGTAATCTAAAGAATACTGAAGCAAAAATGGTCTTCATTATAAAATTATTGGTCAGAGCGAATTTCCTAAAGATGCTCTTGATTTGATAGTTATGGAAGGTAATGTTCCAAAATTAATATTTAACTAATTTAAGCTAGTAATTAATTACTGAACAGTGCAAGCACCTCCAAAGAAAGAAAAGTTGGTGTTCTTTAAATTTTGTTTGCGCTCCTAAATAGTAACATTGCTTAAAAATGTTACAGATTATAGTTTTTTCGTTCCTTGAATAGATAAACATTGTATTTATGCAAGTGATGCTTTAGTTGTGATAAATGCAATTTAGCTACAAATTTTGTATCAAAACACTCGTTCTTGAAAGTCACTTAACTTAGTCACTTTTGTTGTTAAATTACGCGCGTTGTGTCTGTGAGACATGAAACTTTTATTGGAATGTGTTCGTTATTTAACCCTTTTAGCTAAGGCGATATTGAAAATGTCCCACCTTCTTGATGCGTAAATGTGATGCCATTATAAAGCCGTTGCAATAATCTAAGCATTATAATGGTGGGCTATTTTTTGGAACCACTTCGAAATATTGCAATATGATATCAGAATTTCTCTCTCTAGGGGAATCAACACCTTGTCATTGGTGAGAGGGCTCAGTAACCTTACGTCCAGAGAGCGATGCCGGCCGTAGCGTAACTACAGGTAGGGGTGGCCCTACCTGTAGCTGCCGGTAAGGTCTCGAAGTGACGAAGGCGCAGCTAAGAAGATTCCCACGTAGAGTCTGACCCAGAATGGGCGGAAACAGCGTCTGTTCTTGATGTCAGAAGCGGCTGAAAACCGCCAACCCGCAGCAGTAGGAAGCGTGGCGTTTTAATAAAAACTTGAACTGGACATGTGTGCCATTAGCGCACATTCCAAAACGTGCCCTTTGTCCCACGTTTTGGATAAATGCAATAGTTTTATAGTTTGTCCAGAAACTAAGGGTTTTTATTACTACGCTAAAATCTACCTACCCCAAACATATTAGAAAATGTGCGAAGACCTATAAAAACCTTCTTATAAAGATTAACCAGAGGACCAGACATTTTCAGGGATTTAGAGATTTTAAGCCTCGATTGTTCATGGGAGGAGCCAAGAAAATTTAATCTCCCACTTATTTGAATTAGAGGGATGATTTAACCCCTCTTACAGATATATTATACTAGGAAGGGTATAAATACCATTTCTCAGTTGTCAGTAACAGGTAACAAGTAAGAGAAAAGAGAGTAGAGTCGTAAGCTATAAGTTCTTAAGTCTTCAGTTATTTCGCTGTATTATTGTTTAATTAAATTGTTAAAACCAACTCGACTATTATTCGACAAACTACGTGCCTTGCGAATCCCGGTGAACATTACATTACAAGATCCCGAGATATTTAGATATATCTCAGAGTCCGAAGAATTGTTGGCGAGCAGTCCTTCCCTCTCAACATTGAAGTCGGCGGTGCTTCACACCATAACCCCCTTCACAACATTGGTGGCAGCTTTACAACCATCACCTTCATATGATAAGAAGAAACCAGAAACGGCCCCGAGTCTCCGGCGACCTGCAAGTTTCTAACCAAGGTAGCGGTTGTTACAAGACACAGGTCAGGGGTGCTAAGAATACACGGAAGATAGGCTACCAGAAAATTACGAACCTAGCAGTCGCAACAGTAAATGTTTAAACATTAATGAGAGATGAAGTTCTCCATGACTTAGAACAGATCAAAGAGATCTTTGTCATTTCTTTCGAGAACTTGATAAATTGATTCTGGATCTGTAAGTTGTTCTTGGCGGGTTTGTTGGCGTGTTTGATATATTTTTCGTGGTCTACCATGTTGACCAGTTCTTACAATTATTGGGCGACCTGGAGTACGTTCTGTTTGAATATTTTCTTCTTCCTCGCTAAGATTTTCTTCTTCTGAAGAAGATCTGCTTCTTTCTTCTACATCTTCAATTGGTTTCGATTATTGGGTCTTGCATGATGAATTTTTCTTTTAACTCGTCAGATGACGATCCAATCTTCTCAAAAAACCTCACTTCGCGAGATTTAATCACACTTTTCGTTCCTCGTTTCCAAAGTCTGTAAGCTTTCGATTCCTCAGAGTAACCTACGAGTACGTACTCTTCCACTTTTGGTTCGAAGTTTCCTCTTCCCTTAAACTTCTTCAAAGCAATCGTTTTACTGCTGTTTGTCTTTAAAAATCCAACATACGGTTTTCGTTGTGCCCAGGCTTCAAACGGAGTTTTTCCTTGTAGGGTTTTTGTTGCGCATCTATTCCTTAGGAATGTTGCAGTATTAATAGCCTCAGCCCACAATGAATTTGGAAGATTTGTCTCCAACATAATGCATCAGGCCATTTCAACTAAAGTACGATTTGTTCCTTCTGCAACGCCATTTTGTTGAGGAGTGTATTCTACTGTCAGTTGCGAAATTCCTTCCTCTTCAAGAAGAACTTGAAATTCAGAATACTCGTTAGCTCTTTTAGAACCACTGGAACCGACTGGAACCCCGAGCGCACCTGACCGGCAACAACATATGATGTAGTCAGACCTCGCGATCTAACCTCTCCGTTATGTACATTTCCGTTTTGTACATTGTCAGGTTGGTTTTACCCAGGCTCAGTGTCGCACTCAATATACCGGTTACTAAGAACCAGAATAAGGGTTGAAGTCGTACTCTGATTCCAACTTTGAAATTTACATGATGTTTGAATGAGATGAATAGATCCGCGCAAGACCTGGAAGCGGGCTGGATACCGCGACGACAAGTCAGGACCAACGAGATTTCCCACTTCTCGGCCTTCCCAAGCCACCGCCAAGCCTATCAGAGTAGCGCGCGTCAGAAATTTTCCGTCACACAGAGTTGGCAAATAATGTATTTGTTAAAAACAAAAACAAAACATAGCAAGACAGTTACACAATTGGGATTACACAGTTAAGTGAAACACCAGTAACTCGCGTAAGAGTTCCTGCGTCACACAGACTTGTCAAATGGAGAGTTTGTAAAATCAAAACAAAGCAAACAAGATTGTGGTGCGAGCACAAAACAAAACATGAACAAATGGTGGAACGACTGAGCGAAGACTGTACCTACCTTTAAATATTAAGAAATCGCACTGAATTAAATGTTATGAACCTACACCGACACCTGTCAAAAAAATGCAGAATACGACCATCATTTAAACATAGGGTTGCGGACTTTTATCTGGTGTAACTGAGTGTCAACCGTTTATGTAAAAGAATTTTCAAACGGTATTTGAAATAAAGCGGCCTTATTTGAAAATTCAATAGAAAATAAAGTAATAATGCAAATATTGTGATTTCATTATTATGTGAGTTCAATATGTGATTTCTAAACATATACCTTCATCTATGATGAAGAAATTGGACTAGCAAATGAAAATATATAAATTAAAGAAAATTGTAAAAACCTACCAAAGAAGATCCCCTCTCAACTATCACTTTCTTTTAGATTTCTACCGACAGGTTGCGCCAGCTAACTGAGCAAGCCAAGATCCAACCAGCTAGTTATTATTAATGAGTTTATACGTGGGTATAGATAATTGTCGGTCGGATTTTACGCAGAAAGATGTATACAGGAAACCGGCCGTAATTAACTGTCATTACAATCAGTGTGCTTTTTCATCCGACCATTACACGGGGCAAAACTGTTAAACGCTACTGGTATTACAATTTTCTAGTTCGAACCCATTCATCACTTC
Organism: Phosphuga atrata; assembly: GCA_944588485.1. Lineage (NCBI taxonomy): Eukaryota > Metazoa > Arthropoda > Insecta > Coleoptera > Silphidae > Phosphuga > Phosphuga atrata. Next base: position 9,942,064 of record OX155906.1, read on the forward strand.
CACCAACGGAAAATTGTTTCATAATTAATGGCAGTTTGTAATTAAAATGTCAAGTCTTAATTTATGTTTTCCCATGCATTTTATCAGGTCAAAGAAATTGAATTCAAAGAGATTAGATTATATTGGCAATGCTAGATATACAAGAATATACAAGACTTGATGTATTAGATAGATAAGACTAGACAGACAAGGCTGGACAGACAAGACTAGACAGACAAGACTAGACAGACAAGACTAGGCAAGCAAGACTAGACAGACAAGACTAGACAGACAAGACTAGACAGACAAGACTAGACAGACAAGACTAGACAGACAAGACTAGACAGACAAGACTAGACAGACAAGACTAGACAGACAAGACTAGACAGACAAGACTAGACAGACAAGACTAGACAGACAAGACTAGACAGACAAGACTAGACAGACAAGACTAGACAGACAAGACTAGACAGACAAGACTAGACAGACAAGACTAGACAGACTAGACAGACAAGACTAGACAGACAAGACTAGACAGACAAGACTAGACAGACAAGACTAGACAGACAAGACTAGACAGACAAGACTAGACAGACAAGACTAGACAGACAAGACTAGACAGACAAGACTAGACAGACAAGACTAGACAGACAAGACTAGACAGACAAGACTAGACAGACAAGACTAGACAGACAAGACTAGACAGACAAGACTAGACAGACAAGACTAGACAGACAAGACTAGACAGACAAGACTAGACAGACAAGACTAGACAGACAAGACTAGACAGACAAGACTAGACAGACAAGACTAGACAGACAAGACTAGACAGACAAGACTAGACAGACAAGACTAGACAGACAAGACTAGACAGACAAGACTAGACAGACAAGACTAGACAGACAAGACTAGACAGACAAGACTAGACAGACAAGACTAGACAGACAAGACTAGACAGACAAGACTAGACAGACAAGACTAGACAGACAAGACTAGACAGACAAGACTAGACAGACAAGACTAGACAGACAAGACTAGACAGACAAGACTAGACAGACAAGACTAGACAGACAAGACTAGACAGACAAGACTAGACAGACAAGACTAGACAGACAAGACTAGACAGACAAGACTAGACAGACAAGACTAGACAGACAAGACTAGACAGACAAGACTAGACAGACAAGACTAGACAGACAAGACTAGACAGACAAGACTAGACAGACAAGACTAGACAGACAAGACTAGACAGACAAGACTAGACAGACAAGACTAGACAGACAAGACTAGACAGACAAGACTAGACAGACAAGACTAGACAGACAAGACTAGACAGACAAGACTAGACAGACAAGACTAGACAGACAAGACTAGACAGACAAGACTAGACAGACAAGACTAGACAGACAAGACTAGACAGACAAGACTAGACAGACAAGACTAGACAGACAAGACTAGACAGACAAGACTAGACAGACAAGACTAGACAGACAAGACTAGACAGACAAGACTAGACAGACAAGACTAGACAGACAAGACTAGACAGACAAGACTAGACAGACAAGACTAGACAGACAAGACTAGACAGACAAGACTAGACAGACAAGACTAGACAGACAAGACTAGACAGACAAGACTAGACAGACAAGACTAGACAGACAAGACTAGACAGACAAGACTAGACAGACAAGACTAGACAGACAAGACTAGACAGACAAGACTAGACAGACAAGACTAGACAGACAAGACTAGACAGACAAGACTAGACAGACAAGACTAGACAGACAAGACTAGACAGACAAGACTAGACAGACAAGACTAGACAGACAAGACTAGACAGACAAGACTAGACAGACAAGACTAGACAGACAAGACTAGACAGACAAGACTAGACAGACAAGACTAGACAGACAAGACTAGACAGACAAGACTAGACAGACAAGACTAGACAGACAAGACTAGACAGACAAGACTAGACAGACAAGACTAGACAGACAAGACTAGACAGACAAGACTAGACAGACAAGACTAGACAGACAAGACTAGACAGACAAGACTAGACAGACAAGACTAGACAGACAAGACTAGACAGACAAGACTAGACAGACAAGACTAGACAGACAAGACTAGACAGACAAGACTAGACAGACAAGACTAGACAGACAAGACTAGACAGACAAGACTAGACAGACAAGACTAGACAGACAAGACTAGACAGACAAGACTAGACAGACAAGACTAGACAGACAAGACTAGACAGACAAGACTAGACAGACAAGACTAGACAGACAAGACTAGACAGACAAGACTAGACAGACAAGACTAGACAGACAAGACTAGACAGACAAGACTAGACAGACAAGACTAGACAGACAAGACTAGACAGACAAGACTAGACAGACAAGACTAGACAGACAAGACTAGACAGACAAGACTAGACAGACAAGACTAGACAGACAAGACTAGACAGACAAGACTAGACAGACAAGACTAGACAGACAAGACTAGACAGACAAGACTAGACAGACAAGACTAGACAGACAAGACTAGACAGACAAGACTAGACAGACAAGACTAGACAGACAAGACTAGACAGACAAGACTAGACAGACAAGACTAGACAGACAAGACTAGACAGACAAGACTAGACAGACAAGACTAGACAGACAAGACTAGACAGACAAGACTAGACAGACAAGACTAGACAGACAAGACTAGACAGACAAGACTAGACAGACAAGACTAGACAGACAAGACTAGACAGACAAGACTAGACAGACAAGACTAGACAGACAAGACTAGACAGACAAGACTAGACAGACAAGACTAGACAGACAAGACTAGACAGACAAGACTAGACAGACAAGACTAGACAGACAAGACTAGACAGACAAGACTAGACAGACAAGACTAGACAGACAAGACTAGACAGACAAGACTAGACAGACAAGACTAGACAGACAAGACTAGACAGACAAGACTAGACAGACAAGACTAGACAGACAAGACTAGACAGACAAGACTAGACAGACAAGACTAGACAGACAAGACTAGACAGACAAGACTAGACAGACAAGACTAGACAGACAAGACTAGACAGACAAGACTAGACAGACAAGACTAGACAGACAAGACTAGACAGACAAGACTAGACAGACAAGACTAGACAGACAAGACTAGACAGACAAGACTAGACAGACAAGACTAGACAGACAAGACTAGACAGACAAGACTAGACAGACAAGACTAGACAGACAAGACTAGACAGACAAGACTAGACAGACAAGACTAGACAGACAAGACTAGACAGACAAGACTAGACAGACAAGACTAGACAGACAAGACTAGACAGACAAGACTAGACAGACAAGACTAGACAGACAAGACTAGACAGACAAGACTAGACAGACAAGACTAGACAGACAAGACTAGACAGACAAGACTAGACAGACAAGACTAGACAGACAAGACTAGACAGACAAGACTAGACAGACAAGACTAGACAGACAAGACTAGACAGACAAGACTAGACAGACAAGACTAGACAGACAAGACTAGACAGACAAGACTAGACAGACAAGACTAGACAGACAAGACTAGACAGACAAGACTAGACAGACAAGACTAGACAGACAAGACTAGACAGACAAGACTAGACAGACAAGACTAGACAGACAAGACTAGACAGACAAGACTAGACAGACAAGACTAGACAGACAAGACTAGACAGACAAGACTAGACAGACAAGACTAGACAGACAAGACTAGACAGACAAGACTAGACAGACAAGACTAGACAGACAAGACTAGACAGACAAGACTAGACAGACAAGACTAGACAGACAAGACTAGACAGACAAGACTAGACAGACAAGACTAGACAGACAAGACTAGACAGACAAGACTAGACAGACAAGACTAGACAGACAAGACTAGACAGACAAGACTAGACAGACAAGACTAGACAGACAAGACTAGACAGACAAGACTAGACAGACAAGACTAGACAGACAAGACTAGACAGACAAGACTAGACAGACAAGACTAGACAGACAAGACTAGACAGACAAGACTAGACAGACAAGACTAGACAGACAAGACTAGACAGACAAGACTAGACAGACAAGACTAGACAGACAAGACTAGACAGACAAGACTAGACAGACAAGACTAGACAGACAAGACTAGACAGACAAGACTAGACAGACAAGACTAGACAGACAAGACTAGACAGACAAGACTAGACAGACAAGACTAGACAGACAAGACTAGACAGACAAGACTAGACAGACAAGACTAGACAGACAAGACTAGACAGACAAGACTAGACAGACAAGACTAGACAGACAAGACTAGACAGACAAGACTAGACAGACAAGACTAGACAGACAAGACTAGACAGACAAGACTAGACAGACAAGACTAGACAGACAAGACTAGACAGACAAGACTAGACAGACAAGACTAGACAGACAAGACTAGACAGACAAGACTAGACAGACAAGACTAGACAGACAAGACTAGACAGACAAGACTAGACAGACAAGACTAGACAGACAAGACTAGACAGACAAGACTAGACAGACAAGACTAGACAGACAAGACTAGACAGACAAGACTAGACAGACAAGACTAGACAGACAAGACTAGACAGACAAGACTAGACAGACAAGACTAGACAGACAAGACTAGACAGACAAGACTAGACAGACAAGACTAGACAGACAAGACTAGACAGACAAGACTAGACAGACAAGACTAGACAGACAAGACTAGACAGACAAGACTAGACAGACAAGACTAGACAGACAAGACTAGACAGACAAGACTAGACAGACAAGACTAGACAGACAAGACTAGACAGACAAGACTAGACAGACAAGACTAGACAGACAAGACTAGACAGACAAGACTAGACAGACAAGACTAGACAGACAAGACTAGACAGACAAGACTAGACAGACAAGACTAGACAGACAAGACTAGACAGACAAGACTAGACAGACAAGACTAGACAGACAAGACTAGACAGACAAGACTAGACAGACAAGACTAGACAGACAAGACTAGACAGACAAGACTAGACAGACAAGACTAGACAGACAAGACTAGACAGACAAGACTAGACAGACAAGACTAGACAGACAAGACTAGACAGACAAGACTAGACAGACAAGACTAGACAGACAAGACTAGACAGACAAGACTAGACAGACAAGACTAGACAGACAAGACTAGACAGACAAGACTAGACAGACAAGACTAGACAGACAAGACTAGACAGACAAGACTAGACAGACAAGACTAGACAGACAAGACTAGACAGACAAGACTAGACAGACAAGACTAGACAGACAAGACTAGACAGACAAGACTAGACAGACAAGACTAGACAGACAAGACTAGACAGACAAGACTAGACAGACAAGACTAGACAGACAAGACTAGACAGACAAGACTAGACAGACAAGACTAGACAGACAAGACTAGACAGACAAGACTAGACAGACAAGACTAGACAGACAAGACTAGACAGACAAGACTAGACAGACAAGACTAGACAGACAAGACTAGACAGACAAGACTAGACAGACAAGACTAGACAGACAAGACTAGACAGACAAGACTAGACAGACAAGACTAGACAGACAAGACTAGACAGACAAGACTAGACAGACAAGACTAGACAGACAAGACTAGACAGACAAGACTAGACAGACAAGACTAGACAGACAAGACTAGACAGACAAGACTAGACAGACAAGACTAGACAGACAAGACTAGACAGACAAGACTAGACAGACAAGACTAGACAGACAAGACTAGACAGACAAGACTAGACAGACAAGACTAGACAGACAAGACTAGACAGACAAGACTAGACAGACAAGACTAGACAGACAAGACTAGACAGACAAGACTAGACAGACAAGACTAGACAGACAAGACTAGACAGACAAGACTAGACAGACAAGACTAGACAGACAAGACTAGACAGACAAGACTAGACAGACAAGACTAGACAGACAAGACTAGACAGACAAGACTAGACAGACAAGACTAGACAGACAAGACTAGACAGACAAGACTAGACAGACAAGACTAGACAGACAAGACTAGACAGACAAGACTAGACAGACAAGACTAGACAGACAAGACTAGACAGACAAGACTAGACAGACAAGACTAGACAGACAAGACTAGACAGACAAGACTAGACAGACAAGACTAGACAGACAAGACTAGACAGACAAGACTAGACAGACAAGACTAGACAGACAAGACTAGACAGACAAGACTAGACAGACAAGACTAGACAGACAAGACTAGACAGACAAGACTAGACAGACAAGACTAGACAGACAAGACTAGACAGACAAGACTAGACAGACAAGACTAGACAGACAAGACTAGACAGACAAGACTAGACAGACAAGACTAGACAGACAAGACTAGACAGACAAGACTAGACAGACAAGACTAGACAGACAAGACTAGACAGACAAGACTAGACAGACAAGACTAGACAGACAAGACTAGACAGACAAGACTAGACAGACAAGACTAGACAGACAAGACTAGACAGACAAGACTAGACAGACAAGACTAGACAGACAAGACTAGACAGACAAGACTAGACAGACAAGACTAGACAGACAAGACTAGACAGACAAGACTAGACAGACAAGACTAGACAGACAAGACTAGACAGACAAGACTAGACAGACAAGACTAGACAGACAAGACTAGACAGACAAGACTAGACAGACAAGACTAGACAGACAAGACTAGACAGACAAGACTAGACAGACAAGACTAGACAGACAAGACTAGACAGACAAGACTAGACAGACAAGACTAGACAGACAAGACTAGACAGACAAGACTAGACAGACAAGACTAGACAGACAAGACTAGACAGACAAGACTAGACAGACAAGACTAGACAGACAAGACTAGACAGACAAGACTAGACAGACAAGACTAGACAGACAAGACTAGACAGACAAGACTAGACAGACAAGACTAGACAGACAAGACTAGACAGACAAGACTAGACAGACAAGACTAGACAGACAAGACTAGACAGACAAGACTAGACAGACAAGACTAGACAGACAAGACTAGACAGACAAGACTAGACAGACAAGACTAGACAGACAAGACTAGACAGACAAGACTAGACAGACAAGACTAGACAGACAAGACTAGACAGACAAGACTAGACAGACAAGACTAGGCAGACAAGACTAGACAGACAAGACTAGACAGACAAGACTAGATAGACAAGACTAGACAGACAAGACTAGACAGACAAGACTAGACAGACAAGACTAGACAGACAAGACTAGACAGACAAGACTAGACAGACAAGACTAGAGAGACAAGACTAGACAGACAAGACTAGACAGACAAGACTAGACAGACAAGACTAGACAGACAAGACTAGACAGACAAGACTAGACAGACAAGACTAGACAGACAAGACTAGACAGACAAGACTAGACAGACAAGACTAGACAGACAAGACTAGACAGACAAGACTAGGCAAACAAGACTAGACCGACAAGACTATACGGACAAGACTAGGCAAGCAAGACTAGACAGACAAGAGTAGACAGACAAGACTAGACAGACAAGACTAGACACACAGCACTAGACAGACAAGTCTAGATAGACAACACTAGACAGACAAGACATCTATTAAATTCTTCGAGTGTTTGAAAAAATGTATATTTAGAATGAAACTAGATCACTGGATATTCTCATCATCTTTAGCAAATGAAACGAAAAACCGTGGATTTTTTGTGGCGACAAACGTTTGCGCAATCGGCAGCGAGAGTACATAAAACCATTTTTAAAATAAACGTCTATCCGGCCTTTGTCTTTGATTTGCGTTTTTATTTTCGTGTTTTGTTTTCTAGTCCACAGAGTGCATAAACTGTCTGCAGTTCCGATGTTTACTTAAGCTGCTGTAAACTAAAACTACTTAAGTCTAAATATAGATTCTCACGAGTTTATATTTTAGTTACATTCACTCCTATGTGGCATAGTTCCCATAAATATATAATCTTCTCCAGTTTTTCTTTTCTTTCTTAAACCTAACTAATATGTAATCTTTTCTTTTGTCTCGTTCAATTTCGTCTAAACTTGTTTAGGCTTGTTTAGTCTTGTCCAATCTAGTGCAGTCTTCTACATTAGTGCAGTCTTCTACAGTTAGCCTGATCTTGTTTGGTCTTGTCGAGTCTTGTCCAGTGTTTTACAGTCTTGTCCAGTTTTGTTCAGTTTTGTCCAGTCTTGTCCAACCGTGTGCGGCCTAATCCGATCGTAACCAGTCTTGTACAACATTGTCCAGTCTTGTTCCGCCTTGTCCGGTCTAATCCGGTCTTGACCAGTCTTGTACAACATTGTCCAGTCTTGTTCCGCCTTGTCCGGTCTAATCCGGTCTTGACCAGTCTTGTACAACATTGTCCAGTCTTGTTGAATCTTGTCCAGTCCGTCTTGTCTAGTCTTGTCTAGCTTTGTCTTGTCTTGCCAATATTTATCAATATGTGAGAAAACTTATTAAATTATACGCTTGTTTAAATATTGAGCAATCATCGCCCAATATTGCACATCTAATTCGTTATTTCTTGCTAGTCGAACGAATTGGCTCGAAGACGTTTGTCTCCTCGAGTCTCGTCTCATTAATCACATTACATTTGTTCCGACAATTTAATTATTAATTATATTCAATGAGCGATCTTTTTTGCATAACCGAGAACGACCACGCTATTAATCATGCAATATCAGATGACTGATCAAGATGATGGAATGCTTTGGTTTAATTGGATTTGATAGTTTAATCTATGCATGTTGACAATATTACACAAGACTAGACAATACTAAGCAAGACTAGACAAGACTAGACAAGTCTAGACAAGACTAGACAAGACTAGACAAGACTAGACTAGACAAGACTAGACAAGACTAGACAAGACTAGACAAGACTAGACAAGACTAGACAAGACTAGACAAGACTAGACAAGACTAGACAAGACTAGACAAGACTAGACAAGACTAGACAAGACTAGACAAAACTAGACAAGACTAGACAAGACTAGACAAGACTAGACAAGACTAGACAAGACTAGACAAGACCAGACAAGACTAGACAAGACTAGACAAGACTTGACAAGACCAAACAAGACTAGACAAGACTAGACAAGACCAAACAAGACTAGACAAGACTAGAGCAGGCTAGACAAGACTAGACAAGACTAGACAAGACTAGACAAGACTAGACAAGACTAGACAAGACTAGACAAGGCTAGACAAGACTAGACAAGACTAGACAAGGCTAGACAAGACTAGACAAGACTAGACAAGACTAGACAAGACTAGACAAGACTAGACAAGACTAGCCTAGACAAGACTAGACAAGACTAGACAAGACTAGACAAGACTAGACAAGACTAGACAAGACTAGACAAGACTAGACAAGACTAGACAAGACTAGACAAGACTAGACAAGACTAGACAAGACTAGACAAGACTAGACAAGACGAGACAAGACTAGACTAGCCTAGACAAGACTAGACAAGACTAGACAAGACTAGACAAGACTAGACAAGACTAGACAAGACTAGACAAGACTAGACAAGACTAGACAAGACTAGACAAGACTAGACAAGACTAGACAAGACTAGACAAGACTAGACAAGACTAGACAAGACTAGACAAGACTAGACAAGACTAGACAAGACTAGACAAGACTAGACAAGACTGGACAAGATTGGAAAAGACTGGACAAGACTGGGAAAGACTGAACAACACTGGACAAGGCTGGACAATAGTAGACAAGACGAGACAAGACCAGATAAGTCCAGACAAGACGAGACAAGACCAGACAAGTCCAGACAAGCTCATACAAGGCCAAACAAGACCAGACGAAACCGGACGAGACCAAATGAGACCAGACGAGACCAGATGAGACCAGACTAGACCAGACGGGACCATTCAAGACTGTATAAGATTGGACAAGAGTGGGTGAGACTGAAGCAGATTAGATAAGTCTGGAAAAGATTGGACATAACTGTACAAAACTGAACAAGACTGGACAAGACTTATCAAGACGGAACAAGACTGTACAAGATCGATGGACATCTTGTCTAATCTAGACAAAACTGGACAAGGCTGAACAGGACTGGAAAAGGCTAGACAGGACTGGATAAAGCTGAAGCCCAATGCAGGTGGGCCGTTGGCCTCCAAGAGAAACGTTATGAATGCTGTTGTGCACTCTATTCTGCAGGCATGGATAAATGCTTACAGGACTAAATGTTTTAAGGATAGATTGATGAGGTTGCAAAGGTGTATGCTACTGCGTGTGTGCAGTGCATGCAGGACTGTTTCTGGGGACGCCGTGGCGGTCGTTGCTGGAATCATACCGCTGGATCTTATGGCGAATGAAAGAGTGAGAGTCTGGGAAGGAAACGACCCGAGAAACGAAAAGGCAAATACTTTGCAAGTATGGCAGGAGAGATGGGTGGAGTCGGAAAAGGGAGCCTGGACCAGGCAACTGATTCCGACCATATAGGAATGGGTCAATCGTGGGCACGGGGAGGTAAATTATTACCTAACCCATGCACTTGGCAACCTTGCACCCATGCAACCCATGCACTTGGCATGGGTCCTTTGAGTCTTACTTGGAGCGAATTGGAAAACTAGACGAGGCGCACTGTAAGTACTGCGGTACAAACGAGGACACGGCGGAGCACACGATCTTTGAGTTTGTGAGGTGGGGCAAACGAGGAGCGTGGCAGAATGCAAGGTGGGAGAGGAGTTAAGTAAAGTGGGCTTGGTCAGGATTATGCTCCGTAGTGAGTATGACTGGGGCGTGCTGAATGCGATGATAGGATCTATAATGAGGAGAAAGGAAAAGTATGAAAGGGATGAGCGTAAGGCGGGTCGAAGGGTTGCTACGCGCGAGTCGTGCGTGCTAACGCCGGGCCCCCTAAGTGTGAAGGTGGCCCACAGATTTATTGTAAACCTTGATGTGAGGGGGGGGGGGCATGGCGTACCAACGGCGCGCCCGACACAACGAGTGATGGAGAAAATGTTTTTTTTAGAAATGAAACGGGGAGGTACGTGATGAAGTTCTGCCAACTTTGGATTCCATCACGTTTCCTCTGGTTCTGGTTGGGGGGCTTGAATGGTGGGGGGTTTTTAGTGGGTCGCACCTTCTGGGCATCCCCACACTATCACTCTGCACGGGTAGAGTGGTGTCTGTTTGCAGATTTTCACCCCCCAGAATGTGCAAAAAAAGACTGAATAAAGTTGAACAAAACTGGAGAAGGCTGGACAAGATTAAACAAGTCTGCACAGAAGACTTGACAAGATTGAACAAGGCTCGACTACACGGGACAAAGATTAGACAAGACTGGGCATGAATGGGCAAGATTGAATAAGGCTGGACAAAACTGAACAAGATTAGACAAGACGAGACACTACTGGTCCAGACTAGACACAGTTACACAAGGCGATGCTAGAAAGTGCTAAGCAAGATTATCCAAGAGTAGACCAGTCTAAAGAAGCCTAGTCGAGAATAGACCAGACTAGAGTCTACTAGACTAAGCAAGTCTAAATAGTTAGTTTTAAGATAGGGACCGAGCCGGCCATTCCATAGCACCTCTTTGCCCATTCCCAGTAAAACTCTGTCCAGAAACTGCGGAACATCCTGCGTATAATTTGGTGGCGCTCCATCTTGTTGAAAAGTCAAATAATCTTGATCGATGAAATAATCTTGATCTCCTCAGAAAAAACATTTTTTTGGGTTTGTCTATTTGATTGAAACCATGTGGAATTTGTTTTCATTAAGGCTAACGATGACTAACGACATGCGGAAATTGGCGATAAAAGCTGTGCGAATCTTAAGCGACAATAAATAATTAAATAATTAATTAAATATTTGTGGAGATGAGTTATAGAAGCGGAAGTGTTGGCGGGCAAAAGGCAGGAGCACGTTCGAAAGCAGCACAAAGGAAAAGACGAATATCATAATTAAAATCGAGCGCGTGCATTTTTGTTTTGTTTTAACAGTTAATCGGAAACGACAGTTTTTTGTTTAACAGGAAGCACAAGTATCATCGATTTTGTTTTACTAATTATTCCACATTAATATTACACTATACTCTGCGGCCATCGCACACTTAGATGTGTAAAAAATCTGATATGTTAAGATTATTAAAAATTATTAAAAATGATTTCATTTAATTACGATTATTAAAATTAATTAAGTCTAAATATATATAATGGTATTTTCTACTGATTGGGTCGACACAGTCAATTTAAAACAATCTTGAGTTGCTCTATATTATAGAGCAACTAGTAAACTAGTATAGAGCAACTAATAGATTGTTTTAAATTGTCTGTGTCGACCCAATCAGTTTCAGCGTTTCTCAACCTGTGGTACGCGTACCCCCAGGGGTACGTGAAATAATTTCTGGGGGTACGCAGAAACAATTATGGAATGGTGGACATTGATAGATAAATTGAACATAAAAGAAAAGATAAAAAGTAACTACATCAAAAGATGTTACTAAGGGACTTTTCTGAACTGCCTTTCCATTTTTATTGATTGTTATCTATTGAACAAGTTTTACATCGTTATTATACATAATGGGGATAGGGTAGGGGTACGGGGATTAGCGATGATAGGTCAAGGGGTACGCAAGTAAAAAAGGTTGAGAAACGTTGCTCTATAAGAAAAGAATTTATTTATGAACAATATTAAACAAATTTTAAAAACAATATTATGAATTCTAATTACAAAATCTTACCTATAAGAAAAGAAACGACAATTAATGTTTTTAATTGTAATGTCGATTCCCAATTCACGTAACTAGTTTTACAAAATTATAACATAAATAAAATAACAAATAGTATCCGTTGCCTAGGTTATCCGTTGTCCGTTGTCTCGGACTACTATGATGCTGTTTTTTGCTTTATATGCTTTACATATATTTCCGATAAGCTGAACGTGTAGTTCCATTCGTGCCATCTGCAGGCGCGTTTCGAGATCTATTTCTCATCGGTGCAGCTTTGCTCTTTTGAATTATAAAATGGAATACACTTACATTAGCTTGAACACCATGTGCCGGACTGTCGTGGTTAGGTTTGGATTTCGCATGTGTTTAGAAAGACCTGAATTTAGTTTCAGTTATTGATTTAAATGATAATTGAATATTGGGGTGAAACCATACCAATTATAGATTCAATCATACAAACTTGCTAAGTCGAAATATAGTTTGAATATATAAATACAGGGTGTTGCAAAAAGAATGTACGTAATACAAAGTATTATTTTGTCCATACTATCGATCGCTGCGCCTCGGGTCGCTGTAGGAGAAACAAATACAGACATTTTTTCATCAATACAGACATTTTGAATGGGTGTATTGAGGGCGACTCGGAGGGAGAATTGACGTCGGTGCAAAGGGTAACTCGGTTATTGACCTTTTTTTACACAATAAAAAAAATAAAAGATAAAAAAAGAAAAAAAAACCCTTAGGAACTCCACCGATCATTCTGGAACCGCGCTTAGCATATCTTCAGAATGATGGTTGTAAATTTACTTAGGTTTTTTGCTCGTGGATTGGTTTGGTTGCACTGTCCGTTTGTTTCTGTGGTATTTCAGCTTCGTCATCTTCTTTGGAAGTCATAATGTTTTTGAAAGCCTGTCGGTTCTCTCACAATTTGTTGTGTTTTCCAGCATATGCTTCACTATCGCCCCTGGTTCGAACGGCATCTGCACACTACCTGTTTGTTTTTCTCTTTCAGGGTCCCATCTATCACAGTCAAATATGGTGTGGCGTACCGAGTCTATCTCCCCACAATATTCGCAAAGATTGTCCGCGGCGGCTCGTATTTGATGCAGGTAGTCGCGGAAGCAGCCGTGGCCTGAGAGGAATTGTGTTAGATGATAGTTTGTTGCACCGTGCTTCCTGTTCAGCCATGTCGAGATATCTGGTATAACCAGCTGTGTCCTTTGGCCTTTGTCCGACGCCCGCCATCTTATTTGCCATTCCTCTAGCAGATTTTTTCTAGCTGCTTTTCTTGCTTGCCTGTTGCTACCATTCGCGTATAATTCAGCTCTCTCTTTTACTAAGAGGTCTATGGGAGGTATGCCCGCGATTACTAGGGCGGCTTCTCCGGATATAGTTTTATATGCGCTACAGACCCTAATAGCGACCTTTCTTTGCACTGCTGCTAGCTTCTTGACATTACTTTCCACATTCATGCTTTTAACCCACGTTGGGGCGGCGTAGAGCATAGTAGATTGTATGACCATGCTAAGAAGTCTGCGTTTGTGGCTTCTTGGGCCACCTACATTGGGCATAATTTTGTCCAGCGCTGCGGCTACCTTCATACCCTTAGCTGCTGCCTTCGTGATGTGTGGGACGAAGGAAAGTCTTTTGTCCACTACTACACCAAGATATGTAATTTCATCCTTTGGGACTATGCGGGTCTCTTGTATTTGGAACGTTATTGGCTTTAATCTCCTAAGCCCAGTAAGCAATACAGCTTCTGACTTTTCCGGTGCAAGCGTTAGGTTATTGGTTGTCATCCACTCTATTACTTGTTGTATTGCGCGGTTTGCCTTTTGCATTATATAAATTTCCGTTCTGGCCGAGACTATGAGCGCCAGGTCGTCGGCAAAGCCAATAAGTGTTGCACCATCTGGGAGTCTGAGTCTTAGGACCCCGTCGTATAGGATGTTCCACAGAGTTGGGCCCAAAACTTAACCCTGCGGTACACCACTACTTAGTTCCCTCACCACTGTACTTCCATCTGTTTCTAATAATAGGGTTCTGTCATCGAGGTAGCTCTTCAGTATGCGTAGTAGGTAAGGAGCCACGTTTCTTTTCATGCATTATAATCTTCCAGCTTGCACTATTAAAGGCATTTCGCACGTCGAAGGTGATTAATGCGCATATCTTTCTTGTCCTTTGGGTGCCTTCTCTTGCCTCCTCGGCGAGTTTTAATACAGCATTTATCGCGCTGATTGTGGATCTGCCCTCTCTGAAGCCTGATTGTCTCTCAGACAGCCCCGTTCCAGTTTCAAGTTCCCTTTTTAATCTGCCCAGCAGCAGTTGTTCTAAAAGTTTTCCCGGTATGTCTAGGATGCACAGCGGCCTATATGAAGTTGGTTCGCCCATTGGTTTATTGCCCTTGCGTAGCAGGACTAGCCTCGCTCTTTTCCATTTCTTTGGGAAATTTCCAGCAATTAGTTCTGAGTTCATTGTCTCCAATACGAATTGCGGCTGGTGGTGAGCTACAATTTTTGTTATCTCGGGTGGTATACCATCTGGCCCTGCTGCTCTTCCGATGTGGATCCGCTTTTCTGCTATGGCGAGCTCCTCCTCTATAAATAATGGTATATCCATTACCACTGGCTGCTCCCAGGCAAAGGGTTCGTGTTCTGGGAGAAGTGCATCCACCACTCGTTTGAGGTCTTCTATAGGTAGTTGTGTTTTAGGGGCATGGACTTTGAGTTTCTTTTTACATAGCTGAAATGCATCTCCGCATATGTTTGCCTCTAGATCTTTCACGATTTTTTCCCAGTGGGTTTGTTTCGCCCTGCTTATTGCTTGTCGTAGATTTTTTTTTTTTAGTTTATATGCGGCCATTAATGTTTTAAGCGTGTCGCGCTCATATTTTTTTGGTTTCTGCCGTTGGAGTTTTCTTCTGGCTGAGACGCATAAGGCCCTCGTGTCTGCTATTTCGTTGGTCCACCAGTATACTTGATTCCTCCTAGTTGGTCCTCTTTTCTTTGGTAGCATGGAGTTACAAGCAGTACTCACTACCTGGGTGAGCGTATCAGCATTTCTCGTTTCAGTGCTTAGTATTTGCTCTGCAAGTTTTTTTCTCATTGCTGCTTCATCGAGGTTTTTTATGCTCCAGCCTTTTATTTTTTTCTTGAGTGTGGGTGTTCTGGGTGGGTTTGCTTCTACCTTATATGAGATGTATCTGTGATCGCTCAGTGTTTCTTTGTTAAGAACCGTCCAGTTTTGTATCTTTTTGGCCAAGTTATGTGAGCAGAATGTTAGGTCTATTATGGAAGATGAGTTTCCTCTAGCAATTGTGTGCTGTTTTCCTTGGTTTAGCAGAACGATATCCAATTCAGCCGCCCAATCCGTAACTAGGTCACCTCTGTTGTCTCTTCGGGGACATCCCCAGTAGGGGGATTTTGCATTAAAGTCGCCTGCTATAATTTTGGGTTTATTATTGTGACTTAGTGCCCCGAGTTCCACTGACAACCGGTCTACCTGTTGATTTGGCGGAAATTAACAGCTATATAGGATGTAGTGGTCCATTTCTACCCAAACGAACCCTGGCCCGCTGCCGTATCTTATTGGTATTTTCGTGTTCATGATCCTGATTGCTGTATCCTTTTTGTCATCTATGAACCAGTCTCCGTTACTGACCATTTTTTTGTTCGGTTCACTTACTAAAATTATGTCTGTCTTGTTTTCCATTGCGGTAGCGATGAGGAGGTCCTGCGCTGTACGGCATCTCATTAGGTTTATTTGGATTATACTAGCCATTTTTTATGGCTTAATGTTGTTCCCGCCTTGTTTCCGACGCCGACTTATGGATGTAGTTTTGTGCACTTGCTCTCTTAGCTTCTTCTAGAGCTTTTCTGAACTTTGGAGATGCTCCAGAATCTGCCCGATGCCCGGTCTGGTTGCAGATTGGGCAGTAGGGTTCTTTATCGCATTCCTTGGCCTTGTGCCCTTCCTGATCACATCTTAGGCATAGTTTCTGTCGGTCTGGTCCTTTGCAGTTTATTGAGTGGTGCCCTGTTTCCCAGCATCTGTGACATTTTACTACCTCAACCCTTTCCTTAATTCGGAATTCTACTATTCCCACTCTTATCTTACCAATTGCTACAAGTTTTGCGGCTTGGTTTTTGTCCATTGTTACAGTTGCCATTTGGCTTTCTCCGTAGGCTGGTCGGATGTTTGTCACTTGGATCGATTCGGTGGGGTCTTCTATTTGCTGTCTGTTGGCTCTGACTACCTCCTCCGCTGTGGTGAGGGCGTCCAAGTCCCTTATGTGCAGCAATGTGTGGGACTGTTTAACCTTTATATCGACTAGTGGGCATTGCTTGGCTAGTTCTTCTTTTAATTTCCTAAAAGCTTTCCCTGCTTTAATTTCTACTAGAAGTTCTCCTGTCTTTGCCTTACTTAACTTCTTGATAGATTTTCCTAAATTATTTGTAGGATCAATTTTTCCCTTCACACTTTTTAGTAGGTCCGCGTATGATTTTCCCTCTTCCTTAATAAGTATGGCTTCGGAGTTTTTTGTTCGTTCGGTCTTACTTTGTTGTTTAGGTCTTCCCCTTGCGTCTACTTCTATCCATGGATTCTGGTCGTTGTTCTGTTGTGGTCGCGGATTTGAAGGTTGCCTAGTTCACTCCTTTGGGCAGTATATTCTAACCTCTACCTCTGTCGCGGCGAAGGTGAATTCAATGGCTTTTTTTAAGATTGACCAGTTTTGTGCTATTGGTCTTATAACGGCCACTTTATCTCTGTTGTGTTTCTTTAGCAACTCCTTTAGGTTTTGCAGGCCGTCGTAGAATTGTTTTGTGTCCACCATATCTGTCTCCACATTGGACCTTATTATTTGGAATATATATCTGTCGCAGCTTTTGATGTCCCCGTTTGTGTCTGGAGACGCGATGGTGTGTTTTATGTAGGTTGCTTTGCCCGCTGTTTGCTCTTGATGCGCTGCGTCGCGAGCTCGACCATATGCCTCATTTAGTGCCTTTGGTACGCCGTGATCTGGGTTCATTTTCTCGTCTACACACCAGGCGATATCCCAGTCTGTAGAAGTATTCAGTGCGTTGCCATGTCCTTCTTTGGCCTTAATGAACGCTTGTTTCGGCCAATCCCTGGCTGCAATCTCTTGGAATTCCTCATAGGTATTCTTATTTTCAATTTCTTCGCGTAACTTAAATAGGTTTTCCTCTTTTTCGCTACTGGTAGTTTGGGTACTGGCATTACAGCATTTAATCCTTCGTATTTCCTCTCTATTGCTATCCATTTTGATTTCGCCTTGGATTCGTGTTTGGGTTGCAACGTCCGGCCCGGTGTTCCGCTTGGTTGGCTCTGTGTCGGTTTGAACATCCTGATCATAGGTTGGGGTTTCAATCTTCTCCCATCTGTGTGCATCAAGCCACTCCTTCACAGACTTCCTGTTCATTGTTTCTGTGTTGCGTTTCATTCTCATTGTGATGTCTTTTATTTCTCTTTTTACATTATGGTTCTCTCCTATTATTTTTTCAAGTGTTTTAACTTGATTTGAAATAGCTTCTATTGCGTCCGTTAGACAGAAAACTATTGGACTTTCGGTCTTTTTGAGGGCATCTGGTTCTGTTTTCGTGAATGAGGTATTCAGGAGTTTCCTCTTTTTAAACTCTCCTCCAAGCGAGTTGCACCGTTTGTGTTCGCTGCTGAGGTTCAGCCGGCTATGTACGGGTAGATTTGGATAGTCTTCGCACACGATTGTCTCTGTTGTTATGTTGCTCCCCGCGCTTCTGGTGATCGAGCTTCTGCGATTTAGTTTTTTTCTTTGATTCGAGTCGGGGCCCCCATCAGAGTCGTCGTCCTCGTCTTTACCAGCCAACATGGTGGTTTAGTATGCCACAATGGCAAAGTTTTGCATGTGTATGTTTATATTAATTAGTTAAATATTAATATAATAGTATCATAGTTTATTTAAACTATATACTATATGGGGTATATTGAGGAAAGAAAGAAAAAAAAAAGATAGAACAAAAAGGAAGACTAAATCTATATACAATAACGAAAATGAGTCTTTTTTCTCGGGAGGGATTAGCACTTTTTCGTTCACTTGTGCGTTTATCTTATCTGCGTGAGAACGGATTTCAAAAATACCACTAAGATACGCACAAAACATCGAGTTCACTGCTCGTAAAGAAACACTAATTACGGCACACTGAGTCCTATCTCAAACACAAAAGTTATATAGAAATGTTCACAATATGATTATAAACACAAGGATCATTTACACACTTTTTTAATTGGTCTCTATCCACTAAAATTTCCACTAATCTTGGGAGATTTATTTATACACGTCTGAACGGTCGCGGTCCTCAACCTCGACTGTTATCGGTTATTGACCTGATAATTACTAATGATGCGGCAAGACGGCAATTAAAACTGATGGAAATCGGAATAAGAAGTGAGTCGGATCACATGCCGATAATGGTGTTTCTAAAGCAGCAAAGGGAGATGGAAGTTAAGGCGGAGAAATGGGTGGCCATGTTGGATATGGAGGCGACAGAAGAATACCGGAGGAAATTAGAAGAGGTAAAGTGGAAAAGCTTGACGGTCAAGAGAGTGCAAAGACCTCAAAAATATGGCGTGATGACATCCAGAAGATTGCTGGGAAAAACTGGATGAGGGCTGCTATGGATAGGCAAGAATGGAAAAATATGGAAGAGGTCTACTCAGGAGTGGATGAGAACAGACTGATAAGAAGAAGAAGAGTGGAACACCATAGATGATAATAGACGACCTGGATCCATACACCATAATCTAACTGTGTAGGAGCCCCTAGGACCTCCTCTTGCAGCCTCCTTCACAAATACCTAGTTTAGTTTATATTAATAACCGCTAACAAAACTTTCACAAAACGTATTGTATTCAGTGATGAAGCAACTTTCCATGTTAGTGGTCAGGTAAACAAACACATTGTTCACATTTGGGGCCTTCAGAACCCGCATGCAGTCATTGAACATCTACGAGATTCGTCCAAAGTCAATGTGTGTTGTGTAATATCCCGATCATCTGTTTGCGGCTCATTCTTCTTTGATGGAAACACGGTTAACGGTCAGCAGTATCTCACTATGTCACAAAAATTCGTTGTTCCTGAGACTGCACGAAGACAACTTCATTTTTCAACAAGACGGGGCATCCCCTCACTGGAATCGCCAAGTGCGTGAATATCTGAATGAAACTCTACCAAACCGTTCAATTGGTCATCAAGCAGCTGAGGTCTTAGCATGTTTCAGCTGGGCTCCACGGTCACCGTATTTGACACCTTGTGACTCCTTCCTGTGGGATTTCGTTAAAGGCAGCGTTTATTTACCACCACTTCCACAGAGGGGTGTATGGGGTCACGCTGTAGAGGTAGCACCCTTTACCAATAGCGGTCACATCAAATGTTAAAGACAGGAGATGGCTAACGATAACTGGTCCTCACAGGGTACCCATATGGCTCCATAACCCTTATGGCTCCAAGCTGCCACACCCCGGTAAACTGTATTGACCTACAGGCCAAACTAAGTGAGGGTAGCCAGATATGGCGAACACGCAGCGTCGGAACCCAGAGGGACGGCTGCAAACGGCGTCTGCATCCTGAGGATCGGTCCAAAACTCGTCAACACGCAGGGCAAGCGCGACGTTTTAACAGCCAAAACCTTTCAAAGTACCATATGAAATGTCGAAATACAAAACAAAAATACAACACAAAATTCGGAATCCCACTCACTCCGACAGAAAATCGGACAGCCTCACGGATTCTGGGGGAGGCAATAAATCGACCATCTTTACACAACATAAACCAAAATACACACACAAAATCTACATAGCCACATACAACATACGGACTATGAGAACGGAAAACCACCTGGAAGAACTCGAAGAAGAACTTGAAGCTATAAAATGGGACATCATAGGAATATGCGAGACAAGACTCAAAGGAGAGAAGAGGACCACACTAAAATCGGGACACATCCTATATGAGAATAACTCAGAAACAAACCAGGGAATTGGGGGTGTAGCTTTTATCGTGAACCGCAAAATAAAACATCAAGTGGTCAAGTACCACGCAATATCAGAAAGAGTTATATATCTCGTACTAAAGTTAAATAACAAATATCAAGTCCAGGTGATACACTGCTATGCACCAACTAGCAGCGCAGATGACGAATCTATTGAACAGCTATACGAAGATATAACCAGCGCCAAGAACATGGAAAAAACGTACTACACAGTTATTACCGGAGATTTTAATGCCAAAATACTCAAAAGACAGTCACAGGATACCGAATACGTAGGAAACTTCGGCCTAGGGACAAGGAATGAAAGAGGAGGAACATTAAGTAACTACCTCAACACCGAAAAACTATTTTGTCTAAACACTTTCTTTAGAAAACAAAATCAAAAAAGATGGACCTGGAAGAGCGCAGATGGCCGGACAAAAAATGAAATAGATTTCATACTTTCTAACAATAAAAACATATGCAAAGATATCTCAAAGATATCAAAGAGATATCTCAAAGATATCAAAGATATCAGTATTAAACAGATTTAGTACAGGAAGCGACCACAGATTGGTCCGGGCAAAGATCCTCATAAATACAAGAATTGAAAGAAAGAAGTTGGTACACAAAAAGAAATTTCCAACAGCCGAATTCCTGACCCTCAACAAAAATGAATACGAAAACGAAATAAAAAAGAGAATTAAACGATCAGAAAATCTACAAGAAATGACTATAGATGATTTTGCAACAAGCATAACAGAGGAAATTCAATCAGCCACAAGGAAGATCTGTAGCAAGATAAAAAACGATAAAGAAACCAGACTATCAGTGGAAACAAAACAGCTAATAAAGAAGAGAAGAGAAACCTGCGCGGACTCACCCAATTACAACACCATAAACAAAAAAGTAAAAAAGAAAATACGCACAGATATCAGAGCTTATAAAACCCAACCAATTATCGAAACCATAGAGGCGAACAAAAACATGAGAGAACTCAAATCAAAGCTTTCAAATGGAAAACAAGATATTGTTAGACTAAAAGACCGCCATGGCAATATTACCAACAAAACAGACATCGTCGCAGAAGTCCAAAGATTTTACGCCAGCCTATACACATCATACATACCGAACCCAGCGACATCCTCAAAAACTATTACAAATGTAGGATCGGAAAAACTGTTGGAAATAACGACAGCTGAAATTACATATGCGTTACAACAAATGAAGAACCGGAAGATATCAGGAGAGGACCAGATAACAGCAGAAATGCTAAAAGCGGGAGGCGGAACACTACTGGAAGCTCTGCGGATACTAACAAACAAATGTTTGATCGAGGTGAAAATACCAAAAAAATGGAAGAACGCAGAGGTCATCATCCTGCACAAAAAAGGTGACACCACAAACTTAGAAAACTATCGTCCAATAAGCATGTTATCACACCTATATAAGCTTATGATGCGGATTATCACAAACCGACTCACAAAGAAACTAGATTTCTACCAACCAGTGGAACAGGCGGGCTTTCGGAAAGGTTTCGGCGCAGCAGACCACCTACAAACAATCCGAGCACTTATCGAAAAGACAACAGAATACAATATCCCAATAAATATAGCGTTCATAGACTACCACAAAGCGTTCGACAGTGTTGAGACTTGCGCTTTCCTGTCGGCAATGAACGACGCAAGAATAGACTCGAGATATACCGCTGTAATGGCGGACATTTACAAAGAGGCCACCTTTCACGTAAAAATAAACGACGACCTACACACGGGGAAAATAAATCTCAGCAAAGGGGTACGGCAAGGGGACCCGATCTCCCCCAAATTATTCACCGCAGCTATAGAAAAGGTTTTCAAACAACTAAACTGGGACGAGAAAGGCATGAAGATCGACGGGACATATTTAGGTCACTTAAGATTCGCGGACGACATAATTCTAATAAGCACTAATATCGAAGAATTAAAAGCAATGGTAGAAGAACTTAACAACCTGTCCAAGCAAATAGGTTTAAAAATGTCATTTGAAAATTCGAAAATTAAAAATGTCGATTGATAACACCATAATAGAAAAAGTAGAGCAATATACATATCTGGGGCATACAATTAAAATTGGCAAAGAAAATCAAACTGCCGAAATCAAACGCAGAATCCAACTGACATGGGCCGCCTTTGGAAAGCTCAGCCAAATACTAAAAAGCCAAGACGTCTCAATTTACCTAAAACGTAAGGTTTACAAGAGCTGCATCCTCCCCGTTGCCACCTATGGCCTGGAAACGATGGCTATTACTAAAAAATCAGCAGCAAAACTTAGAGTGACTCAAAAAGCAATGGAACGTGCGATGCTGGGAATCACTCTAAGAGACAAAATGCGCAGCCTTGAACAGCTTTCAATCAGCTTTAAACAGCTTTAAATTGAAAGCTGTTCAAAGCTGATTGAAAGCTGATCGAAACCTGTTTAAAGCTGATCGAAAGCTGTTTAATGCTGATTGAAAGCTGTTTAAAGCTGATTAAAAGCTGTTCAAGGCTGGCACATATAAAACGTCCATAAGCAGGCTGCCCATGTAAATTCCCATAAAAAGGCTGGCCCCATGTAAATTCTCCATATGAAGGCTGTTCCAGAATATGACAGCTTTCCCTACTGGACGAAAAGAAGAAGCAGCTGATATACGGAAGCTGAGCTGTGGAAATACATGAGAGAGAAAAGCGGAAGGAAGGAAAAAAACTACCCAAGAGCAATGTGATAGAGGAGTGGCACAACCACTTCATGTTTATGCTAGAAGGGGTGGAGAATCGGTCAGGAAGAGAAGATAATTCAGAATAGCACAGTGACGGAAGTGGAGGAAGTTAAAGCCAAGAAAATCGGGAGGATTGGATGGGCTCGGAAATAAGACGTGGAAAACAGCACCTGTACTCTGTAATGAGAAGTTAGCGGAGGAAATAAGAAGTCTGGGGATAATTCAGCCGGTGTTTAAAAGTGGAACGAGGGACGCGCCAGCAAATTATAGAGGGATAACTTTGATGAACTCCTCACAAAAAATATTTGCTAAAATCCTGGATTGTCGCTTGAGGACGGAAATCGGTAAAAGGAAACTTTTGCCGGAAATACGTGCGGGGTTTCGAGAAGGAAGGAGCACGGTGCAGCACTTGGTGACCTTAAGAGTCATCTTCTTCTTATAGTGCATCTCCTCTAGGAGCTTTTCTATCATCACAGCAATCCGGACCTTGTTGACTGCAGCTCTGAACAGCTTAACATTGCTACATTTAAACCATTCCCTTAGGTTCTACAGCCAGGATACACGGCGTCTGCCAATGTTCCGCTTTCCATTAATCTTTCCCTAGACTAGCAGTTGGAGAAGTGTGTATTTCTGTCCTCTCATTATATGACTCAGATATATTGTAGCTTTCTTTTTTTTATGGTGTTAACTATTTCGCACTCCTTCAGCATCCGGTTCAGCACTTCGGCATTAGTAACTCTATCGGTCCAGGAAATCCGCCACAGTCTTCGGTAGCACCACATTTCAAAGGCTTGTAGTTTTTCCATGTGGTTTTTCTTGAGGGTCCAAGCATCTCTTCCTAAGTTCCATGTTAATATCCCGACTCGTAAATAAAATTAAAATTTTCATTTTCATAAATATCGATCTGGCTATTTCTATTCATGTTATTATCTCTCCTGTTTGATCACCCGTTTGTTCTATCCAAGTTCCTATCATAGTTTCTATCATAGACCAGCAAATTAGAAAGGGATGCCTGTTTGCTCTTTTCACTCATTTTCATTGATCTTTTCATTGATTTGAAATCTGCATATGACTCGATGAATAGGAGTAGATTTAATGAGTGCTTGGGCAAGTCAGGTATCTCAGAGAGTGTAAGAAGGAACGTCGGGGATTTATGCGAGGAAACCGTATGTAAGGTAGTAGTGAACGAGTGGGAATCTTACTATTTTGAGGTGAGGAAGGGAATGCGACAAGGCTGCCCTTTGACTCCCACACCTTTGTGGTGATTGGGAAAAAGAAGGTGTGGAGCTTAACATATGCGGATGACATGGTGGTATTTGCAAAGTCAGCGAGTGAGATGACGACTGGGAAGTAATGACGACAGAACGTAAAGCAAAGGTTTCTAGAAGCTATGAGAGAATGGAGAAAGAGGGGCTTGGTTGAAAGGCTCTGTAGGTATTTCGAAAAGATGGATTTAAGGGAAAACAAAATTGATCGGTTTAAAAGGGATGGGCGATATAGGAAAGAAAGGTTTGAATGGAACGGTACTGAAATAGAGGAAGTAAGTATTTGGGGTATGTCTTTGGGACTGAATGCAGTAATAAAGAGCACACAGAGTATGCCTCAAAGAAAGCATGGGTGGCGGCGGGTCGTATCTGGGAGGTTTGGAAAAGAAACTTTCACGGAAAGTTTAAAGCAGCAGAGACGATATTGAAGGTATGAGAACCTGTGAGGATTCTAAAGAAGGTATGCGAACGAAGGTGTGCGAAGCGTATTACTGTATGGATGTGAGGTCTGGGGAACGAAAGAGGAAGAAAAGATCGAAAGGGTGCAGCTAAAGATTTACTAGAAAGTATGGAAAATTGATAGGTCGACGTCTGACCACATTGGCCTTCAGCAAGTGAATGCGTGTAAGGTGGCGGTAATTGCTGCGGAAAGAGTGATCACATTCGAATATGAAGGTTGAAGGTATGAAGGAAAAGAAAGTATGAAGGAATGGTTTAGGAGATGAAAGGATAATAAAGGAGATCTTTCGAGTATTAAATAAAGAGGGGTTAAGTGGTAGAAGTGCGAGTGGTTGGGGGCTTAATGAAAGGTAATTGTATGAAAAGAGGAAAATGTATAGGAAATGTAAAAGGAATTGTAGGAATTGAGATGGGCGACTTTTCCGAGGGGTTGGAAAGGAAAAAAGTGGAACAGATGCTAAGAGATCGGTTTTTTATACGTCGCAGATAAACTGCTTGAGCAGCTGCTAGTAGACCGGGTCAAAAATGCGCTTCGAACTGGGACTGGTCTCTCTGAAAAGCAATATGGATTCAGAGAAGGTAAATCCACTACCAACGCCATTAAGAAGGTCATTGAAACTGCAGAGGAAGCTAGGGCTGCCACACGTAGAAACAGAAAAATCTGTGCCCTGGTAACATTTGACGTGCTCAACGCATTAAATTCGCCTTGTTGCCAAAACATTCTCCACGAGACGACATCACGAGGTTTCCCCCCATACCTACTATGAATGATACGCAGCTACCTGTCTGAGAGGAAAATTATTATGGAAGGAGACAAAAAATTAGTGGAGCACGAGGTCTACAGCGGTGTTCCATAAGGCTCAGTGATGGGCCCTACAATGTGGAACATTGTATATGATAGAGTGCTTCGCCTTAAACTTCCGGAAGGGGTAGAGATTGTTGGTTTTGCGGACGACCTTGCGCTTGTGGTTTGTAGGAAAAGAGAAGGAATTAGAATCTAAAACAAATGAAGCTATAAAAATAGTAGATGAGTGGATGGCAGGGAAGCAACTGCAGTTGGCCCCTGAGAAAACGAAGGCTGTACTTCTGACGGGAAAGAGGCATATAAAGCAAATTTCTTTCGAAATAAGGTACCTTACAATCACGCCAAAAGGTTATTTTAAATACCTAGGCATTGTAATCGACAAAACCATATCTTTCAAGCGGCTTATTAGTAAAGCTTGCGACAAAGCGCTAAACACGGCTTCAACACTGGAGAGACTCGTGCCAAATGTACTGGGACCCAGATGTAGTAAGCGGAGGCTTCTGTGCTCGGTTGTCCACTCTGCTATGTTATATGGAGTCCCGATATGGGCAAAGGCAATCAAGACAAAAACCTTAAGAGATAAGCTGGCATCGGTACAGCGGAAGCTAGCATTGAGGGTGTGCAGCGCGTACCAAACAGTGGTCCAGAGAAGCGGCTCTTAGTAATCGCTGGAATTATTCCAATTGAATTAATGGCACGTGAGAGATTAAACATATACATGACGCAACGAAACGGCGACAAACGGACAAGGACTGAAAGGAAAAAAGCGGCAAAATCTAAATCATACGAAGAATTGCAAAAATCCTGGGACACAACTACATACGAACAATAGACAAGAAAATTAATGAGGGATGTGAAAATTTGGACGATGAGGAAACACGGTCAAGTGAACTACTATCTAACCCAGATACTTAGTGCCCACCGGTGCTATAGGGATTACCTCTATAGAATTGGTAAAGCAACAGACAGTCTCTGCGAATACTGCGGATGGGAGGACTGGGTTGCACATACCATCTTCGAGTGCAACAGGTGGCATGCGGAGCGCGAAAAAATTAAAACTAGGGTCGATTCAGCAACAATGGTACAATACATGCTCGAGTCCGAAGAACAGTGGCAAGTGATGGAAAGTATAATATACAATATCATGTCACAGAAAGTATGCGACTAAAGGGCTCGGCAGAAAACAGAAGCAGAACATATATAGATCTATACAACGCCATCCCGAAGAAATGCGAAGAGCGGTTCCGAGATGTGCGCGATGCAGAGGGTGGACATATGTTATCCCCCATCATATTTATTTATGTATGCTGTGTTTTAATAAAAGTTAAACCAAAAAAAAGGTTATTAGAAGTGGACTGCCAAGAGAACTAGTCCAAAATAGAGGCTAGCAAATATCAGAAAGGCTACAGTCAGTTATAAGTGCACGGCCGTCTTCCTGGTTATTTGAGCACAAGTAAACGATCAGAGGACCAGTCAGTGTTGGCGAGGTATAGATGTGGTAATGAAGAGCGTAGCAGGACACATTGGATGAATGAAGAATGTAGAAGGTGTATTGGTTGTGGGATGCAGGGGATATGTAGAGTCATTTGTTGGAGGAATGGACGATGGCGGAGTGGAATGAACAAGAGAGAAGGTGAGGGAAGGATTGGAGTGAGTGCACGGGCGAGAGCGGGAATAAACTGTCGTTTTTATTCAGAGAGGAAAGGTGGAAAGAGCAGGTGTGCGGAGGTTGTTTTTGTGTTGCGGTTTAATTTGTAAAGTTTATTGAGTATGATTTGAAGAGTAAGTAGATAAGCGATGGCTGTACAAGACTGGATAAGACTCAACAAGAAAGAACAAGACTGGACAGCACTGGACAAAATTGGAAAGGACTGGACAAAACTGGAAAATAAAAACTGGAGTTGACTCGACAAAACTGAGCATGACAGGAGCAGGAGAAGACTCGACAAGTGTGGATAAGACTGGACAAATCTAGACAAGACAAGATTGGATAAGACTGGACAAGGCTGGACTAAATTGGAACTACTGGTCAACAAGACTGAACAAGACTGAAAAAAACTAGACAAGACTGGATTAAAATGGACAGGACACGGACTGGACAAGTCGACAAGATTTGATCAGAGTATATGTTAAAGAGCAGTGGAGAAAGGACACACCCTTGCCTCAAACTTCGCTAAATGGGAACGTGGTCATGTCGTCACCTTTGACGACAGCGACTTGGTTGTAATACAGATTTTTTATAATGCGAACATCTCTGTCATCTAAGTTCATATTTTAAAGGATGCTGACAAGTTTCCCGTAGTCAACACAGTCAAACCAGAGATTACCTTTCAGGTAATCTCTGGTTTACAGAGACCTTTTCAGACAGATTACCTTTTGGTAATCGATAATTCACTCGTATACATCGCTGGACATGTCACGGCATCTCTGTATTAAGACCTGTATGCCAAATAGGGCCTATCTGGTCCCCTGTCTTGTCCCCTTGCCTGGCCCAAATTATAGCGATTAGAATGCTGATGTCAAGATGCCAGTGTTAAAGTTGTTTGTTGGTAGTTACTCAATTGCTCAATCGAATCTAGTTTGGTATTTAATCTCGATAGTTATCATTTTTAAAGAGAGTAATTAAGATCCTGGACGATTCCAACAATTTTTAACTCGAGTTTAACAATTATACAGACGAAATCGAGCACGCAAAGTGTGAAAGGCTGTTAAAAGAATTGAAAAAAAAAATGATCGAGAAATCAAAAAAATTTCACATCACATTTACCACCTGCTCTTATCCACCACGTTTTATTCCTCCAGTTTCGAATTTAAATCGCGAATAAAATGCTTTAATAATAAACAAATTAACGACGATACGAGTGTATTAATTCTGCTTTACCGAAATAACTGAGCCGGCTCGGCCAGGCAACTGTTCACCAGGCAAATGTTCCTTAATTAGTTACACTCCAAGAAATGCCCGCTAGCTCATCAACGTATCTATGCGTGCTATCTCTACCTTGCAATTAATTTACCTAATGGTCAGCTTGCTGCAAAAGATAAATTTGATGTAACTGATTCCAATCTGGGTAATAACCATTGTTAGACAAATTAACTGAACAAAGACAAAAACTAGACAGACAACTTAGACAGACAAAAACTAGACAGACTTCCTCCAGATAGAAGGAAGAAAACACAGGCTGGAATAAGTCTAGGCTAGCCCAGCCTTTTCCAGGCTTGTATAGTTTTGTCCAGTTTAATCCAATCTCATCCAGTCTTGTTCAATCCCATACAGTCTTCTCCAGTCTTGTCCAATCTTGTCCAGTCTTGTCTAGTCTTGTCTAATCTTGTCGAGTCTTGTCTAGTCTTGTCTAGTCTTATCTAGTCTTGTCTAGTCTTGTCTAGTCTTGTCTGGTCTTGTCTAGTCTTGTCTAGTCTTGTCTAGTCTTGTCTAGTCTTGTCTAGTCTTGTCTAGTCTTGTCTAGTCTTGTCTAGTCTTGTCTAGTCTTGTCTAGTCTTGTCTAGTCTTGTCTAGTCTTGTCTAGTCTTGTCTAGTCTTGTCTAGTCTTGTCTAGTCTTGTCTAGTCTTGTCTAGTCTTGTCTAGTCTTGTCTAGTCTTGTCTAGTCTTGTCTAGTCTTGTCTAGTCTTGTCTAGTCTTGTCTAGTCTTGTCTAGTCTTGTCTAGTCTTGTCTAGTCTTGTCTAGTCTTGTCTAGTCTTGTCTAAGCTTGTCTAGTCTTGTCTAGTCTAGTCTTGTCTAGTCTTGTCTAGTCTTGTCTAGTCTTGTCTAGTCTTGTCTAGTCTTGTCTAGTCTTGTCTAGTCTTGTCTAGTCTTGTCTAGTCTTGTCTAGTCTTGTCTAGTCTTGTCTAAGCTTGTCTAGTTTTGTCTAGTCTTGTCTAGTCTTGTCTAGTCTTGTCTAGTCTTGTCTAGTCTTGTCTAGTCTTGTCTAGTCTTGTCTAGTCTTGTCTAGTCTTGTCTAGTCTTGTCTAAGCTTGTCTAGTCTTGTCTAGTCTTGTCTAGTCTTGTCTAGTCCTGTCTAGTCTTGTCTAATCTTGTCGAGTCTTGTCTAGTCTTGTCTAGTCTTATCTAGTCTTGTCTAGTCTTGTCTAGTCTTGTCTGGTCTTGTCTAGTCTTGTCTAGTCTTGTCTAGTCTTGTCTAGTCTTGTCTAGTCTTGTCTAGTCTTGTCTAGTCTTGTCTAGTCTTGTCTAGTCTTGTCTAGTCTTGTCTAGTCTTGTCTAGTCTTGTCTAGTCTTGTCTAGTCTTGTCTAGTCTTGTCTAGTCTTGTCTAGTCTTGTCTAGACTTGTCTAGTCTTGTCTAGTCTTGTCTAGTCTTGTCTAGTCTTCTCTAGTCTTGTCTAGTCTTGTCTAGTCTTGTCTAGTCTTGTCTAGTCTTGTCTAGTCTTGTCTAGTCTTGTCTAGTCTTGTCTAGTCTTGTCTAGTCTTGTCTAGTCTTGTCTAGACTTGTCTAGTCATGTCTAGTCTTGTCTAGTCTTGTCTAGTCTTGTCTAGTCTTGTCTAGTCTTGTCTAGTCTTGTCTAGTCTTGTCTAGTCATGTCTAGTCTTGTCTAGTCTTGTCTAGTCTTGTCTAGTCTTGTCTAGTCTTGTCTAGTCTTGTCTAGTCTTGTCTAGTCTTGTCTAGTCTTGTCTAGTCTTGTCTAGTCTTGTCTAGTCTTGTCTAGTCTTGTCTAGTCTTGTCTAGTCTTGTCTAGTCTTGTCTAGTCTTGTCTAGTCTTGTCTAGTCTTGTCTAGTCTTGTCTAGTTTTGTCTAGTCTTGTCTAGTCTTGTCTAGTCTTGTCTAGTCTTGACTAGTCTTGTCCAGTCTTGTCCAGTCTTGTCTAGTCTTGTCTAATCTTGTCGAGTCTTGTCTAGTCTTGTCTAGTCTTGTCTAGTCTTGTCTAGTCTTGTCTAGTCTTGTCTAGTCTTGTCTAGTCTTGTCTAATCTTGTCTGGTCTTGTCTAGTCTTGTCTAGTCTTGTCCAGACGTGTACAGTCTTACCTAGTCTTGTCCAGGCTTGTCCAGTCTTCTTCAGTCTTGTCCAGCCCCGTAGGATCTAGAAGATAATATTATATAGAAACTTTTTTTTTTATTTCTATGGAGCTTACAAAGAACTTTATTGTAGTAACTAAGACGCATTGAAGTCGTAAAGTGTGATTAGTTGGTGAAGTAAAAGGGAAAAAGAAAGTTCACGCCGAAGAGGCGATAAAAAACCGTCCGCTAATGTTCCATTTAGACGTGCAGAAGAATGGTCAATAAAAATCCTTTCTAAACTAATATCGACGATCGAAAATTTATTTACGTTTCTGAAAAAAAATAACAAAATTGGATAGGCGTCACGTCCCTGTTTTCTACACAATACAATCATATGCTACATAACTAGACTAATTGACCAAATCTTAATTACAGTTTTTAACTTTACCTTGACTTAATAACTACGTTGGGATAATTTGAATTTCATTTGAATTTAAGTAGACAGAAAAAACTAGACACATAAAACTAGACAGACAAGACTGGACAGATAAGATTGGACGGACAAGACTAGGCAGACAAGACTAGGCAGCAAGATTAGACCGACAAGACTAGACAGACAAGACTACACAGACAAGAGTAAACAGACAAGACTAGACAGACAAGACTAGACAGACAAGACTAGACAGACAAGACTAGACAGACAAGACTAGACAGACAAGACTAGACAGACAAGACTAGACAGACAAGACTAGACAGACAAGACTAGACAGACAAGACTAGACAGACAAGACTAGACAGACAAGACTAGACAGACAAGACTAGACAGACAAGACTAGACAGACAAGACTAGACAGACAAGACTAGACAGACAAGACTAGACAGACAAGACTAGACAGACAAGACTAGACAGACAAGACTAGACAGACAAGACTAGACAGACAAGACTAGACAGACAAGACTAGACAGACAAGACTAGACAGACAAGACTAGACAGACAAGACTAGACAGACAAGACTAGACAGACAAGACTAGACAGACAAGACTAGACAGACAAGACTAGACAGACAAGACTAGACAGACAAGACTAGACAGACAAGACTAGACAGACAAGACTAGACAGACAAGACTAGACAGACAAGACTAGACAGACAAGACTAGACAGACAAGACTAGACAGACAAGACTAGACAGACAAGACTAGACAGACAAGACTAGACAGACAAGACTAGACAGACAAGACTAGACAGACAAGACTAGACAGACAAGACTAGACAGACAAGACTAGACAGACAAGACTAGACAGACAAGACTAGACAGACAAGACTAGACAGACAAGACTAGACAGACAAGACTAGACAGACAAGACTAGACAGACAAGACTAGACAGACAAGACTAGACAGACAAGACTAGACAGACAAGACTAGACAGACAAGACTAGACAGACAAGACTAGACAGACAAGACTAGACAGACAAGACTAGACAGACAAGACTAGACAGACAAGACTAGACAGACAAGACTAGACAGACAAGACTAGACAGACATGACTAGACAGACAAGACTAGACAGACAAGACAGTGACAATTTATTTCGCTAACTAGAAAAATCAATTCAACTCAAAATGCCAAGAGATCTAAGATCATCGACAGAAAAATTACCTGAAAACGTCATTGATTACATCAGTAGCTCGGCTTTTGCAGATATTATTAGTAAAATAATAAAAAAAGAAGTTGAGCCGCTTAAAAAGCAGATTTCTGACCTGATAGAAGAAGTACAAAATTTTAAAATGGAAAATATGAAGTTAACTCATATAATTAACACATCACAGCCAGAAACGGTAGAAAATAATATTGTTTTAAGAAAAGAATCGATTGTCGCAGAAGAAGTCGCTACACCTATCGCCGCAAAACATTTATCGCGGAGCGATAAGCCAACGCCGACAGTGCATAAAAACCCGAAACAACACAATAGACCAACTAAAAATGTCGAGCCGAATCAAAATAGCTCAAACAAGGAAAACCGGCAAACAGAAAACACCTACAAGAGAAGAACCCGCAATAACGTTATAATTGGCACAAACGCTGATCACAAAATTAAGGCAGTATCTAGATTCGCCCATCTACACGTATCGAGGCTAGAGCCACAAATAACTGCCGATGATATAAGTGAATATCTAAAAACTAAAAATTTCACAACAGTATTTTGTAAAAAACTAATCTCGAATCAGCCGGAAGTATATTCCTCGTTTAAAGTATCGGTACCATTTAGTCAATTAGAAGATGTAAAAAATCCTGATCTATGGCCAGTGGATACCTATATTAACCGTTTTTTCCTGCATTTGGAGCAGGCGAAAACAAGAAAATAATTAATAATGAAAACGGAAATTCAAGTATATTACTATTTTTAAATATTCAATCACTACGCAACAAATTATTTGAACTAGAGATATTAACCGAAGAAGAAAAACCTATTTTCATATGCCTAGCAGAAACTTGGTTATCAGCTGATGATATTAAACAAATCCATATAAATAACTACCAGCTAGTCAGCCACTTTAGCAGAATAGAGTCACCAGGAGGTGGGGTGGCAATATTCGCTAGACTCCCCGTTTTTAAAAATATTCAGGTAGAAGAAATAACACTAAACAATTTCGCTATTGAAAAAACTATAGAGATATGCGGATTAGAAACAAACATGTATAATATCCCCACGATATTATTAAATATATATAGGCCCCCACTAGGATGTTTTGTCACTTTCATGGCGACACTAGACAATGTCTTACATACGGTCTATAAAAATAATAAACAAATCCTTTTGGTTGGAGATTTTAATATAAATTTTGCAGTTAACACAAAAGAACAACATGGTATCATTAATCTATTAGACGCATATGGTATAGAGGAATATATAAAAGAATATACTAGAATAACTTTAAATTCGAAAACTCGAATAGACAACATCTTTGCTAATAGTGGACTTGAGCTGAAGACCTCTGTAGAAGATACCCCCTTGTCGGACCATAGATTATTAAAATTGAGCTCTAGTAAACAACAGTTACGAGGACAAAATCTGAAATTAATCAGGAATTTCTCACAAGCAAATAAAATCCGTTTCGCCGAAGACCTTTTAAAGGAAACATGGGACGACGTCTTTGAAAAAACAAACAGCAACAGCAAGGCAATCGCCTTCATTAAATGCATCCAATATCACTTTTTCGGCTGCTTTCCAATGGTTAAAGCCAAAGACAAGCTGAAATCGTGGGTCACTAAAGAAGTAAAAATATCGGCTGCTCAACTTAAAGATATGTTTATATTGCAAAAGAAATATCCAGAAATAAGAAAACACTATTCCATTCAGAAATACGAACATCACAAATTAGTTTCATGTACTAAAAAATCTTTTTTTAGCCTCAAAATGCAACAAGCTACAAATGGGTCCAAAGCCTTATGGGAAATCATACAGAAGCAGTCAAATAAAGCCAGATCAACCGGAATCATTGAAATAATGGATAACAACGAAAGAGTCACGATACCACGAGAAATTGCCAATAGTTTCAACAACTACTTTGAACGAGCTCCGAAATTAATAATAGATAGTATTACACCAAGAACTATTTCAAATGCTCACATTGCTGTGAACACGAATACTATGTATATCGAGGAATTCACGGAAAACGAAGTACTCGGAATAATATTATCTTTAAAAAACAAAACGTCGAGAGGGCCAGATGAAATTCCGGGAAATATAATTAAGGAGTTCGGTCATTTACTAGTAAAACCTATAACTAATATAATCAACGCTTCTTTTAGTGAGGAACAGTTCCCAGAAATATTAAAAATTGGAAAAATCATCCCAATATTCAAGAAAGGGGAAAAAACAGCAATGCATAATTATAGGCCAATAGTTTTAACGCCAATTCTGGCAAAAATTATCGAATATTGTATGCTAAAAAGAATGACTGGTTTTATAGAGAAATATAAGCTAATACCGACACAACAACATGGATTTTGCAAGGGCAAGTCTACCACAACTGCTCTGGTAGAATTTTATAATGTATTATTAGAAGAGGTGGATAAAGGGAAACATCCCGTAGGGATTTTCTGTGACCTGACCAAAGCGTTCGACTGTGTCTCGCACAACACGTTGATGAACAAATTATATGATTACGGAATACGAGGGAAAGCTTGGAGATGGATTAGATCCTACCTGACAAACAGGAAACAATACGTTACGGTGTCAAATGGAAACGAATTGGGCCAATCTGACATCATAGAGACAAATATTGGGGTTCCTCAAGGGAGCATTTTAGCACCTACATTATTTCTATTATACATCGCAGATTTGGCAAACTACGTGAAAGGACCGCATTGTACCTTGTATGCTGATGATACGAGTTTTATTTTGTCGCGGAATAATTTCGAAGAGAACACTGAACAGGCCCAGTTACTCTTAAAATCTCTGGATAATTGGTTCTCTGCGAATACTCTGCACCTCAACACAGATAAAACAGAGTACATAATATTTAAAACGGTAAGAAGTTCCCATATTTCAAACCTCGACCTTGAAATACAAAACCAACAAATTAAAAGGACCAACCAGGCAAAACTCCTGGGTATTTATCTGGAGGAGCACCTTCGTTGGGCAACAACAACGCAGAAAATATGTGCAACTCTACATAAAAAAGCCTTTCAATCAAGACAACTGAGGAAACTTTTAAACACAGACGATCTCCGAATCTGGTACTATGGCGAGGTACAATCGTTACTGGCTTACGGCATTATATTATGGGGAGCTTCGTCACAACTAGAAACAATACTAATTGCACAAAAAAGAATCATCAGAAACATGCAAGCAATAAAAGTTACACAGTCATGCAGGCCCCATTTTAAAATGCTGGGAATACTTACAGTCGTAAGCCTGTATATACTCGAAACTGCTTCCTACATTCACAAACACCGACGTAAGTTCCAAAAAAACGAAGAGAAGCATAATTATAATACCAGAGGTAAACATCTTTTGGATACCAAGAGAAGACACTTAACCCTATGCAGTCATGGAGTCGAAAACAAAGGAGTTCAGATTTACAATCATGTTCCAAATAATTTGATAAATGAAAAATCCTACAAGAAATTTCGTAAGAAGTTGAAGGAGATTCTACTCACAAATACAATATATTCACTCGGTGAATTTTTTTCTTGTAAATTTAATTATTAATTTGTAAGATTTATGACACATCCTATAGATACTTGTATCTCAATTGGGAAATAAATATTTTGATTTGATTTTGATTTGACTAGACAGACAAGACTAGACAGACAAGACTAGACAGACAAGACTAGACAGACAAGACTAGACAGACAAGACTAGACAGACAAGACTAGACAGACAAGACTAGACAGACAAGACTAGACAGACAAGACTAGACAGACAAGACTAGACAGACAAGACTAGACAGACAAGACTAGACAGACAAGACTAGACAGACAAGACTAGACAGACAAGACTAGACAGACAAGACTAGACAGACAAGACTAGACAGACAAGACTAGACAGACAAGACTAGACAGACAAGACTAGACAGACAAGACTAGACAGACAAGACTAGACAGACAAGACTAGACAGACAAGACTAGACAGACAAGACTAGACAGACAAGACTAGACAGACAAGACTAGACAGACAAGACTAGACAGACAAGACTAGACAGACAAGACTAGACAGACAAGACTAGACAGACAAGACTAGACAGACAAGACTAGACAGACAGGACTAGACAGACAAGACTAGACAGACAAGACTAGACAGACAAGACTAGACAGACAAGACTAGACAGACAAGACTAGACAGACAGGACTAGACAGACAAGACTAGACAGACAAGACTAGACAGACAAGACTAGACAGACAAGACTAGACAGACAGGACTAGACAGACAAGACTAGACAGACAAGACTAGACAGACAAGACTAGACAGGCAAGACTAGACAGACAAGACTAGACAGACAAGACTAGACAGACAAGACTAGACAGACAAGACTAGACAGACAAGACTTCGCGACGACCAACAACATGGTAGTCAGTAGCACATATTTCCCACACAAAAATATTCACAAAGCCACATGGAAATCACCAGGTGGTAGAGTATTGAACCAGATAGGCCATGTGATGATAGATGGGAGACACTGTTCAAATATCCTGGATGTAAGAGCCTGTCGAGGCCTCAATGTAGATTCGGATCATTATTTGGTAAGGGCGGTGCTTAGGGCTAGAATTGATTGTGAACGCACACAACAGCCGGCAGTTAAGAGATACGATATGGAAAAATTCAAAACCGATGAGATGAAAGAGAGATTTCAGTACCAAATGCAGGAACGAATATCCAAACGGCCAGAAAACGCTCTAGTAGAGGTCAATGAAGCGTGGCAAAAGATCAAGCAGGACATCGAAGATACAGCAGCAGAGGTTGTGGGGTGGAAGAAGGGACAAAGGCGTAATAACTGGTTCGATGAAGAATGCAAGGAAGCTCTGACAGAGAAGAACAAAGCCAGAGAAAAAGTACTACAACGAAATACTAGAGCGAATGTAGAGGATTATCGAAACAAACGGAAAGTTGAGAAAAAACTCTTCCGAAGAAAGAAATCTGAAAAAGATGAAGAAGATTTCGCGGAAATAGAAAGAATGAGTAATGCCAACGAAACTCGGGGACTCTATCAAAAGGTCAGAAATGCGAGACTTGGCTACAAACAGCAGCCACTTCTGTGTAAGGATAAGGACGGCAGAGTAATCGGACACACAGAAAAGTGTATCAAGAGGTGGGGTCAGTACTTCAGGGACCTGCTCAACCAGAACACTCGCGTAGTCCAAGAGGAAAGTATAACATCAACATCAATATTAGGGACTGAGCAAATGGAGGAACCCACCTTAGAAGAAGTAGAGACTGCAGTGCGAAGGATCAAGAACAATAAGGCGCCAGGTGCAGATGGCATTCCAGGAAAATTGTTGAAGTATGGAGGTAGAGCCCTAATATCGTGCATGCATGATCTCATATTAAACATATGGAGAACGGAAAAGCTACCGGATGAATGGAAGCTTGGGATAATATGCCCATTGTACAAGAAAGCTGTTAAGTTAGATTGTTCTAACTACAGGGGGATAACGCTGCTAAACATTGCATACAAGGTCTTCGCTAATGTGTTGTACCGTAGCTTACTACCATACGCAGAAGAGAATATCGGGGAATACCAGTGCGGTTTCCGCACAAACAGCTCAACCACAGACCAACTGTTTGGCATTAGGCAGATCCTGGAGAAATGTAATGAGTTCAATATCACGACACACCATCTATTCGTGGACTTCAGAGCAGCATACGACAGCGTTATAAGACACAAACTGTGGGGGATAATGACAAGTTTCGGATTCCCTGAAAAACTGACAGCCCTAACCAGAGAAACACTGTCTGAAGTATCGTCTGTAGTAAGAATACGAAACAAGTTGTCTGAGACTTTTATAACAGAGGAAGGACTACGACAGGGAGACCCACTGGCAACTTTACTGTTTAAGATCGTACTAGAAAAGGCCGTTAGGAGTAGTGGAGTGGATACTAACGGCACTGTGTACTCTAAGTCAACACAACTATTGGCTTACACAGACGACATTGATATAATTTGCAGAAGCGAACAGGCGACCAAATTTACTTACTCGCTGCTGGAGAAGGAAGCAAATAACCTAGGACTCACTGTCAACGTAAACAAAACGAAATACTTGGTGGCTAACGAAACTCATCGGAGGGTAGGACCAACGCTAGAACTAGACGGAAAGCACTTTGACACAGTAGATACATTTGTGTACTTGGGCTCGCAACTGAACAGCGTAAACCGGATGGGCGAAGAGATTAGAAGGCGGATAACTCTTGGAAACAGGTGCTATTATGGGCTACTTAAACTTTTTAGGTCCAAAACAATCCACCCCAAGCATAAGTGCACACTGTACAGGTCACTAAAAAGACCGGTGGTAACCTATGGTGCAGAAGCATGGAGCTTAACACAGAGCGAAGAACAGGCTTTAAGTGTATTTGAGAGAAGAATGCTACGTGCAATATTTGGAGCGACCCAAGAACGAGGAATCTGGCGCCGAAGATATAATCACGAACTATATCAGCTCTACAATCAACCAGATATTGTGAGTTTCATCAAGGTGGCAAGATTGAGATGGCTCGGACACATGCAGACAATGGGTGATGATCATAGGGTTCCGAAAAAGTTGTTCAATGGCCAACCAGAGGGAAGGAGAAGGGCCGGAAGGCCAAGAGGGAGATGGAAGGATGCGGTAACAACTGACCTACAAAAACTTCAAGTACGGGACTGGAGAACGTTGGCGAGTGATAGGTCCGCTTGGAGAAACATGCTGAAGGAGGCCCAGACCGGCATTCGATTGTAGTGCCATTAAGAATAATGATAAAGATCAGAAGCTACTATGGGGCAGGCTTAGACCCTCATTGCCTACACCAGTAACTGACCCCGACGACCTCAACAACTACTTAGTAGATTCTATCAAAACTGCATTACAGGAAATTGACGATAACGAGTACTTCACTTAGAAATACTCATATATGAAACCAGACAAGGAAAAACTTTACCTTACCCCGGTTGACGAATCTGTCGATATTAAGATTTTAAAGAATATTAAGACCAAAGCACAGGGTAGCGATTAAATAAATATAAACATGCTCAACCTATGTTTACCTGAAGTGCTAACCTACATAACACATATCGTCAATATGTGTTTGGTAGAATCGGTTTTTCTATCGGCACGGAAAACGGCCATTATACATCCAATTGCAAAGACCAGCAAGCCAAAAAACTGCTGACATAAGGCCATTTTACCGTCATTATCCAAAGTGTTAGAAAGAATTGTGGCCGCTCAACTAGCCACCCACCTGGAGACCAACACCATACTGCCATCTGCACAATCTGGATTCCGCAAAGGACCTAGCTGTGTCACTGTACTGCTTGACATCACCGACTACACTTTCAGGGCTCTTGATAACAACATGGCTACAGCGCTCATTCTACTAGACTTTAGCAAAGCCTTCGATAATTTGTCACATAAAATGCTTCTGGCAATAGTGCACTATATTGGTCTATCACAACATTCTTTCATAATTACTTAGATGGACGTTTTCAGCACGTACTTCTAAACGAAAAACTGTCTAACTACAGGGAGGTTAATGTTCCGCAGGGTTCGGTGCTAGCACCTATACTTTTTTCTATCTATATGATTAAATTCGGTGAGATATGCAAATATAGCAACCAAAATTAGTATGCAGATAATACAATGGTCCTCCACACATTTTCTCCAGATAACTGGCAACTGGCCGAGGTAAGGATTAACTACGACCTCCAAAATATCTCAAAATACGTTACAGATCCTCCTCCTTAATGGCACTACAACCGATTGCCGGTCTGGGCCTCCTTCAGCATGTTTCTCCAAGCGGACCTATCACTCGCCAACGTTCTCCAGTCCCGTACTTGAAGTTTTTGTAGGTCAGTTGTTACCGCATCCTTCCATCTCCCTCTTAGCCTTCCGGCCCTTCTCCTTCCCTCTGGTTGGCCATTGAACAACTTTTTCGGAACCCTATGATCACCCATTCTCTGCATGTGTCCGAACCATCTCAATCTTGCCACCTTGATGAAACTCACAATATCTGGTTGATTGTAGAGCTGATATAGTTCGTGATTATATTTTCGGCGCCAGATTCCTCGTTCTTGGGTCGCTCCAAATATTGCACGTAGCATTCTTCTCTCAAATACACTTAAAGCCTGTTCTTCGCTCTGTGTTAAGCTCCATGCTTCTGCACCATAGGTTACCACCGGTCTTATCAGTGACCTGTACTGTACAGTGTGCACTTATGCTTGGGGTGGATTGTTTTGGACCTAAAAAGTTTAAGTAGCCCATAATAGCACCTGTTACCAAGAGTTATCCGCCTTCTAATCTCCACGCCCATCCGGTTTACGCTGTTCAGTTGCGATCCCAAGTACACAAATGTATCTACTGTGTCAAAGTGCTTTCCGTCTAGTTCTAGCGTTGGTCCTACCTTCCGATGAGTTTCGTTAGCCACCATGTATTTCGTTTTGTTTACGTTGACAGTGAGTCCTAGGTTATTTGCTTCCTTCTCCAGCAGCGAGTAAGTAGTTTTGGTCGCCTGTTCGCTTCTGCAAATTATATCAATGTCGTCTGCGTAAGCCAATAGTTGTGTTGACTTAAAGTACACAGTGCCGTTAGTATCCACTCCACTACTCCT
The DNA here is from genome assembly GCA_944588485.1 of Phosphuga atrata. Lineage (NCBI taxonomy): Eukaryota > Metazoa > Arthropoda > Insecta > Coleoptera > Silphidae > Phosphuga > Phosphuga atrata. Next base: position 9,983,388 of record OX155906.1, read on the forward strand.
AACGGCCTTTTCTAGTACGATGTTAAACAGTAAAGTTGCCAGTGGGTCTCCCTGTCGTAGTCCTTCCTCTGTTATAAAAGTCTCAGACAACTTGTTTCGTATTCTTACTACAGACGATACTTCAGACAGTGTTACTCTGGTTAGGGCTGTCAGTTTTTCAGGGAATCCGAAACTTGTCATTATCCCCCACAGTTTGTGTCTTATAACGCTGTCGTATGCTGCTCTGAAGTCCACGAATAGATGGTGTGTCGTGATATTGAACTCATTACATTTCTCCAGGATCTGCCTAATGCCAAACAGTTGGTCTGTGGTTGACCTGTTTGTGCGGAAACCGTACTGGTATTCCCCGATATTCTCTTCTGCGTATGGTAGTAAGCGACGGTACAACACATTAGCGAAGACCTTGTATGCAATGTTTAGCAGCGTTATCCCCCTGTAGTTAGAACAATCTAACTTATCACCTTTCTTGTACAATGGGCATATTATCCCTAGCTTCCATTCATCCGGTAGCTTTTCCGTTCTCCATATGTTTAATATGAGATCATGCATGCACGATATTAGGGCTCTACCTCCATACTTCAACAATTCTCCTGGAATGCCATCTGCACCTGGCGCCTTATTGTTCTTGATCCTGAGCACTGCAGTCTCTACTTCTTCTAAGGTGGGTTCCTACAATTGCTCAGTCCCTAATATTGATGTTGATGTTGGCGTTATACTTTCCTTATACGTTACAGATCACTCCCTTATTATTAATCCCCATAAGACCAAGGTCATAATCTTTGCTCCAAAGAAACGCCAAGAAGATCTAAAATGCAAATTAAAACTACATATGTACCCATAATTATGAAAGTGGTCTAAGTCAAAATTAAAAAAAAAAATAGTTCATCAGTTATTTCACACAGTATTATTTTAAACTAAATTTATTCAATGTAATTTTTACGAAAACGTCGAAAATGAACCATTAGGTAGTGGTTGTAATTTCAACAATATATGGAATTCATTTAGTGTTAATAATATGGTGTGAAATAACTGATAAACTCATTTTTTTTTAAATTTTGACTTAGACCACTTTCATAATTATGGGCACATATAGATGGGGAAGAACTAAAAATAAGCAATAAGGGAAAAAGTCTTGGGGTTGTACTTGATGAAAAACTCTCTTTTCGCGAACATATTAGTCAACTTCTCAAGACTGCACACGCAAAGTTTTATACGTAACTCTGCGTAGGCAGTCTTTAGAAGTTGGCTAATATGTTCGCGAAAAGAGAGTTTCACCCCTCCAGACATCTACTGAATACAAAACCAAAAAAACGAGTTGGCACCGTACATGTTTTATCTGGCTTCAGATACGTGGTCTGTTAGAAAATTATCCGACCTTATTTTTTATTTCGAAAACCTGATCGATTTGAATCAAGCGCGCTTGCGTGAACCGACCTTGAACCCTCGTGCGCATGCGTGAATTTTTTTCCGCCGGTAGATAGCGTAAGTTGTCGAGCAGTGTTCGAGTGGCGTAGTGTGTAACGCTCTCGTCGGTTTTTCAATGCAAGTAAAATGACGACAAGTGAAATGAGGGATGACTACGTGATGCTGTGCGGCACAAGCGACTGGAGTTGTGGTCATCAGGAAATTGGCAACTTCACTACGACAATGCTCCAGCTCATTCTTCGCACTTAGTTCACAATTTTTTTTCGAAAAACCTGATTCTTCTCCTGATATGGCCCCCTGCGACTTCTGGCCATTCCCCAAAGTCAAGAGGCCATTGAAAGGAACGCGATTTCAGACAAGAGAGGACGTTATGACTGCAACGACAGTCGAGCTAAAGTCGATTCCGAAAGAAGCTCTTTCGGAATGCTTCCAAAAATGGTGGCACCGCTGGCAGAAGTGTGTGGAGCCCCAAGGAGACTACTTTGAGGGTGATTAGGTTTCCAACGCTCCAGGTTTGCCAGTTTTTTTTACCGGCTAAAGGTCAGATACTTTTCTAACAGACCACGTGTGCGGAAATACTCTATAGTAGCTTCATCGACTTTGCAAATAGAGGACGTATCCAAAGGCTCCAAAATCGTTGTATTTGTTTCGCCCATGGTCTTATTATTTTCTAACAACGAGATAATTTTAGGAGTAGAAGCTAAGGTTGAGAGATGGAAAAAATATATAGAAACACTTTTTAATGATGACAGACCTTGCCCTCCAGCACCGATAGATCACATATAATAACCAGAGACGAAGTTGTGCTTGCAATAGAAGCACAGAGAATCGGGAAAGCCACCGGTCCCGATAAAATCAACGTTGAAATGCTTAAACAGATTGCAGATAAAGAAGGTAAAGGCCTAGACTTAATTAACAGCTTTATTTAACAGATTATATAGCTCAAGCAAGATACCGTCAGATTGGCTTAAATCAACATTCGTGATCTTGCCAAAGAAACCCAACGCCTCACAATGTGATGACTATCGGATGATAAGTCTTATGTCCCATGTCCTAAAAACCTTTCTTAGAATCATCCACACGCGAATCTACAAGAAGTGGGAACATCAGATGAACAACACCCAGTTTGGATTCCGAAACGGACTCGGAACACGTGAAGCACTCTTTTCACTAAATGTAATGACACAAAGATGTAGAGAGATGAATGTAAATATATTTGCATGTTTATTTTTGTATCTGAAAAGGGCTAAGTTGGTATTCATAGCGAAGGTGGGGAAGAAAGAGACCACTCAACCGAAGTCATTTAGACCCATTAGTCTAACATCTTTTATGCTAAAGATAATGCAGATGGTTATCTATAATCACCTTAGGACAATAGTGCTGATAGGTGCACCACTACAACTGTCAGCTTGCATACAGAGCAGCGAAATCCCCAAAAACCGCCCTGTATCAGCTGGCAAATGAAATAGAAGCAACACTAGAGACAAAGGAAGTAGCGATATGTGCCTTCTTGGAGATAGAGGGAACCTTTGACAACACCTCACACAAGGCTGTCAAAGCGGCCCTCGAAAGAAGGTATATTGACAGCACTATCTCAAAGTGGATGGGAGAAATGGGACACCATTAAGATCTCCACAACTCGAGGGTGCCCGGGGGGGGAGGTGTGCTATTACCACTAATGTGGAGCCTGGTAGTCGATGAATTACTGGCTAGGCTGAACAACCTAGACATCAAATGTCAATGTTACGCCGATAACATAGTCATAATGCTCCCAGGGAAGTTTTAGGGAACGCTCTGTTCGGTTAGCGAGGCCTTAAGTAACTAGTAGATGGTGTCAAACGTGGGATTGAGATTTAACCCGAGCAAAACTGCAAACTTTGTGTTTGAGAAAACACCTCAAGGCCCTAGAGGAGGATGAAGGATGCAGATTATGTGGATCAGCAGAGGAAACCCCCATACATCTGCTCAAAGACTGCGGGGCACTGTTCCGCAAGTGACAAATGGGGCTCACTGCTTGAACGCAGAGGAGTTGTATGGCAGGGATCGTCGCCGGACGTCAACGTGACGAAGAGGCAGGCAACGGACCACTTCGCTCAATTGGGAAAGAAGATTGCTGAGTTGTTGGAGCTTGTCGCCTGAGAATGAAATGCTTGAATGCTTGACGCATGAGAAACACCAGGAATACCAAGGTTGAAATTAAGGCGGTCGCGCGCGACATGGACATGATCTACGCCATGGCGAGAGAGGAAGTGGAGGAGCTACGTGACATGGCGGTCACGGCCCCCAAACCCAGGAAAACGGACGCGTGTGTCCAAACGGACAGGGCCCCGCCCATACAGAAGACCAGGCAGCAGGACCCGAAGGAGGCCTCGGCTTCGTTTGCTCTTCAAGCAGCCTGCGAGCTAGCCAGGGAGTTGTGGCCTCCGGCAGCGTAGGAACTAGTAGAGGGATGCATGGGGAACTCACTGGCGCAGAAGTATCGTCAGCACGTGGCGATTTTCACCGCAGAGGGAAAGGGCACGAGGCTGCTTGACGGCTACCCCATGGACGAGGCATAGGAAATCACCGTCGAGGAGGCGGAACCATCCGGCACTTGGCAGTAGTATTTAAAAAAAAGAAGAGGATGCCAAGGAATGGACGTTGGCTAAGGTGTCCTGCACTTTAGGGGTGGATGTTGAAGGGCTATACATGCTTCTGACATCGGTGAGGGACCTATTGGCTAGCCATGGAAGGAGGGGCGTTATCCACGCCTTAAGGTGCCGTCAAAGGCAAATATTGCGACTTTCCGCAAGTTGGTGGCCTGTGTGTTCCACGGGAGCAACATGCTCGTGCATGTATACATCTCAGAGGGAGCAACGGTGCCAAAGCAGAGCGCAGAAAAGGCGCCTAATGCGCAACCGAGCATGGCCCCCTTGATCATTAAGGCCGGGGATAGCAGTTACGCGGACCGAGCGCGCGAAGTTAGAGATGGCGTGTCGGGAACCGGAGCGCTGGATGACGTGCAGTCGGTAACGAATAAGGCGGACGGGCACGTTATCCTCCTGGTTCGGGGTGATACTGGCTCACTCCGTGGGGCCTTGCAGGCTATGGTAGGGACGACAGTATCAAGTTAATGCAGGCAAACCGGTCTGCACTAACCGTTAGGAACTTGGACGCTGCGTCAACAGCATTCCCTAAGCGCTGGTGGTGCGGACGCGGGCGACATCGGGCACATTGAAATCGGTGTGCTCCGGGAGTGCCGCGACGGAACTATGATGACAACAGTGACGGCTAGTAAGCGCACAGCGGCCGCTCTGCTGGTCGAAAGAGTCTGGCTGGGGCTCTCATCGGCGCGCATCGGCAAACGCACTCGCCAAGACCGGTGCCATCGCTGCTGGGAACTCGGCCACAAGGCGGCCCGCTGTGAAGGCGTAAACTGTAGTAAATGTTGCCACCGGTGTACAAAGCCGGGTCATCTGGCGCGGGAAATCAGGGCACAACCCTACTGTACCTTCTGTGATAAAGAGAGGCACAGGGCGGGCGCGGCTATCGGCCCGCACTTTGCGGCTGCAAAGAACAATAAATGGCGGAGTTCGTTCAATTAAACGTGAACAGATCGGGCGATGCGCTCGACTCCCTCGAGGAGTACGGGGAAAATTTGGTCACGTGGTTCTGGCTATCGAGCCGAATTATGCGAGGCGGCGACCCGGTTGGTTCGCGGAGTCGCACCTGGACGCGGCCATCTGGTTGTATCCAGGTGCGCCGCGCGTCCAGTCTTGGGGGTTGCCATGATGAAGTTTTTGTGCCTCGATGGCGTGGCGCGCTCCATCCAGGCGCATAAGGGGAAGGCGTCCCTTATTTGGGGCGATTTTAATGCTTGGGGAATGCAGTGGGGCGGCGACGTGACGGACGCGAGAAGGAGGATGGTCCTGGACTGGGCGTCAGCACTGGATCTCGGCATTTGCAACCGGGGAAAGGTTCCGACCTTCAGGGGAGGTCCGCGAACGTCAATCGTGGACATGACGTTCGCATCGCAGGGACTGATGGGAAGAGTCAGGGATTGGCAGATGATTGGGAGTCGCTGAACTACCACCAATGCGTTTCCTTTCAGCTGGACAGTAACGCCATCGAGGGGTAGTCGCGCGAGGAGTGTTCTCGTTATTAAAAAACCTATTACTCGGGAGATTGCTCGAGGGAGTGCACCGCACGGGCTGGCCGCGGAGGTCTTACCGGGGAGTTCGTGAACAGGGTGGTTGACGCGTGCAGGGCTGGTGTCTCTCAAAGACGTTTGTCTTCAGGGGGGCTTAAGCTGGTTTATTGGTGGACTCCAGGAGTGGCGCAAGCGAGTGGAGCAAGCGAGTTTGCTGGACGGCGACGCAAAAAAGCTGGAATGGTTCTGCGGCAGTTACAAACCGTTATAGAGCAAGGGGGCGGACTTGCTACGAAGCAGTTCAGCTTTCGTAAAGGGGGTCATTCGGGCTGTCATTCGTGTCGCGGAGGGGGCAACAGCGGACCGTATCGTACCAGAGGGCATTGTGTGGTCGTCAGCTTTGACGTCGCCAATGCCTTCAACACGGTTGGTTCTCGAGGCCTTAGCAGGGTGGAAACTACCGGAGATGTTGCTGAGGCTTACTGCCTATTGCTTGCGCGACAGAACCATCAGGTACCGCGAGGGGGAGGACTGGCGTGAGCGGCGGTTGTCTGCCGGGGTTCCGCAGGGATCGGTTTTACGACCATTCTTGTGGAATGTCGCCTATGATGGCCTTCTGCGGACGCTGAGACGGTTACTGCCCACAGGGGTGGTTTTTATGGCGTACGCAGACAACCTGGCAGTAGGGTTTTTTTCTTTCTTTTTATTTTTTTTGTTGTTATTTTAAACGCTATTGCATAGTACATAGTGCATCTTGTACTTTTATGTAAATCCTATTGTACTTTTATTAAATAAAGCTCATCTGGTACCCGTTGCAGGAAGACTCGAAGGATGGGCAGTAGGCAGTAATGCTATCGCTGGCGGTTCCTCTGTCCTTTCGTTTCGGTGGAGCCACTTGAGAATATAAAAAAGACAGACGAGATTAGGCAGACAAGAGTAGACAGGCAAGGCTAGACAGATGAGTCTTGTCTCTTTTCATTTTCCGTCTGCTCTTATATAAGTCCTCTTAATCTCATAATCTGTTCGGGATTATATGGATTATAATGTTACATAATGCATCTAAATTCCTGAATTGAGCGTACAATTAGCTTTCTCATTAATATTTATTTTTGTAAAGTTCAAGAAAAAACGAAGAAAAATATTTAAATTTTACAACATATATGGAGAAAATATTGCAAAAATTTCAATTGTTTGCCATTGCAAATACGCAATTAACGTTTTTTGCAAAACTAATTATTAGATTGCCTGGACATTCATGGAATAACGCAAATATACATATTTATAATGATTGACAAAAAAGACGAAATAGAGAGCCAAAACTAGTCTATGCTAGAGAATGCCTAGCTTCTCTATGTCTAGCTTCGCTAAAAATGTGAAAAATATTTAATTATTAAACTAGTTTTAGAAGGATATTAGTGAAAAAAATATGTTCTTTTAAATGCTCTCGCTCTACTTGTTTCGAAATAATTATGTTATTACAATATAGAAATATTGCAATGCATGCGGAACTTGTTGATTAACACACACAAATACATAAAACGAGCCCAACTGCTTATTAGTCTCGTGCAAAACAAAAATTACTCACATAACTGGAATTGTTGGTATAATATGTCTGTCTATAATCACAAAGGAAAAGTTTAATCTAATTAAAATATAAGGGAAAATAGAAAGGAAGCAGAAAACCAGATTTATCACGACTAATTAATGTTGAGTGTGAACTCAAGCCGTGCCCGAATTTGTCCGTCTAGTCGTGTTTGGCTAATCTTGTCTGTCTAGGCTTGTTTGTCTAGCCTTGTCTGTCTAGTCAAAATCAAAATTTATTTATTTCATTATTTATGACACCATAAAAGAAAACTAAATGAAATATATCACACACCAATACAAGAAACTAAAGTTCTTAAAAGAGAAAATTAACAAAAATGTAAATACAAGTAAATGTACATCTAAACATGTTTTACTCGAAAAAAATATTCTTCTAAATTTTAGGGTTCAATCTCGATTAAGAGAATATACAAAGCCCTCTTAAAGTTTCTAATAATGTCCATTTTCCTGATGGCTAATGGTAAATAGTTGAAGAGTTTTAAATTGCTGTAAGGAGGGTAAGGAGGGCATATATTGAAAGATATGCAAAACTCACCCAAAGGGATACAAGATTTAGTAATATCTCATATGAGCTGCCAAGACATAGCTTGACGATGACTGTCTCAGTCATCGTCAAGCTATGTCTTGGCAGCTCATATGAGATATTACTAAATCTTGTATCCCTTTGGGTGGGTTTTGCATATCTTTCAAACAATAGTTTGTGTTTAACCAAAAAAATAATGCTGACAAATATATATAGGCCAGTGGTAGTTAGCAAGTTAGTCCTTTTAAACTGTCCTCGGCATGATACCCTGAAGGGTAGATGTAGAAGAATCCGTAAGGCTTGCTTTTGGACTGTAAAAACATGCTGGACATTCCTCCCGTTCGCCCAGAACATAATTCCAAATCTCAAACATGAATCAAAATTGGCGAAGTACACCATCCTCAAGATATCTGGGTCTAAATATCTACTCAATAATCTTAGTGCATAAACTTAATTCATTCAGAGTTTATTGTAATATCTTTATTTCGTAACCATCGTTACAGACAAAAAGAAAAATTAATTTTAATTTTAATTACATGTATAATCTTCAGGTAGTTGTAGTGCTACGTATAAACTGTGCTATTGACTGGTTTCCCTTTCTTGAGCAGGTCAGCGTATGATATCTCCTTGCTACTTCGCCATATAGACGGCAGATGCAGTCTTCGTCTGGGGGGTGGAAATGGTCTTTCTTACATATTATGCGATGGTATCCATGTAGCGTCAAACAGGTTAAAAGGTGTCTTTCTTGTTGGTTTGATGTTTTCCACGAGTTACATGCAAAGGCTGGCCGGTCGGTGTACCTTTCCACCACGAAATTCATATTCTTCTCGTCAATCGCCCTTATGTATTCTTGCCTCGTTTCTTCTGTGATACCTCTAAAGTTGTTTAGTATCTCCTCTCCCATAGTTTTGACGTCAGCCAGGTGAAACGTAATCGTATTGGATGCATTTATCGGTAGGCCCAAGACCTTTTTAAAGAAGCCGGCCTTGATTTTATCCAGTAGCAACATATGGTTCGCAGTCAGGAGGGTGCTCATCGATTTTAAACCATAGGTCCCGGCTGGCCATATCATAATGTTATAGATTGCCTTTGCTGTATTTATATCCAGTTTCTGGAGATGCTTTTGCATTCCGATTGCACGTGCCATTTTTCTCCATTTTAAGTTGATGTGTTTTGTGAACGTGAGCGTGGGTTGTAGAGCCACGCCTAGGTATTCATATTCGTTGACGAATTCCAATTGGTGTACCCCTAGGTATGCTTTATCTGTTCTTCAGAGTCGTCCCCCTCTTCTAAATTTCACTATCTGGCTCTTGCTGTGGTTGATGGGGAGTTTGTTCGGAGTGCACCAGATCTGGAGGAGGTCCAAGCTTTCCTGAAGTTGTTCTAGGTTTTGGGAGTATATCGCTAAGTCGTCGGCGTACATTATAGACTGTACCCCTGGTGTTCTTATTGCCTCTGGTAGATCTTTGACAAACGTCAGGAAGAGGGTTGGGCTTAATGAATCGCCCTGTGGAACCCCCCGTACCTGGGAGATCACCTTGGATAGCTCTTTGCCGTTGACGACTCTAATGTAATTTGTATCCAGGAGGTCACGGATAAGTTGAAGATTTTGCCTTTAATGCCGATTTGCGCCATTTTGTCACACATTATTTTCTGATCCACTGAGTCGAAAGCCTTGTGGAAGTCTATAAAAGTTGCATATAGTTTTCCTTCTGGTCTACTAATTGCTGTTTTTATCTTTTTCACTAGTACGTCTATGGCGTCTTCGCACCCCCCGTTCTTTCGGAAGCCGTATTGCTCGGAGGGTAGCAGGTCCTCGATGTTGGCGGTGATCCTGTTGTTGCGTATTTTTGTTAGGACTTTTAGTTGTGTTGCTAGCAGCGCAATTCCTCTATAGCAATTTGGATCGTTCAGGCGCCCTTTGCCTTTGTATAGTGTTTTAATTTTTGAAGTCCTCCATGCGTTTGGAATGCTTCCAGCTTCTAATATGATGTTGAATATGTTGAGCCACCAGTCCGCTAGCAGAGGGTATAAAGACCTGATGTGTTCGTTCGTTATGTTGTCTATGTCTGCTGCTTTCTTCTTTTTCAGGCTGTTGATTGCTTCCGCGACTTCCTGCTCTGAGATCTTCTCGTTACACCAGTGTTTGCTCTTAGTATCAGATAATTTTGAAGAGAGCACGTCCGGTGGTGTAGCAAACATATCATTGAAATGCTTTTCCCATTCTTTAATGTGTATGTAATTGTCAGCGTTTTTTGGCTTTATATTCATAATCCACGGCTTAGTTGTTACTTCTTTTATTCTCTGTATTATCCTACTTTTCTCGTGGTTCTGCCTCTTTACCTTGAGTGCCTGTTTGTATAGCCTAAGTGCCCTGGCATATTCCGGGAGGTTGCCTGCTTTATGTAGGCGCAAACATTCATATTTCATAACTTTGCCCTCCTCATCGAATCATGGTTTGTGTGGACGTGTGTTCCTGTTACACGGCTCTGCTGAGTCTGTAATTATTTGAGTTAGCGTGTTTATCTCAGATATAGACTCACCTTTCAATAAGGGTAGCATTTGGTGGTCCATAATTCTGTCCGTGTTGAAGCTCTTTATTAGACAGGGGCGCTCCTCTATTTCCTCCCCCAGGCACTTCTTTACTCTGATTGTCGTTGTAATACGTTGATGTTTCCTGATGGAATTGTGGCATACTGTGGTATATATAACCGTTCTCTTTATGTTAGAGTTTAGGAAGGTTAGATCGATGTTGCTTCTTCCATTGGGCGTGATGTAAGAGTAGGCGTCGTCCCCGGAGGCCACCTCAAAACCAAGGTTTATCATCGCCGTTATAAGTTGTTTCCCCCTCGGATTGTCGCCGGTGACTATCGTGTTGGCTCGGTTATCATGCAGAAGTTAATTTAAATATTGTATTATCTCTTGTATGTCCGTGGTGAGATTGAAATAAAAGCAGTAAATATTTCCTATTATGGTCTTCACCGATATGTAGTTCTCATTACCCGTTGGTGAATGTGGTTGCGTACATGGCTTAGTCATGATGCATAGGCCACCTACCGGTCTGCCTCGCTCCAGTTTACGTGCATCGATGGAATAACAATAATAACCTTCAAAACTGATATTATGATGTGTTTAGGTTTCAGATAGACATACCACATCCTCGTTGAGAAATATGTTTTTCTCCGATGTGGATCTAATCGCGTTTGCAAAGCTTTCGATATTCCAATTTAGGATGGTGTATCTCGTTGATGTTTGCTTTTACCTCTTGTGGCCGCTCCTACGCTTGCGTTTCTTGCTGGTCTCGCCATAAAATTGTGGGTTATGCTCCTGTTTATACCCTTTTACCAGTTTCCATTGTTGTATTCTCCGTAATACCTCCGCTGCCTGGGGGCTCCGTGTTCCTGTCCAGTCGTAATAGCAGTTCGCACTTATATTTCAGATGTGGTCCGCCGCTCGCGCCATCTTCTAACTTTCCTGAGAGTTGAGAGAGAATTGAGAGTTTATTAATATGCCCCCCATTCACGATCAGTTAAACTGATCAGTTGAACTGAAAGTGAGTGTGAAATCCTAATGCTCGCCATTCACGGTCAGTTTAAACTGATCAGTTGAACTGACGTGTAGAACTGATCAGTTAAAACTGATCAGTTCAAAATGATTGCCCCACTCACTGGCTTAAAACCGGCCTTCAGTTCTCGATTGTCCGCAACCCGTGTAATATCTGGCTAACCAATTTTTCACCGCGTTTAAAAAAATGGATTCGAATTCTAAAGAGGATATTCTACTTATGACGGCTGCTGCTTGTTGTTATTTAATCAACAGAAAACCAAAAAAGAAATGGACGAAAGAATGGCTAAAAAAGAGAAATCAGTTATCACATATTAATTTATTTAATGAGTTATCACTGGAACCTAGTGACTGGCGTAACTATTTGAGAATGGACGAATCAACATATTTCAAGCTACTTGAACTTGTGACTCCGTATATTGTGAAACAAGATACAAATATGAGACAAGCAGTTAGCCCCAATGAGAGCTATGAAGAACTGAAATTTCCAACTGTAATATCTCCACAACTTCTAGGAGTCATAATTCCAGAAACATGTAAAGCAATACTCAGGGTATTGAAGGATTATAGGAAGGTACTGTATTTTTCAAAGCATTGGTAACTAGGGTAGATGGATACTGGGTAGAATAATACAATTTAAACAGAATTGGGTGTGTCCTATTTATTCGAGTTCAATACCAAATAGTCAGTCAATGAATAATTATAATCGCCTTCTGCAACACTTTGCAATGAGGATGAACAATTAATAACAACATGTGATGCTGATGGTAGATTATTAAGGTAATGGATTGGGATGGATTGATATGGTTGAGGGAGGTGATGGTGGCTCAGAGAGTTAAGCACTTGGCTCTCAAGTCAGACAGCGTGGGTTCGAATCCCACCCAGAACTAAAGCAGTAAAAATTAAAACTAATGGCTACAACCCATCACACTCAATTCCCCCAAGCCTAACACCTTCTCTGGAAATTTGTCATTCGGATTCGACGTTAAACCGCTAGGTCCCCCACATTCAATCTTAGTGCTGAGGTTGGATATGTGGCAGAGAAGAGGCCGGTGCCCAGCAATGGGACATAAAGGGTGGCTAATGATGATGATGATGAGATGGTTGGTATTGAAGTTGGGAAAGCGATTGATTTTGAGTGGACGGTGATGCGAAATGGTGAATGCCTTTGAGGAGATGGTAATGCTAAAGGTAGGTTTTGATGTGGTGGTGGTGAATGCGTTTGAGTAGATAGTGATGCTGGAAATATATATCGTTGGTGAGAAGACTCGTTGGGTAATTGTGTTAGAATGGATGGTGATTGAGGATGTTGCAGACGATCGGTGACAATACGGGAAGTATAACTTAAGTTATTGAATTCGGCCAAAAAAATTGCGTCATTTATTATTTTCTGACAATACTTGGCAGCATATTGGTCCACACTTCTTAACTTTTCATCCACATGATCGCCAAATGCACAAAATGGTTGTTTCGATTTTGTAAGTGTTGAATCCAGCCTGTTCGAGATTTTTGATCTGACGAAGACCTCTGTTGTGACATTTTTTATTTTTTGTTTTGTAGATTTGTTGACTTTGGGTAGCTATTTTGGGTCTTTACCTGACTATTAGTAGTGGCAATTTCATTTAGTATGTCATCGATGTCTTTTGAACTCCTGGCCGCATTCTGACTTTCTGACAAAAACAGCATTAAATCATAATACCACAATTTTGGTATGTACAATTGGTCGGTACCAACCCCCGATCGCTTCGATGCTTTTACCTTTAACAAGTCAGTGAATGTTAGTCAGGGTAAGTAGGTAAGTAGAGCTGGTCGATGTATCGGTAAAGGGACAATCTCAAAATAGCAATCTAAAATGATGAGTAACACCTATTACATGATATACATACCTTATTGTACTCCTTATTAAAGGTACTTCTTAAACTGTTGATTTTTTTAGAAACAGAATCAATATTTACATTTTTGTCTTGCTTGTGCAATATCTGCAACAGCTCCTCCAATGCAAACAATCTTTTGTATTTACTTTTATAAAACTTGTCGTTTGTTATCCACAAACATTCGCACTCGTGGTATTTTTCAATAAATTCCCCAGTTATTGCACGTGCTGACGCCATGCCGGTTAAACTACAACTGACTAAGCGCATGCGCGGTCAGTTTGGCGTGATGAAAACGAACTGAAGCCAGTGGATTTATGGTGCGCCCGGTAAATCCGTGGGTTGCCGTCAGTTCAAAATTTCACGTTAGGATTTCACACTCACGGTCAGTTTTTGGATGTACGTCAGTTCAACTGATCAGTCGAACAGATCGTGAATGGGGGGCTTAACGTAAAATTTTGAACTGACAACCCACGGATTTACCGGGCGCACCATAAATCCGCTGGCTTCACTTCGTTTTCATCACGCAAAACTGACCGCGCATGCGCTTAGTCAGTCGTAGTTTAACCGGCATGGCGTCAGGACGTGACGGCGTTGCGTCAAATACTAATAAACATGAGCATAGAATGGTTCACCCAAGCAAGATCCTAGACGTGAGAGCGCTCACATCAGCTAATGCAGGCACAGAACACAGCCTACTGTTATGCAAATACAGATACAAAGCTATGCGGAACCCAAAGCAGACTCGACCAGCCATATATAAATACAACGTGGAATCATTAAGAACGGAGAGCACCAAAGTACTATTTGAGTGCTACAAGAAACTACAAGAAAACAAAATCGAAGATGACAACGCTAACGATGCATGGGTAAAAATACAACATAACATCCAAAAAAGCGCAGAAGAAGCATTAGGAATCAGGAAGTGCAGCGCACAACATAGCTCAAACTATAAACCATGGTTTAATAATGAACTTAAAAACTTGACAAATGAAAAACAGCAAGCATTTAAGAAATACCGCAACAATAGAACAGCAGAAGAGATAGCGGAGTATAGAAGCGTAAGAAATAGAATCAACACCAAAGTAAGAGCAATCAAATTAGAATACTGGGAAACGTTCTCGTCTGAGATGGAACACGACCTGTATGGTGCTCAGCGCAAAGTCTGGAATCTATTAAGAAAGTACAAAAAATCTGTCGATGAAGTCGTACAGACTACAAACATAACACCCGAAAGCTGGACAACGTATATCAAAGCACTATACGAAACCAACAATACCCAACAAGAAGAAACAGAGGGAATACCACTCAACCACACCACAAACGAAGACTGCATAATTCTCAAGAAGACGTCACGTTAAACATCAACAAACTGAAAAATAGAAAAGCTCCGGGCCCTGACAATATATCAAATGATATGATAAAGAGCGGAGGAAATGAACTAATATATAACCTAAGTGCATTATTCAAAAAAATAGTAGACACTGCGCAAATACCGGAGGACTGGAAGCACACTATCACCATTCCATTACACAAAAGGGGCTCTAGGAAGGATCCAAACAACTATAGGGGCATCTCGCTCATAAACTCGGTCGCAAAATTATTCACAAAAATAATATCCAATAAAATTACTTCTAACGTCAACATTAACAAAGAACAACAAGGCTTTCGCGCCAACAGATCGACAATAGACGCCATCTTTATATTAAGGCAAATGGTAGAAAAATCAATTGAATATGCCAAACCGCTTTTTATGTGCTTCGTAGATCTAAGCAAGGCCTTCGATATGATCAGAATCCGAGATGTCATCCTCACGCTGCAAAGAAGAGGAATTTCACACAAAATTAGCCTAGTTAAAAATTTGAACACAAACAATCAGACACAGATCTAGACGGCACTTGGTACAACACGCAACATACTCGTTACGTCTTACTACGTAAGCTTACTACGTAAGCCCGACATTATTGAACTTAGTCATGGACGAAATTATTCAAACCATCAAAGCACTAAAGATCGGCTATAGCATGGGCGGCAGAACTACAAACATCATCTGTTACGCTGATGACGCAGTGCTCTTAGCGGACAACGAGGACCATTCCCATAGGTCGTTTTGTGTTGGGTTTTGCTACTTTGGCCCATTTTGCCAGTCGTTCTGGGCCCATCCGGTCGACGTGTCTGTTCGTCTGGCTCCGGTCCATCGCACCACGTCCTGTACGTTCAGATTTTTCCTGATTTCTTGACTTCTTTTTCGATGAAGAAGAGTCACCCGTGATATTGCACGTAGTGCCTTCATTTCGGTGGTGCGCATTTGTTCATTTGATCTCCAGCGTCTACTATTTAAGTTCTCTCAATCAACAGCAAAGTATAACTTGCAGATTTCAGCCGAAAAACCAAAATGCATGGTCATCAGCAATACACCTATAATATGCAAGTCCTGCAGTCCGCGAACAACATTATAGAACAAGTAAACACATTTAAGTATCTTGGGGTAGACATAACAGACAGCAAAAGACTTAAAGAGGAGGTCAGAAGATCAACAACCAAAGCAGCACAAATATCCGGAGGAATACATAACATCATTTGGAAGAGCAAATATATGTCCTCGCACAGCAAAGTCAGAATTTACAAAACATGTGTTCGTCCCATTCTAACATACGCGGCCGAAACGAGGGCAGAAACCAACCCAACTAAACAACAAATGCGCACCACCGAAATGAAGACACTACGTGCAATATCACGCGTGACTCTTTTTCATCGAAAAAGAAGTAAAGAAATCGGGGAAAATCTGAACGTACAGGACGTGGTGCGATGGACCGGAGCCAGACGAACAGACACGTCGACCGGATGGGCCCAGAACGACTGGCAAAATGGGCCAAAGTAGCAAAACCCAACACAAAACGACCTATGGGAAGACCACCGAAGCGATGGAACGAGTCATGGAGCTCAAGGCCGCAAGAGACGAGAGATGCGTAAAGAAACAAGACAATGTCCTAAAAAGAAGTAGGAGGAAGAGGAGGATTGTTGGGAAAAGTTCCTCCCTGCTTGTTGGTTTAAGAAAAATTGATGCACTATTACCATGTATATTGTTCGAACAATGGCATCTTACTTGCATATTGCGTAGATCTACTGCTTTGTTGGCAAAATAGTCGTTGATGGATGTGGCACTTTCAAGGGATGCTAGGCAATGATCGCAGTACGAGCTCTGTTTCTTGTTTACGCCCGCAATTTGGTTGACTATACTCCAGGAAGTTTTTTTGGATATTTGGGGATTCTTGGATCTGCTTATGGAAGTAGAGTTTCTTGTCGTTGCGAAGAAGTCTAGTAAGCCTTTTATTATATAAACGTTTTATTATCTTCGCTTCAGATTCTTCCTCCGATTCAATCGTATTTGAGCTTATTGAGATCGTATTGAGAAGAATTTGAGCATAATGTCTACACGACTGGTGTAGTGGTGTCACTCGTGGTCTCATGTTAGAGCGCTAACTAACAAGTCTGGAGCTACCGAGTTATATCCCCAGTGTCGGCCGCATTTGTACCAGAAGACAAATGTGTAATTAATAAGCACAATTTATAATAACATCTAGGTTTCTGGGCCTATAAGTGAAAAATGTGGGCAAAATACAATAGGCCGCAGTGTTCGAAGAGTTAATACCACTATCGTGGATAATCGTGCTGTTATTATCCTTTCTGAGATTGGGCTACAATCTTCTAAACTTTGCTGTGATTTCACTCTTAGCATGAATCCGACACCACCTCTGCGCGCCTCGCCAATTTGTTTTCCGGAGTAAAGGAGCACCTCTCCCGTTGATGTTTTCTTTACGCCACTTCCTTCCCATCTAATTTCACTTAGGCCTAGTACTTGTAAGTTGTATCTTCGAAATTCTTTCATCAGTTGGGCTAGAGTGGTTGGCTTCAGCAACGTCCTTACGTTCCATGTTCCAAATCTTGTCCGATATCGTGCGCTAAAAGTCGTCATTGATTTCATCTGTCCGTTTCCGAGGCTTGCTGGTGTTTCTCTTACAAAGTTGAGTTTCGGTATAGCAGGTTGTAAGCCTGTTGCTACCTAGTCTTATTTTGGTCCGCGGAGGCTATTTTATTTTACCTCTACCCTTCAAGCATGCTTGACGAGCGTTCCCCTATCCGCCACCTGGGGACGCGCCCTGTAGGGGTTAGACTTCCCCCCAGGGGAATGACTAACCTTCTTAAATATTTTAAGGTCATCCGCAAAAAATAAATGAGGAGCAGAGAGAGAAGAACCTAAATTGATAAAAATATTAAATAATAACGGTCCAAGGTTAGACCCCTGTGGAACACCAGAGGTGGCCACAAATTTCGAGGAAGAATAACCACTGTGGAACACGTATTGACTTCTATTCAGAAGGTACGAAGACATTAAGGTAATTAAGTTGTTGTTTAACCCAAAAGAATTCAGTTTGTTAATTATTCAATCATGACCAATGGAGTCAAAGGCCTTAGAAAAGTCCGTATAAATACAGTCAACCTGTCCCCTCTTACCAATTACTGAAGAGATAAAATCAGTGAAGGTTACTAAGTTTGTGATTGTGGAGCGACCTTTCATGAAACCATGTTGGTTCTGGGAGATCAGATGCTTAATGGGAAAGTAGATGGAGTTATATATGATGGAGTTATATATGATGGATGGAAATAATGGAAATGGGTCGATAGTTTTTTTATATCGGATTGAGGACCAGATTTATGAACAGGGCAGATCTTATTTAATTTCCATATTTCAGGAAAAGAGCCTTCAGAGAAGATCAGGTTAAAAAGTTTCGTGAGAGGAGACACAAAGATGTGAGCACAATCACGAATCAGAAAAGCTGAACCCGGTCAGGACCACTGGTCAACGTACATTTGAGCTGATTTATAGCTAAAGATACTTGTTCTTCAGAAATATGACTATCTCCAATTAGCGGAAGATTCACTTCCGCCGAATCCGAAATATTCGATATAGAAGAGGAGAGCAAACATTAGTTAAAACCCGTACCTACCAATCGCAATAAAGCGGCGGAGTCTGGTAATGGCGCCAAATTCAAAAATATATTTGAAATAATGAACCGTTTGGAACTTGCACGCTATATATCAAGTCTGCCATATATCAATTTGTTGATATTTAAGGTATATTTTTTAGTGTTGGGGGTAATTGTTGATTTGGGTCGAATAGCATGCTAGGTCGAATAGTTGTTTTCAGAAGAATCAACTATTCTGAAAATAAAAAGAAAATTATATGATTTTTATATTATATGAGATTTATTAATATTTATTAACATTTTCCTTTTATTGATAAATATAATTTTTTTTTTAATTTGCACGAAATTATAATTCTACAAAATAGTTTACGTTCAGCGTTAGCATTACCCGGGGTAAACCACGTGGAGGTGCTGAAACGATTTTTTACCCCTGGATAAATCGTTTTGCACAATAATTATATATATACGAATTTAACGTAAATGAGAATGCTACTGTCAAGCATAAAAAACAAAGTAATGTAATATTGTAATTACGATTGATCCATCCTTAAACAGGAAATACAATAGATAAATACATAATACTTAAATACATTACAATACATAGCTAAATACATAATACTTAAATAAATTACAATACATTGCTAAACACATAATACTTAAATAAATTAAAATACATTGCTAAATACATAATACTTTAAAAAATTACAATACATAATATATCTATTATTCTCTAGTTCCAAATGTCGATTTGAAGGTTGTATAGTAGAATTTTTTAATCCTCTGCCAACCTCCGTCACAACCCCAAATGACTGATCTTTTTTACGGCTATTACATCGAATGGTTAAATGAATAATTTACAAAATTAGATAAGAAAGCTGCTTACCAGCATTTCATTTTTTATTAGGAAAGTATGTCTGCTTCTCTATCTTTCTCTTCTTCGATACTTCATTGTTCTTGTCTTGCTGCAAATTTTCAAAAGCATTCCACATGTTTATAAAGTCATCTAATGATTCCCCTTGTAAGGCCTTCACTTTACTGACAATATTTTCATGTTCAATCTGTAAAAATATTTAAATTTAATATTAAAATAATTCCACATCTTGTGTATAATTTCTTCAACACACCTGTTTCCTTCTTTCGCTATCAATACATGTGCTTGGTTCATTATTTTTCTCTTCTAAAAACTGGCATAGTTCTTCTTGATATCTAACTTTACTTGTTGTGGGTTCATGAATGTATAACATTCCTTCGGAGTCTTCTTCTCCCAAACCATGAACACATGCAGCAGACTCACTATTCCTCCTTTCATGCAGCACAACTGCATGTATATGTTTGCACAAGGTAGTCTTCACAGAAAACTCCGGACACTCACAAATATACTGATGCAAACAAACTTTGCATTTATGACAGTATCCCATTCGGCAATCCACATCACACAATTCATTGTAAGTTATACTATAAAATGTGTCTCCTGTTGTTGATTTGACTCTAAATTTGCCAAATTCAACAGATTCCACAAAATCTGTAATTTTTTCTGCCTTCTTATGAGCTTCAACGATTATTCTATGGCAGTAATTGTTGGCATTTGGTCGCTATTGATTTACAATATTTTTCCACATCTTCTCCTCAACAAGCTCTTCCAACATGTCTAATAATTTTTCAACTCTAAAAATTTATAAATAACAATTATAATATATTTAACAATTACAATATAAGATAAAATATTATTGATTTCACCTTATATTTTGATTTCCTCTCATTTTGTTATGTTTTAAAACTTTGTGTAAACTTTCTATTGCCATGTTGGTGTTTATTCCAGCATTGATTCTATGGCAATGAGGCCACATCTTAATTCTATCTTCCTGAAAATAGTACCTACAAATGTATAAAAATTAAGTCATTCCAAAATTTATGAAGTGTATTATGCTAAAGTCCTACTTTTCTAAGTAACTTAAAAACTGTAATTCCCCTTCATCTTTTAAATATTGTAAATATTTGTCCTTCTGTGCAACAAAATTTTTAATTTTTGTTTCCTTCAAAATTTTTCTCATTTCAGTCTTCATTTGCAACTTATTTTCTGGCTTCGTCAGTTTCGATCTGCCTTGAATATTCCAATTCTTTACCACATGCCATGTACAAAGCAATCTCCTTGGCTTTTCCGCAGTCTCCATGGCCTCTGTCCATGCATTGTAATATTTTGGATCATCGTCGCTCATTATATATTTGGCATTAATGCTGCATCCCAATCTTTCTTTAAATGCCTTCAAAAAAACTTTTTGAATCACCTGATCCAATCTATTGGAAAGCAAAAATGCCACTGGGAATCCCATATTTCCCTCATCTTTAATTAATACAGTTGTCAATTCAAATTTACAGCGATTTGTTCCATGCATCCCATCCATACAAATCACATGTTGGTTATCTCTAAGTTTCTTTTCCATGAATTCATTCATGTACCCCAATGCGAAATCTTCAACACTTAAGTCAGGGTGACTTTCTCCAACAACATTATTATTATTTCCACCACCACACCCACACCATATGAAACCCCTCAAGTTTATGAAAACCCCAAAAAAGCTATACCAATACCTTCTAATTTATGTAAGAGGAACAAAAATATATAAAATAGAAAGTAGATAGAGCTTAGTGTAATAGTAGATAAGAACTAAATGGGTATGTACACCAATGATGTAGGATGATAGAGGAAGAGATTCAATAGATCTATGAAGGTCACAGTACAACAAAGCGCCACCAAAATCTACAATAGATAAGAAAATTATAATCTACTTAATTGGAATATTTTCTATTAAGAGTTAAAAGAGTTTTAAGTTTGTTTCTTCTAACACATGCATAATCAACTTGTTATTTTCCTTTGACATCCACGATTCAAATTCTGCAATGTTCCTAAAACTTACATCAGATGTTTAATAGTTACACCATGTATCTCTGTTAAATGATTAAGCAGAAGCTCATGGTATTGAAATGCCTCCTTTTTTTCTTCTGGGCATAAGGAGCAACGAATGCGTTGTAACATATTTTTCCCCACTTGCATATTATGCATATTTCTCAAATGTCGATTCTTTGAAGAAACAGTCACAAATGTCTTCTGACATACATCACAGGTCAGTTTATTGACACTAAAACATGAAAGTAGAATGTCCAAATATGTATACGTTAAAAGATTATATATATTACCTTTCCATGCTGGATGTAACACTAACCTAACTAATGTAAAACTGAAAAAGAAATAGTATTTATATTATTTTTATTAAAACAATAAAAAAGATATTTCAGCGAAATGATAAAATATATAATATAGCAATAAGAACTGCTGATTTAATCGGGATAACCACACTCAAGATTCTCTAAAAAATTGGGCGGCAATATGTCAGCTATTCGACACAAAAGAACAAGGAACACACTTCGCACACACACTGCCCATAACTTAAACTACATTTTTGAATTTGGCGCCATTACCAGACTCCGCCTCTTTATTGCGATTGGTAGGTACGGGTTTTAACTAATGTTTGCTGAAGAGGAGCGCTTATAGACTCTCATAAAATAATTAGCAAATCCGTCAAGAATGGATTGTGGCGAACTAAAGGAGAGATCATCACAAGACATTAAACCAGGTATTCTGCTTTGACTTTTTTTTGAACGGACTAAGGACCAGAAACTTTTCGGATCCTTGGATATATTGTTAGAAGCAGCCAACATGAATTTAGAAAAGGCTGTGCTTATCTCATACTTCACTTGAGATCTCAATAATTTATACTTGGAATAGTCCAAAGTGGATTTAGATTCTCTTTAGACCTCTTTTTACGGTGACCATGAATAATTGAGGTTGTAAACCAATTAGGGTAATTTGCACGAGAAGAAGAACGACGTGGTACAAATTTGTTAAGAGCGGTGTACAAAATAGAGTAAAGGAATCGAGAAGATCTTCCGAAGAATGGTAGTTATCAAGAGGAGAAAAATCAGAGTCGCTTAGAGCTAGGTAAAGAGATGAGAGATAGCTAGGTAAAGAGATGTAAAGTTTTTTGAACTAGCAAAGCTTTTAAGCCGATCTCTGTTGAGAAAGCGAGATGATTTTACCTTGGCCCACAACGTAAACAAAACTGAGATAGCGGGATGATATGCATCTTCAGGGACTACTAGAAAGTCCTCTTTGGATAAGACGGCACTTAAATGACTGATCAACAGATCAAGCATACTATTGCTCTTATTAACAATGGAATTCAATTGCTTGAGTCCGTACACAGAAAGAAAGTTATCAATAGCAGAAGCTTTCCCAGGAACTGGGTTAAACTGAGAGATATTAAAGTCCCCAGATATTATGATGTTGTCATGTGTACATGACATCAAAAAAATCTCAAGATGCTCAAAAAAAGTTTCGAAAACTGAACACAAGATATTTGGGGGAATATAGATGCAAACTACCAGGCACGTGCACAGGCAGAATGTACAAGAGCAGGCAATAACATCAATAGTTTTAAATAAGTTAAAAATATAAATGTCCACCGGTTTTGAATTAAAAAGCATATTATTATTGTTAGTGGCTATAAGCACTCCACCGCCTCTCGAGAGACCAGACGAGGCGAAATCACGATCACCTCTGAAAGTTGAAAAATGCGGTGGCATGAACTCACTATTGAGAACATTGGCGTGAAGCCAAGTCTCTGTGAGGAACATCAACATCAAACAACATCAACATCAAGGCGACACAAAGCTGGAAGGAATAAATCAAATTTTGTATTGAGGCCACGCACATTTTGATATTATAAACGGATATTAAACTCGAGGGAGGGGACGGAGGGACTTTTATAAAAAAGGGGCATTAATGTTGTTATCATTGTTATTGCCACTGCCATTATAAATTGAAGTCCGAACGTCCGAGGGCTTGGAATGCCGCTGGTAAGGTAAAGACTTGGGAATGTACACAAAGTCCCTTATAATTATGTTCGCGGGCCATAACCCTGGATCCATGAATATACTTCTATCCTCCACATTAACACCAACTTTGAAGGTGCTGTAACGGCTACTAGAGAGGAGAGATTTACAAAAGCAGTCCCGAAGATTCAAGCTAGAATGAAGGTAAGTTCGTAATTGCGATTCGCTGGTATCCGGAGAGAAGTTGCTAAGGTGAAACCAAACCCTCTTCTTAGATGCAGCAGCACAAATATTCGAGGGACCAGTTCCCAAAAGCACAGGATTTTGGGAGAAAGGGAAAGAAGTCTGCGTAGAATGAGAAAAAGAACTTTCACTGACATTCTACTGGGGAGGACAAGAACCACTCAAATTAATATTACCAGTAGGAGTTGAAGGATTAATCCTAAGAGCGTTAGGCGGCCTGACACTGCGTCCTATTTGATTTCTAAACCTATCACCGGGTGACCTCCACGTATATAGTCGCCGTGGGTGTGAACATTGTGTTCATGATGGTCATATTCATGTCAGCGCAGAATGGCAATAGGCGCTCCCTCCCTCATTTCTGTCTCCAAGGCCCCATTTTGCTATATGTTTTCAAAGTGGTCTTCCGGTGTTTGAATGGGACCAACTTTCGCGTTGAAGTCACCGATTATTATTGTGATCTCTGTTTCTGGTATTCTAGCTGTTTCCTTTAGGATGTCCGAATACAAATCCTCAATTTCTTCATCGGATGCGTATATTTGGAGGATGTTGAGGTTTGTAGGTGTTCGATTAAGTTTTATAGACATTATTCTGCTGCTTACGCAGTTATACCCTGATAATGATGATATGTATTTCGGGCTGACCAGAAATGCTACACCGTGTTTTGCTCTCTGTTTCATATCCTGAGTAGTACATCATATTGCCTTTTTCTGTTCTGAAGTGGCCATGTACTTTATATTGAGTTTCAGATATTCCCACTATTTCGTAAGGTATTATTTCTCTTTATACTATCTGTTGTTTTCCAGCTGTTAGGAGTCCTTGGACATTCCATGTTCCAATCCTCATAAGTCTTCTAAGATTGTGGGGGCAGTAGCATACTTTCCATGCGTTGCCTAGCTGGGAACAGTTGCATGGCCAGTAGTCAATTTCTCACCAGCGTACCCAGGCACCCACTGGCGGCAATTGCTAGTCGGGTCGCATGGCGATCTTTTATCCTTAACTATCATATCTCATTAGTTGTTACAGCTTTTCCTAATGAAGCTCGTTTTCGCCTTCTGGTTACCATTGTGTCTCCTTCATCTACAGCTCGTCTTTCTATGTGTCTATCAATGGATCTGTCTTCGACTACTGGTACTGGCTATTTATTTATGGGATAATGTGTACTGGTGGTTGTCACTATTTGATTTACATTTTGTTGATGTGGATTATCTAAATTTGACGCGAGATTGACATGTTCAGCATGTGATGTTTTGTTGGTCAGTAGATTTAACTTATCTTTTAGTATTGTGGTTATTTATAAATAAAAACACTTTAATAGTCTATTTCAAGACAAAGATAAAACAAGTTAAATATCATAATGATTACATTATAAACGTCAACTGAAAAACTTGTTCTACCAACTTAATCTAAGAATAAAACTTAGGCAACACTTTCCATTATTTTAAATTGAAGAAAATTGTCCTAAATCCTGACATAGTCTGTAATCTAGGGCCAGGAAGTGGCTTCGTCATTACATCGGCGACCTGTTTACTGGTTGCGATGTGAACAACTCGAACTTCACCTTCGAGTACCTTTTCTCTAATAAAAAAAGTACTTGATCTTTATATGCTTTGTTCGAAGATGAAATTCTGGGTTCTGTGCCAGTCTAACGGTAGCCAGATTGTCAACATGCAGTATTGGTGTCTCTTGAATCCTTCCCATACTTTTAAAGAGTCGCTTACTCCAAATCACCTCTTTAACTGCATCTTTGGCGACAATCATCTCCGCCTCTGTGGTGCATGTGGCAGTCATTCCTTTCCTATGCCCCATCCAAGAAATAGCTCGTCCTGCATAGGTGATCACTACTCCTGATGTTGATCTCCCAGTCTTATTACAACCTCCAAAGTCTGCGTCACTGTAGCCTTCAAAGTTTCTGTTACTGGTTGGTCTACATACTATATCAAATTCGGTGGTGCTTGCAATGTACCTGAGAACTCTCTTCAGCCTACCTGTATCATCAATACTTGGACAGTCCAAAGATCTTTTTTTTTTTTTTTTTATTGTGGTGAGGGGAAGCTTTTGTTGCCAAAGTGTGAGACTGGCGATTTCACGTCTTACTCACTAAACCCCATTCCACTTGGCGTCCATATGCCACCCCCGGTCGCGCTAGCATTCCGTCAGGGGGGGCCGCCCGGACATGTCGCAATTACTGGCATGCCCTAGTTGTTCTTCTCTGTTTCCTTTCTTCTTCGATTTCGTTATTAACTTTTTTCCTCATTACTTCCTCTATGTAGTCCAGAATGTACTTTGTCTTCCGACTATCCGCAATTTCCTCCGCAATATTCTCCGTCCCTATTCGTCTGCCGCATAACAAGTTGACTCTCGTTCGTTCTGGAGTCCATCTGTCGCATACAAACAGGGTATGCTCCACAGTGTCCTCCCGTGGGCAGAACCAGCACCGATCGTTGTCCCGAAGCTTAAACCTGTACAGATAAGCTCCAAAGGATCTATGTCCAGTTAGAGCTTGCGTAACGAAGTAGTTCGCTTCCCCTTCACTTTCCAGCCAGGATTTAATGTCCTTAATGAACAACTTCGAGACGCCCTGGTATTCGTCCCATCGCGTTTGCCATTTAATTATGGTCTCTTCTCTGCACTGTTCTTTGGGTTTGTCCCCCTTGTACATCTCTGCCCTTTCCATTATTTGCAGCTGGAGCGGAATCATCTTCCCAATTACGTATAGTGCTTCTGTCGGTGCAGTAATATAGCCAGATGTTATTTTTAGGGCTATTTTTCGTCCTGTCCGCTGTACCCATTGTTGGCATTGCTTCATCTTCAATCCTTCCTTCCAGATCGGCGCCGCGTACAGGACTACCGACGAGGCCGCCGTAGCAACTACCCTTCTCTTCTGTGCCTTTGAACCATGAGTGTTTAGAAGGATCCTCCCTATTTGGTTCATTGCTTTTGTTGCTTTCTCCGTCGCGTTTTTAATGTGGGCTTTCATTCTTGTGTTCCGATCTAGTGTCACTCCCAGGTACTGTACAGTTTCCTTACTACTTATCTCCCGCCCTTCCACTGCTATCTTTACTTCTGTAACCTGCCTTCTACCCTCCAGAACTATCACTTCTGTTTTTTGTGGTGCTATCTTTATCTCCATGTTGTTTAATCGTGTTATTACTTTCTCCACCATCCTGTCTCCTATTCTTTCGACTTCTTCCCTGTCTTTGCCATGAATCACTATACATAGGTCATCAGCAAAACCTATTAGTTTAGCTTTCTCCTCTTCTTTGTCCTCCTCAAATATCTCGTCGTAAAAAATGAGCCATAAGACGGGTCCTAGTATTGAGCCCTGTGGGACTTCGCAAGTTACCTTGTGGCGTTTCCCCGATGGGAGTTGTATGCCTCGGTCCTTCAGGTACTCCTGGATAATTCGGATCAAATATGTGCTCAGTTTCTTCCTCTTCATAGCTTCGATGATTTTGTCCCAAGGAGCGGAATTGAATGCATTTTGTATATCCATAGCTATAAGGATAACAATTTCCCTGCCTTTGGTTGGTCGCGTTTTGAGCCACTTTGGGTATTGGAGGACGGCTTCGAGCGCGTCCATTGTTGATTTGCCAGGGAAGAAGCCGAACTGGTTATCGCTTATTAGGTGCCTACTTGTTATTTCTTCCATTATCCTCTCCTTTATTATGCTCTCCAATACTTTCGCCATAGAGCTTATCACGCATATGGGTCTGTATTTTTTCTCCGTCTCATTTGGTTTTTGAGGTTTTTCTATCAGAACCATTCTAGCTACTTTCCATTCTTTAGGAAACCTGCCATTTTCAAGGCATTTATTCATTTCTTTTAGCACTATTTCCTGGTTTTTCCCCCATGCCGCTTGGACGATTTCCGGTGTGAACCCATCTATGCCGGGTGCCTTTCTTTTCTTCATGCGGTTCAGACTGTTTTCCAGCTCCTGTGGTGTTACATTCCATTTTTCTTCCCATCGGCACTCGATCCTTTCCATATTGATACCTGGTTTTTGGGGGAACAGTAGCTCTACCTGTTCGTTCCAGGTCTTGTCATCTAAAGCTGTCGTCATTTGTCCCGTTTTTTTTGCGACTATGCGGTATGCCTTTCCCCACACATCATCTTCTAGTTCTTTGCATAGCCTGTTCCAGCATTCCTTTTTTTGCTTCCTAATTTCTTCTTTTAGCGTCCTCTTAGCGGTTTTGTATTCCTCCTTTATACGCTCCCATTGGTCGTCATTACAGCGTCCTCTTTTCCTCATCATCGTCCTTCGACGGTAGATACTGATCTTTCTAAGATCTGCGATCTTTCCGGTCCACCAATATGCCGCTTGCTTTCTTGGGTTATTGCCGTAGCGTTTTAGATACTTATCACAGGATACCTCGGTTTCCCTGACTAGATCCCTCATATTCTTTATTTTTTTCTCGTCTATTCTGTTATTTTCCCGCAGCTTCTCCAGGTCCTCAGTCGGCTGACCCCACTTCTTATGTCTTATATGGGTAGATTTGTGTCCTTTTTTATTTTCTTCTCTGATACTGTACGTGATGTATTTGTGTCCGGACAGGCTTTCTTTTTCTTCGACTTTCCATCCAGTGGCTCTCCTTGCTAGTTTTCCTGTAGCCATTGCAATATCGATAACTGATACGCCATTTGCATTCACAAATGTCGGTTCGTTTCCTTGGTTCAGGATTTCCAGATTGCAAGTTTCCTTCATATCGTCTAGTATTTCTCCTCGTTTATCGGTGTAAGCAGACCCGAATTCTCTTGATTTGGCGTTTAAATCCCCTGCTATCAATACTTCTTTCTTACTCCTTGTAACTACTTCCGTGAGTTTACCCATAAATGCCCTAAAGCTATCTATATCTTTGTTTGGGGAAAAATAGCATGATATTATTAAGATTTCTCCTATATCTATAGCTACGTAGCCCGTTTCCCTGGTTGTCCCCCTTATTTTGACATTCTGTGACATAACTTTTATTACAGTATCACCGTTTATATCGCATAGTTCCTTCTGTGCCTTTTTTCTATTTGGTTCTTGCCCAATCACAATATCTATTTTTTCTTCGATTGCTGTGTGTATCATTAGATCGTATGCCCCTCTCCCTCTATCCATATTTATCTGTAGGATCCTTATGTTTGAGCTTTTGGCACAATTCCCTTTGCCTTGTTGGCTTGCTCGCTTCGCTCTTTTTGTCTTACTTCCTTTTTGTATACTTCGCATTGAACGCTGTGCGCCCTATGTCCTGCTTTGTTGCAGTTGGGGCAGTACGGTTCCTCTGTGCATTCTGCCACTTTATGACCGGGTTTCGCGCATTTGACGCAGGATTTACTTCTGTCTTCGTTTTTACAGTCCACGGCTCTGTCTCCATATCCCCAGCATCTGAAACATTTTAGCACCTCCGTGATTGCAAAGATTTTGCAAGATGACGCTCCTACCAGTAAGTATTTGTGTGCTATCAGCTCATTTGCACTCGTAGATGATGTGTTTATTATTGCCTTCTGACATCCTCCTGCTGTCTGCCATAGCTTCCTCACTATTGTCCGGGCTTCCTCCGACTTCACTACTTCCTTAATTGCCTCCACGATTTCGTCTTTGGTGGTTATCAATTCGAGTCCCACGATTTGCAGTGTTTTCCTTTTTTCCAGTCTGGTGTCCACTATTCTTAAATTTTTCTCCTTTTTTGTCCAGTACTCCACTCCCTTTCCTCGCGGTTACGATTAGGTCTCCTCTTCTTGTTTGTCTAATTTGTCTAATACCTTGGTCTCCATTCGCCTCTATGGCTTCCCCCCTAACTTCTTTAAGAAGTTCCGCGTATGTTCTGTCACCTTTCATGAACACCAGGGCTTCAGTTTTTTGTGTCTTCCCTTGCTTTTTTTGTTGTTTCTTTCTTTCCCTTTCATCGCAGAACATAGTGCAGGAGAACGTACGTCTCCTCCATGCCATTTCTAGGACTTTTCTCCCCTTATCTGGGTCCATGCCTGGAATTACCATGCATGCCAGTTCTCTTATTCCCTCTTCCTCTATTTATTGTCCCAGCTTCTCTAGAGCTATTAAAGCCCTATCTAGGTCATCAGGAATCATTACTCTAATTATTTTGCTCTCCTCCGCAATTTCTTTGCCATTTGCCTTCCTAATTATTCTCCTGGTGACGGATACTGTATCTTCTTCCTCCCTCTCGTTTATAAGTTCCGGGTATCTGTCTCTCACAGCTTTTGGTATTTCTATTTCCCTACCAGTTTCTGGTTTTTTAACTCCACACAGAATTACTTTTTCGCCTGCTCCTATCGGACATCCCTTGGCTTCCTTTACTCTTTCGAACATGTCTTCCTCCCATTCGGCCTCCAGCCAGTCTTTTAGCTCCATTTCCTCCTTGCCTTCTAGAGTTCGTCTAATTTTTTGCACGAGCATCCTAGTTGCTTTCGCACTTTCGGTCTCTGCCTCGTAGGGACCTCTCGTAGAGACCTCCAGGGTCTGTGTGCCGGCACAGCACACAGATGTCGGTGCCAGTTGGTCGGGCGTAGTTTGGGTATCTACGTCATAGGTCGGGATCTCTACTTTCTCCCATTTGTGGGTCTCTAACCAATCCTGTACCGTCTCCTTGTTGAGTGTATATACTTGTTTTTTCATGTGCCCTATGATGGTTTTTATTTCTCTTTTAGTGTTAGGGTTTTCCTCCGTTAATTTCGCCAGCTGTGCCGTGTATTGTGTCAACATGTGAATTGCTTCGATGATGTTGTACGCGATTGGGCACTCCTTTTTTTTGATAGGGTCTATTTTGTCGGAATCGGTGGTCTCAATTGACGTGTCTCCCACTTTCCTTTTCTTGGTCAGCAGAGCAGCAGGCAGAGAATTGCACCTTTGCCTTTGTCCGGCGGGGTGCAGCCTGTTGTGTGGCAGCCTAAGGCTATCGGCTGCCTGGTCTCTCGCGGCGGGTATTTTCCTGTCGGTAGACAGTCTCTCCTCAGCTTTGTCTCCCTCTCCCGTAGACAGACTGCGTGTCGAAGGTTTGCTCCCCCCAGAATCCGTGGAGCGGCCCGAGATTAACTCGGGGTGGGATTCCGGGCCATTGGCCCTACCCACATGGGGTATTGTGTTTTGAACGAACGACATTTCCATATTTGTGGCTGACCCACCTAGACCGGCGCCACTGGGTCTAAGGAACTTTTTTTTGTTAAAGAGGATTTTCCCCTCTGTGCAAGCCTGTTGGTCCGCGGGAGCTATTTTATTTCACTCCTACCCTCCAACCCTGCTGGATGCAGGGCCAGTGAGCATTCCCCTATCCGCCACCTGGGGACGCGCCCGGTCGGGGTTACAGATATCCCCACCCCCCAAATCGGGGGACCAAGTCCAATGATCTAGAAAGGAAACTCACGCTGAAAGCTAGATCAGGTGTCGTTTTTAACATAAGGTACATTAAAGCTCCGACCGCTTGTCTGTAAGGAAACTCTGTTTTTTTCTCACTTTTCCTATTTTGTTTACAGGTCTCTGACTCCTTTATCATTGGAGTAGACCAGTGGTTCTCAAACTGGGTGCCGCGGCACCCTGGGGTGCCGCCAGCATTTGCCTGGGGTGCCGCAGCAATAATCAAAAAATGTAAAAAAAAGTTAAAAGAAAATAACTTGAGAAGGTAAACATGTCTGGGTCCTTAAAACGGAAAGGTGATGAGCTTTTTTAAGTTTATAGCTTGATGAAAGTACCGAATTTGCGTGACTTGTTGTTTTTCTTGTGTAAGGTATTCATAAAATGCAAAAAGAAAAAGAACTTTTGATGAGTGAATTGTTTGAAACTTACACCACTGGCGAAAGAAATTTTCAAAGTTATAGACAAATATATTCAGAAAAATGATTTGAAATGGAACAAGTGTGTTGATATTTGCAGCTATTGAAGATTACGAAGGGAAGAAAACACTTGTAAGAAGAATATATTTGTAAAATAAAACGTGGTACAAAAGTTATACTGCACAACAACAACGCTAGCAACAGACTCACTATAAACGGACTTCAGCGTAGGAATACCATTTTTCTCTTGCGCGGATCAATACGCACACACATGCGCTCTAGGCTTAACCAGTGTTGCCAACCGTACGATTTAAATCGTATTTATACGACTTTTTTGGAGCTGACACGATGTACGATCATACATTCGAAATCGTACGCAAAATATACGATCTTTCCAAATCTTTCAATCTTCAAAACAGAATTAAAAAAAAGACGTCACGCGACATCGCCTGTCAAATAATGATTACATTGATTTAAATGGGCACGTTCTCACTATGGCTAAGCGACAGCTACGCGACGTGCGCATTTAAAACAGTGTAATCATTATTTGACAGGTGATGTCGCTCGACGTCGCGTAGCTGAGTGTCGCGCATATGGGAATCGACCTTAAATCAGTTGAAATTAAATAAATTAGTTTAATAGCAAAATTATGGACGTATCAATAAATATAGTTTAAATAAAACAAAACAAATTTGCTATTAGGCTTTAAGCCTAAATTAAGCTTTAGGCCCAACTAAATAATTAGGTTTTAGATCGAATTAAATTAATTACGTTTCAGCCTTAATTAAATTTCTTAGGCTTCAGACCTAGGCCAATTACTTAGTCCATTGGCCTAAGTAAATTTGTCAGAACGGTCGGCCTAACTGGATTTATTAAGTTTTGGCTCTAACAACAATTATAAAGATGTTAGTCTAACAGCAAATGGTCTATCCACATGTCTATCCACAGGCCTATCTACATGTATTAGGCCGTAACCTAACTGGATTTATTAAGTTTTAGGCCAAAACTATATCAACACATCAAAATAAATCAATTTTGACTTCATCTACAGAGAAATCGTAGACAAATGTAAATATTGTATGCTAGTCTTGTCTTTTGAGACTTGCCCGTTCAATCTTGTCTATCCAGTCTTGTCTGTCCGTTATTGTCTGTTCGAAACATATTTGTAAAAACCTTAGGCCGTTCTACAATTGCTATAAATTAGACCTAACCGGTTTTATTAACTTTTGGTTCTAACTGCAATTATAAAAATTTTAGGCCACCTGCAAATGTTAAGCTTTAGGCGTAACTAAAAACTGTTGGCGTATCTACAAATATTAAGTCTAACTGGTTTTATTAAGTTTCTAGTCCAACTATAAATATAAAGATTTTAAGCTCAACAGCAAATGCTAAGCTGTAGGCTTAACTATAGCCTTTCGGCCTATCTATACGTCTAGGCCTATCTATAGGCCTTAAACTAACTGGATTCATTAAGTTTCGGGTCTAACTACGATTATGAAGATTTTGACTAAGGTGACCAGACGTCCCACTTTTAGCGGAACTGTCCCGACTTTTAACAATTCATCCCGCGTCCCGGTAACTTATGACAATGTCCCGCTTTTTGAAATATAAATGCTTTGACTTATTTTGCTTTCAATGCAGCTCTGTTGGTTTTAACATCATTTTAACTTTGTTTTATTTGCATCTGTACCGTTTATTCTCGATTTGAAATTGGGAACAATTTAAAAATTATTCCAGTTCTTTTATTCAACGGAGCAATGTTTTTCAAGACAAACATAAATAACAATTTGCAACAATTCGCTTCAACGGTGTATCGTCGTCAAAATCTGGCCAAGTTATTATAGGCCAAACTTTAAATGCTTTAGGCCTAACTAAATTATCGTCCTATTTAAGCGACATATCTATAAGTGTTTGGCGACAGTACTGAGTAAATTCATTGGGCTAGGCCTAATTGCAAATGTTTTAGGCTACACAAAATAAGTTTATCTATACGTATTAGGCCTTTGTACTAACTAAATTCATTAGGCTAGGCCTAATTGCAAATGTTGGTACTTACGTATTAACGCCACCACAGTTACATTTTTAAATGCCGCCAATCTACACCTACAATTTTTATGATAAATCATAAAGTAAAACATATTAATCAATTTTTAAAACTCAAAATACTTTTTAGCCCCGCATACATTAGGTTTCCCGCCGCGGAGCGGGCAGATAAATCAAGACAACATACGCGCGGCAGCGCGAACTCTCGATCCAATATATAGCGATGGTGGCGTTAATACGTATGTACCCAAATATTTTAGACCATACAAAATAAGTTTGGCCTATCTATATGTGTTAGGCCTTAGTAGTAACTAAATCCATTGGGCTACTCCTAATTGCAAATGTTTTAGGCTATACTAAAGAAGTTTGGCCTGCCTATACCTGTTTGCTCTTCAAAACAGCGTTCAACTTTTGACTGACCTCGCAGCTGAAAGCTTCCGGGAAACATTTTTGTGGCATGAGATCGTATAATATATAGCGGTGGTGGCGTTAATACGTAAGTACCCAAATGTTTGAGACTATACTAAAGAAGTTTGGCCTATCTATATCTATATCTATTTTATAAAAACTCTCTGTACCACTCGCGCTTTAGAAATATGCAGCGTACTATCCTGGCAACTCGTCGCCTATACGACGATTCCCAGCGTAATCGATTTGCCGTAATCAAAGCACTGTGTATGTGTGGTCGTGCGCTATCCTGTATTAACAGGACATTTTGACCTATTCCATATGCCACAGGAACAACATGTTCTCCTAACACAATGTCAACATAGAGCATAGCGTTAAGATTTCCTGGACGTACAACAAGGTCGGTTCTACTGTCGATACTAATCCCACCCCAAACCATAACTTAACCACCTCCAAATCTTTCGACTTCCTGGACAATAGCAGCTGAGTACCGTTCTCCTGGGCGTCTGTAAACACGAACTCGGCCATCGCAATGAGTAATACGGAACCTTGATTTATCCGCGAGAAGCACAGACTTCCTTTGTCGAAGTTGCATGCGACATGTTCACTTCGAGCAAAATTCATCCTTGGTTACTTTACTTTTACTTTTTCGAGTCTGAAATCATTCGATTCAAAGTTTTTCTGCCCAGTACCGGGCTACGTTTATGGGCGTTTTCACACTACACGACACGACTCCGACACGGCTCCGGCATGACAACGACACGAGTTCACACCTCACGGTACGTGTGGACGACACGACACCGATAAAAGCCATTTTTTAGTAAATAGTTTATAATTTAAAATTATAAATAAGTAATTTTTTTAGTTTTAGACTTTTTTTTACTCCCGTAGTATTATGGCGGCTGTTAATAAATTATACTTACTGTACTTATTATATCTTCGACGTCGTAGAAGGCAAAAATGTAAAACTGATTAGTTTTATCGGGACGACACGAGTGGAAAATTGCTCCTAGACGACAGCCGGTTACGGCACCGATATGTCGTCTAGTGTGAAACCATCTCAATTATTTCAATGTAAATTCCATCCCACCGGCATCGTTGACTCTGCCGTGCCGGGGCCGTGTCGGAGTCGTGTCGTATAGTGTGAAAACGCCCAATGGCATTTTCATTTGCAATTCACATCTCATCAATGGAGCACGTTGCAGGGCATAATGTGCATCCCAGCAGGTGGACCATGTTTTGTATCTCCCCACAGAGGCATTGTTGGTCCTCCTCAATTTTCCGCTTTAGTTTGTTTGTTTTTACGGGTGCCACGCCGGTTCGTATTCTGTTTAGCGTTCTCAATGTCTTCCAGTCCAAATTTGACCCTGCACCCCCTGTGCTTTCGTTGAAAGGGAAGTTGTCGGGCGGTTCCACGAATTTTTTTTCTGAATTTGAGCCTTTTCCGTTGCTGTTCTTGGCCATAAAGGACATCGACCTTCGAAGGTTTGCATACATTTTTCTACGTGCTCTATACCTATTCTTCTTTTACTTGGTTTTATGGCGATATCGACCTGTTTTGCATGGCTTGGTCTGCACCAGACTGGGCAGGCATATTCTGCAGTTGAAAAACTTGAAGGACTTGCGCGGATCTTCTCAAGACTTGAGGTTTTGCAACCCATTTGCTTCCAGCTAGTTTTTATAGAAGGCTATTTCTAGCAACTACTTTTTGTCTGGTTTTGTGATAGTGCTGTTTGTAAGTTAGTGTTCTATCCAAGATTACATCCTTATACAAGCGGTGGCAATGGCACGAAAGGCGAAACGAACTCAAGGTAAAATACTACGAGAGGAACTCAACAGCAAACACCAGAGGGATTTGTTGGCGCGGTTGTACACTCCCATACAAGATCTTAATCTGACGATTTTGGACATAAATTCCGAGTTTTACACCATAATCCAAGTAATCCGTAAAGCCGACCGGGGAGAAGTTCAAATTGCAAAAATACATAGATAACATCAGGGACGAAGATCGTGACCGGCTACCGGATGGACGACGCGATGTTAATCGAAGAGAATTTGATCGAAGAGCAAAACATGATCGACGAAATCACCGAGCAATACAACCTCTACGTGAGCACCTCCGAGGATTTCTAGTTGCAAGACCACGGCACATCCATAGCGCTACTGCAACAGAGCGAAAACGAAGCCAACAAGTTATCCAAGAAGTACGAACTGTGCCGAATCATGGCCAAAGAGTTCGGAAACTTGAAATCTCAACTCAAGAATCATGAAGAGAAATGAAGGAACTGCAAAGTTCTTGTACCTTGTCAGTCCGATACACTGGAGGAAAATCCACGACCACTACTACAACAGCGACAGAGGTTCGGACAACTAAGAATCCGAGGAGACTCACTCTGCGGGCTTCGACCACACCGCCTCAGCCGTCGGCGAAGTCAAGTGGTTGCAGGACACAATTAAGAATTTCAACGAGGAATGCAAGAACGTGGTCGAGCCGCTGCTCTACTTCCAAAATCCGAAGGAGCTCATCAAGATGTTTCGGTTCATCGAGCTGTAAAATTTTAACTCGCTCCTGCACTCCGAGGAACTGGCGCGAGAATATCAAAGAAACTATGGCCACCGCCGAGGCTAACCACGAGAGTCAAATCAAGGATCTTCAAGAATTGATCGATAAATGGAAGGAGAAATTCTATATAGGAGAAGAGAGCTAGAATGTTGGAACAGCTTACCGAAGAACTGATCCAACGGCGAGTTTAAAAAGTTGATTTGCGAACCTGTACGTGATTGTTGAGGACGTGTACGAGACCAGCGTGGCGGCTAACGACGCCAAACTCAGCGTCTACGACATGATGAAAGTCGTCGAGATGAAGTTCAGGGAGTTCCTGCTCAAACTCGACTATTTGCACTACGACAAAATCCACAAGGCCGATATCGAATGCTACAACGACCAGACAAAGGCCATGTAGCCGTCGTGGCCGCAAGAAAAGTTATCCAGATTGAAGGATTGGCGAAGAGGTTGCGCCGGATTTTGGAAGCTCCCGTCGAAGTTCACATCAAACCATTGAAGAATAGATCGATGCAGGTTACGCCGAAGTCCGCCGAAAAGTACGCCGAGTACCCGATTTCCTCGGAAGAGGCCGAGTATTTGCACCTATTTACTGATTTCTGCAAGTAGGATGACGATATTAAGACGTATCGTAATATTAGGAAAAACGAGCTTTTAGTTGAAGAACAGGTCATTAATGAGCAAGAGCTACAAGCTGAATAAACTGTAATTGACTAGACAGATAAGACTAGACAGACAAGACTAAACAGACAAGACTAGACAGACAAGACTAGACAGACAAGACTAGACAGACAAGACTAGACAGACAAGACTAGACAGACAAGACTAGACAGACAAGACTAGACAGACAAGACTAGACAGACAAGACTAGACAGACAAGACTAGACAGACAAGACTAGACAGACAAGACTAGACAGACAAGACTAGACAGACAAGACTAGACAGACAAGACTAGACAGACAAGACTAGACAGACAAGACTAGACAGACAAGACTAGACAGACAAGACTAGACAGACAAGACTAGACAGACAAGACTAGACAGACAAGACTAGACAGACAAGACTAGACAGACAAGACTAGACAGACAAGACTAGACAGACAAGACTAGACAGACAAGACTAGACAGACAAGACTAGACAGACAAGACTAGACAGACAAGACTAGACAGACAAGACTAGACAGACAAGACTAGACAGACAAGACTAGACAGACAAGACTAGACAGACAAGACTAGACAGACAAGACTAGACAGACAAGACTAGACAGACAAGACTAGACAGACAAGACTAGACAGACAAGACTAGACAGACAAGACTAGACAGACAAGACTAGACAGACAAGACTAGACAGACAAGACTAGACAGACAAGACTAGACAGACAAGACTAGACAGACAAGACTAGACAGACAAGACTAGACAGACAAGACTAGACAGACAAGACTAGACAGACAAGACTAGACAGACAAGACTAGACAGACAAGACTAGACAGACAAGACTAGACAGACAAGACTAGACAGACAAGACTAGACAGACAAGACTAGACAGACAAGACTAGACAGACAAGACTAGACAGACAAGACTAGACAGACAAGACTAGACAGACAAGACTAGACAGACAAGACTAGACAGACAAGACTAGACAGACAAGACTAGACAGACAAGACTAGACAGACAAGACTAGACAGACAAGACTAGACAGACAAGACTAGACAGACAAGACTAGACAGACAAGACTAGACAGACAAGACTAGACAGACAAGACTAGACAGACAAGACTAGACAGACAAGACTAGACAGACAAGACTAGACAGACAAGACTAGACAGACAAGACTAGACAGACAAGACTAGACAGACAAGACTAGACAGACAAGACTAGACAGACAAGACTAGACAGACAAGACTAGACAGACAAGACTAGACAGACAAGACTAGACAGACAAGACTAGACAGACAAGACTAGACAGACAAGACTAGACAGACAAGACTAGACAGACAAGACTAGACAGACAAGACTAGACAGACAAGACTAGACAGACAAGACTAGACAGACAAGACTAGACAGACAAGACTAGACAGACAAGACTAGACAGACAAGACTAGACAGACAAGACTAGACAGACAAGACTAGACAGACAAGACTAGACAGACAAGACTAGACAGACAAGACTAGACAGACAAGACTAGACAGACAAGACTAGACAGACAAGACTAGACAGACAAGACTAGACAGACAACCTAGACAAACAAGTTTTTGGTGTTTTGGCGTATTCTAATTCTTTGCCCTCCCAGGACACGTTTTGTTTCTTGTGAGCCTTGTGGGTATTCAAATGGAAAGCACTTGGGTTTTTAATGGGTTCGATGGTTCGAGTTTTTTTCGATAGAATTTGGACATAGTTCCCATTGCGTCCTCCAGCCTTACCTCTATTGCCCTGAATGTTTGACCTTAAACTGTGTCAACTAGGTCGTCAGCCTACACGTAGTGTTTGGCGTTTTCTGTTATAGGCTGGTCATTGATGGTTGGTCAAAACTTCGTAGTTGACAAATTAGTGTCATTGGTGTATGTATAAGTTAAATAGAGTTGGGGCCAGAACACTTCCTTGTGGGAGACCGTTTCTTTGGATTCTCCATCGGCTTTTCAACATTAAACCTTCTGTTTCGTATTGATTAAACTGCTTTCGTTAGTTTGTGCTCTTTTGTGGTTTTGTAGACTTTGATAAACAGGATTTTATTGTTTATTGTATCGTAGGCGGCTGTGAGATCGATGAACACAGTTTTGGAATCCCTCCTCTATGCGTTCTGTGAGATTTAGTACCTGACCAGTGCATGATTTGCCAGGTCTGAAGCCTGCCTGTTGGAGTATTAACAGAGGGTCTATGTGTTTCTGAATTCTCTGTCGTCGTACATGTCGCATGCAAGTTCGACAAAGGAAGTCTGTGCTTTTCGCGGATGAATAAAGGTTCTGTATTACTCATTGCGATGGCCGAGTTCGTGTTTACAGACGCCCAGGAGAACGGTACTCAGCTGCTATTTTCCAGGAAGTCGAAAGATTTGGAGGTGGTTAAGTTATGGTTTGGGGTGGGATTAGTATCGATATAACCTATTCCTAATTGTCTGGCCTGATAAAGTGAGCCCATGCGTCGTCCTGAGGAAAATTAAGAGGTCTTTCGCCATAGAAACTCTATTGCGAAGACTTGAAATCAGTACAAATCGGTGTTTATTTTGAGTTGTTTTTCTTTTGCTACCTTGCCCACCGCGCCTGGTATATTGACCTGTATCCAAGTACTTGTTCCACAATCGCTGAATAACAGACAGGCTTACGTTGAAGTTTCTTGAAACTTGTCGAAGGCTCTCGCAATTTTCAATTAATGTTATAGCACGAACAACTTCCAGTTCATTGAGATGACTCATTTTCACTTCAGTCAAACTGTCAGTGGTAAACATTTCCGTTTGATACTCCGGAAGTATGCGATGCTAATAATTCCCTATGTGTCAGTTAAAACAATTAAATAGAGAGTGTTTCAGATGTTCTTAATTTTATTTGCATGTGATTTCCCGTTTGAATTTTATGGAGGCACAAAATAGTGACCCGGTAATTGTTTTGGGCAGTGTATATATAGTTGACAAATTAGTGTCAAAATTCTGGTAACCAAGGGACAGAAAATCATTCCTTGCTCGTCGAAATAGCAAATATTAAAACGTTCAAACGTACCTTAAATATTGAATATTGATTTAAAGCTATAATAATATTACGTATTTAAATCGTTTAATATTGTTTTATTGAAAATTCTATGCGTACTACTTTTTTTTCGAAAATTCGTAGCAAAATACGATTTTTCCAAGTGCATCGTACGATCCCCTGAAGAATAAAGTTGGCAACACTGGGCTTAAAGTGCGAGAACTACTTTTTCAACAGCAGCGATGGAGCGGCTGCAATGGTTGGAAAAGTAAAGGGAGCCGTTTCTAGAATGAAGAAAGTGGTAGCCAATGCCACCAGCAGCCACTGTGTCATCCATCGATATTCTCTGGCAACTAGAAAGATTTAAAAGTCGTACTGGATGGTGCTGTGAATAATTAGTCATGTTTGGAACCATTTCAAGCACGTCTTTTAAAGCTTACCGCCGAAGATCTAGGTATGGATCACTTCCAAATTCCTTTCTTATTTTTTTGCCAGACTATTTGAACCAAAAGATGCACTAGTAGTTACATTTGCAGAAGAGCCTTTTATCTAACAATTGATGTCGATTGGCTGCTTAATTTCCGACAACTTCAAGAAACTAAATGAAACCGCCACTTCTCTCAATGTTGCATTCTCAACATACGCTTACATAAAAAAACAGATACAGCAGCAAACTCCCTGTATCAAGTGATTTGAGGGCAAAATTAACCAAAACTTCGGATAAACTTAAAGGAAATAATAAAAATATCTTCCAAACAATTTTATTCATCCCATTAAAGACAATTGAGCATTACATTTGTATTGTCTTTTTTTATTTTAAGTTTTCAAACCATTTTTAGGATAGCTGTGCCGCTAAATTGTTGTAGCCCGACAAGGGTGCCGCTAGATTTTTTTAGCACTCGATAAGGGTGCTGCAGCAAAAAAAATTGAGAACCACTGGAGTAGACACTGGCTTACAATCTTGAAAGCCAAACTTCTCTAGTATTTTCTTGGCGTACGCTTGCTGATAAATCTTGATTGATCCGTCCTCTGATCGTTCAATCTCGAGACCAATACAATCTGATGCTTTCTTAACGGTGACTTTGAGTTCTTCTTGCAACTCCTTTATAAAGTGATCAGCTTCTTCCTGATGAGAACTCATCACCAGATCATCATCTACGTCTTCTTTCTTCTTTATTCAGCCTGTCTCGTCCACTGCTGGACATAGGCCTCTCTTAACATCTTCCATCTACTTCTATCTTGTGCTTCTTGCATCCAGTTGGTGGCGATGCGTTTCACATCGTCTGTCCATCGGGTGGGTGGGCGTCCTCTACTTCTGTATGCCTCCTGTCTAGGTCGCCATTCCAGGATCTTTTTGGTCCATCTGTTGTTTGGCATCCTTGCGACATGCCCGGACCAGTTCCATTTTAGTTTGGTTATTACTTCAATTGCATCGCTAACCCCAGATCGCTGTCTTAGTACTTCATTCCGCACTTTATCTCGCAATGTAATTCCGAGCATGGAACGTTCCATGGCTCGTTGCGCCAGTCTGATCTTTTGGACGGACTTTTGTGTGAGTGTTAGAGCCTCCGCTCCGTAGGTTAAGACTGGTAGGATGCACTGGTCAAACACCTTACGTTTTAGGCAGTTGGGGATGTCGGATTTTAAAAAGTGTTTTAGTTTTCCGTAGGCTGCCCACGTTAGTCTTAGCCTCCTTCCAATCTCATGTGTCTGGTTGTCTCTGCCGATTTTAATCTCGTGGCCTAGATACTTGTATGAGGTGACTTGCCGGATCTTAATCCCTTCCATTATAAAGTTTCGGGAATATACTAGGTTGGTCATAAATTCCGTTTTCGAGATGTTTATTTTAAGGCCGACTTTTCGTGATTGTTCTGCCAGTTTCTTAAGCATTTTTTCAGTCTTATCTAGGCTATCCGAAATTAGCACAATGTCGTCTGCGAACCGTAGATGGTTGAGGTTTTCGCCATTGATGTTTATGCCCATATCTTCTAGTTCTATGGTCTTGAACATGTACTCCATGAGGTTTGTAAATAGTTTAGGCGAGATGGTGTCACCTTGTCGGACGCCGCGTTGTATTCTGAATCTGTCCGTTTTTTCGTGTAGTTTAACGCATGCGGTAGCATTTTTGTATATGTGCTGTAGAGTCTCCGAGTACCTATGGTCTATTCGGCAATTCGCCAGTGCCTTAAACATCTCATTGTGGTTGATAGAGTCAAATGCCTTCTCGTAGTCCACGAAGGCAAGGACGAGTGGCTTGTTGTATTCGACACATTTCTCTATCACGGTTTTGATGGTTTGCAGGTGGTTGTTCGTTCCGTATCCGGCTCTGAATCCTGCTTGTTCAGGCGGTTGATAAAGGTCAAGTTTGGTTGTGAGGCGTCTAGTTATGATTTTGGTGAAGAGTTTATAGAGGTGCGAAAGCTGGCTTATTGGCCTGTAGTTTTTTAGGTCAGCCGTGTTTCCCTTTTTGTGTATAATAACAATGATTGCATTGTCCCATGCTGTTGGTGTTATTCCTTCCGTGAGACATTTGTTGAATAAACTCTTTATGGCTTCTAATAGCTCGACTCCCCCTTCCTTAATCTGTTCGATAGCAATATTATCCTCCCCGGGCGCCTTGTTATTATTCATTTCCGTAATTGATTTTGAGATTTCCTCTTGGGTTATCTCCGGTAGATCTTCTGATCCTTGGTTTAAAATTTGGGGGATGGTACGGGTGTATTCCGGCTCTGGTGTTTCTTGAGCGCTATAGAGATTTGAATAGAAGCGTTTTACGATTTCCAGGATCTCTTCTTTGTTCCTGATAGTTTGCCCGTTTTGGTCCTCGAGTTTGGTAATTTCTGCTTTTCCAGGTGTTATTTTCTGTCTCAGTACTTTCATGCTTTTGTTCTCTTCGATAGTCTTCGCTATCCGTGTTTTGTTATAGTTTCTAATATCTTTCCTTGCGGCCTTTGATATTTCTTTATTTAGTGTTCTCAGCTGGTCTGTATGTAGTAGGTGCTTTTGTAGTTTTTCTCGCCTTTGTTTCATAAGTTGTCGTGTGTTTGCTGATAGTTTCCCTTCTTCCCTGTTCAGTTTCGTACCATGTATCTGTTTTGCCTCTTGTATCGATGTTGCGATTTCATTGCTCAAGGTTTCTATACTCATTTCCTCGATGTTACCGTGTCCTAGTCGTTCTGCTATGGATTTCTTGTATTCCCCGTTATTGTTCACTGTAGTTTGTTCTTTGCTCTTTGATGTTGCAAGCAGTCTTCTCTCCCTTTTCAATCGCAGCACAACTTTTGCTCTTAGCATCCTGTGGTCATCATCTTAGCATCATCTACGTATACGGCTATAATTAATTTTGTATCTCCCTTATGTCTGATGTGTAAACAGGGATCTGCTTCACTCATCTTAAAACCTGCCTGCTCTAGGAATGTCCTAAAACGTTTAGAACAACATCTTGGAGCTTGTCTTAATCCATAGATACTGTTATTTAGCCTACATACTCTATCTGAATTCTCTTTGTACCCTTCAGGTTGCTGCATAAAGCAATCAGGAATCAGCTATTAGCTGCAATCACGAGCATTGCACCGTTTGTACTTAGTTTTGCAACTCCTTGTCTCTTGTCTCCAACTCCTTGTCTCTGGCTAAAACCTTTAATGACAAGCCTAGTTTTATACTTGTCAACACTACCATCTTGATGATTCTTTACTCTATACACCCACTTGCATGGAATGGCTTTACTGCCTTCAGGAAGAGTAGTCATATCCCATGTACCGTTCTCTTCCAATGACTACAACTCTTGATCCATTACTTTCTTCCAATGGTAACTGTTTTTTACATTGACTGCCTCATAATATGAATCCGGAGTCTCTCTTTCAGTCTATTATATTTTCATTTACATTATATTTTCATTCATCCTTTAAAAAGTCCTTATAAATCTTTGTTTTTTTTTTAAACTTGCGCGATCCCTCAAATTTTTGGACATGGCTTCGAGCGGTTCTCAAAATCCAGTGGAGGTTCTAATTCAGAGTTTAAAAAATTCTCTTCTTCCAACGATTCTGATTTATCTTCTTTTTCTGACATAATAACATATTTTTCTTGTGTATTTTTCTTTCCCTCATTTGAACTTTCGATATCTTTTATTTGTAGTTTCATTTGTTCCTCATACTGCTCGGGTATTTCATTGAATGTAACATCTCTACACAAAAGTATTCGCTTCTTTTATTAAGATCCTATTCCTTTAATCACCATCATAGCCGACTAAGTATCATTTAATAGCCTTTTGATCCATTTTTTGGGGGGTTTCTGCGCTGGAATATGAGCATAACAGACAGACCCAATAATACCTAAGTCCCTTATTCTGGGTTGTTTACTAGTCCAGAGCTCATAAGGACTTTCTCCTTCTTTTGATGATTTTCCTGTTCTATTCAGTATGTACGTGGCAGTTGCAACTAACTCCGCAAGCATTGCTTCTTGAAAACTTGTTTCATTACTCGAGTACTTGAAAGTCCTAGCCATCTCAATGCAAGTTCTAAATTCTCTTTCACCATTCTGTTCTGGTGCATACGGCGCTGTCAGTCTTTGAGTTATTGCTTCTGCTTCTAGAATATCTCTTATATCTTTATTATCTAATTCACCTCCGTTATCACTTAAAAATTCTTTTACAGAATGACTTACTGTTTTGGCATATTGAAGAAAGTATCTGAGAACTAATTTTACTTCCGACTTCTCTTTTAAGAGATAGCACTGGCGATACTTAAGTAAAACTTTAAAATTTGCCACAAATCTTTTCTTTCCAAAAGACTTACTAAATGGTCCACAAAAATC
This sequence comes from Phosphuga atrata, assembly GCA_944588485.1. Taxonomy (NCBI): domain Eukaryota; kingdom Metazoa; phylum Arthropoda; class Insecta; order Coleoptera; family Silphidae; genus Phosphuga; species Phosphuga atrata. The sequence goes on from OX155906.1 coordinate 10,027,895, forward strand.
CGCTGAAACCAGTTCTCCTGGCCTATTTGCCTTTTCTCTGCGCCCAAAGGGTAGTCTATGTGCTTTTCCATAGACACATAGTAGTTCACATAGATTCTTCTCTCATCATCATCATCAAGCGACCAATCTCGTCCACTGCTGGACATAGGTCTCCCGTAGCTTTCTCCATCCTGGCCGATCCTGTGCTGCCTCTATCCAGTTGGTCTTTATCCTTTTGATGTCGTCGGTCCATCTGGTTGGTGGACGGCCTCTACTTCTGTATGCGTCTTGGCGCGGTCTCCACTCAAGTATCCTCTTTGTCCAGCGATTGTCTGTAAGTCGCGCCACATGACCAGCCCAGTTCCACTTTAAGGTTGTTATACGGATAACCGCGTCCATCACTCCGGACCTCTCCCTTAATGTTATATTTAGGATCCTGTCTCTTAGTGATATACCTAACATCGGCCTCTCCATTTTCCTCTGCGCGATACTTATTCTATTTGTAGTGTTCTTTGTGAGGGTAAGTGTTTCAGCCCCGTATGTAAGCACAGGCAACACGCACTGATCGAATACTTTTCTTTTTAGGCATATTGGAATGTCTGACTTAAAAATATTGGGCAGCTTTCCAAAGGTCGCCCATGTTAGGCCTATTCTTCTCGACATTTCACAGGTTTGGTTGTCTCTACCAATCGAGATTTTGTGACCAAGGTATTTATAAGAGCTTACTTGTTCTATGCTTACTCCGCCTATCTTGATTGCCTCACTCATAACAAGATTTGTCATGTATTGAGTTTTGTTGGTGTTGATTTTGAGTCCAACAGAGTTCGATGCTTCCCATAGCCTCCGTAGCATTTGTTTTGCTTCGTCCATACTATCTGCGATAATTAAGATATCGTCGGCGAATCTCAGATGGTTTAGTTTTTCGCCATCTATGTTTATGCCCATGTCACCAAAGTTGGCCTGTTTGAACATATGTTCTAGGAGGGTTGTGAATAACCTTGGCGATATGACATCTCCTTGGCGTATACCTAGTGCAATATCAAAGTCTTGGGAATCATCTTGCAGCCTAACATAAGCTTTTGCTCTTTGGTACACGTGTTTGATGACCTTGATGTATCTATGATCGATACGGCATTCAGCAAGAGCTTGTAGCATTTTATGCTGGTTTATTGTGTCGAAGGCTTTTTCGTAATCGACGAAGATTATGCAGAGGGGTTTATTGTACTCGATGCATTTTTCGATAAGGGACTTGACTATTTGTAGATGGTCATTTGTGCCAAATCCGGCTCGAAAGCCAGCTTGCTCGCGGGGTTGATATAGGTCGAATTTATTTGTCAACCTCTTGTTAATGATTCTCATGAATAGCTTATATATATTTGCGATAGTAAACTAATGGGTCTGTAATTTTGCAAGTTGGTGATATCTCCTTTCTTATGCAGTATTATAATTATTGCCCGATCCCACTGGGAAGGTGTTGTCCCAGTTTGTAGGCAAGCATCAAATAACTTGCATAATGCATTTAATAACGTAGTTCCGCCGGCTTTTAGGGACTCGACTGCTACGCCGTCGTCGCCAATTGCTTTATTGTTTTTCATATCTCTTAGTGCCCCCCTTATTTCGTCTAAGGTAATATTTGGAATATCCTCGGACCCTTGATTTTGCACTCTATTTATGTTGGTGTCCAAGCTCACTGCATTTTTATCGCTATATAGTGTCGCGTAGAAGACTTCTACAACCTTTAATATTTCCATTTTAATTGTTGTTATTTGGCCACTCTGTTTTGCTACCTTGCAGATGTTTTTTCTGCCTTCGGAGAATGGCTTCCGTAATGATTTCATGCCCTTGTTTTGCTCAATTGCCTTTAAGATTTCATTTGTGTTATATGTTCTTGTGTCCCTTCGCACTGCCTTAGATATTTCTCTATTTATGCGTCTTAATTCTGTTGCGTTTGTTGTATGTTTATTTTTCAGATTTCTTCTCCTTTCTAATAGATGTTTAGTGCTTGTACTGAGTTTTTCTTTTCGTTGGGTGCTTTGGCATTTTTTTACTGCGGTTTTTATAGAATTTGTAATAAGTGCGTTCAGGTCCTCCACATGCGGGCCTAAAACACTTTCCATATGTGCTAGCTGTGATTCTATTCTGGGTTTCGTCTCTAAGCGGTCTCCATTTGCTGGATGTTGGCTGTTTAATAAGCTTTCGCCGCTCGTTCTTGATATTAATTGAGATTTTGGATCGGACCAGCCTGTGGTCGCTGCCTATTGAGAACTTATTTAGCACAGTTACATCTCGCACTATTTCCTTTCTGTTAGATAAGATGAAGTCGATTTCATTTTTTGTAGAGCCATCGGGGCTGGCCCAGGTCCATTTTCGCTGTGGTGTTTTGCGATAGAAGCTGTTCATTGCAAATAAGTTATGTTGAAGGGGAAATTTAAGAAGCGTTTGACCTCTCTCATTCCTCACTCCAAATCCGTGGGTTCCCAACGGTGTTTCGGTTTCGTCTTCCTTATGCCCCAATTTAGCGTTAAAGTCGCCTATTAGCATGCTGTAGTAGGTAGGTTCTTGCTGTATTGCGGTATTTATATCATCATAGAATACCTCCGCGTCCGAGTGTGCGGATGTAGGTGCGTATACCTGGATAATTTTTAACAAGTATCTAGTGTTTAGTTTGTATATGAGGTACATTACTCTATTACTGATACTGTGGATCTTGGTGACGTTTTGTATATGCTCTTTATGTACTAGGAACCCGACTCCTCCTTCGTTTATGTGTTGGCCTCCTCTGTAGTGTAGCAGATAGCCTGAGTGAAGTGTTAGTTGTTCCTCATCTGTTCTTTTATGTTCGCTTATTCCTAGTATATCCCATTTGATATGGGAGAGTTCTTCCTCGAGTTCTTGTAGTTTCTGAGTTTTTGATAACGTTCTGGTATTTAGAGTAGCGATGGTCAGTTTTCGGTTCTGGTAGCCTATCCTGTACCGGAGATTCTTCGCACCCTCTGGTCGCTTCCTTGCGCCCTTCCGCTACCTTGGTCGGGGATAAGCGAGCTGCCGTGGACTGAGGGCCGTGTGTTTTGGTGTACTATCATTACGGGGGTTTTAGCCATTTGCCCTACCACGCTGGCCAGTGCGGGTTGGTAGAGTTGAGAATGCATTTCCTTAGTTCTCTGTTTTAATGGTTATACCGCCATGACTCGGTCGTCAGAGCCTCTTTAGTTTTCTAGCAGGGAGCACCAACGTGCAGGCGAGGTTGACATTTGGGTCGGACTTATCTGTTGTTTTGCCGTCACCCCTTACTCCCCATACTCCCCTTACTAGATTCTTCTTTCTCCTCTAAGGGAACATTTATGTCCATTCCCTTTTGCAGCAAGGCTCTTACATGATGTCTACCTTGGTGTTCCCACCTCTCGTGGTGTATTTGTAGCGTTGCAGAATTGTCAACAATATTTACATCTACTTTAACCTTTTGTGGCTGATTTTCGATTTGATACAAAGTTCCACCTATTGAGCATATTCACTGAATTATCACTTTACCATTATTTAGAAACCAACATTTTGTAGAATTTGATTTGAATAATATATATATATATATATATATATATATATATATATATATATATACATATATATATATATATATGTATATATATATATATATATATATATATATATATGGGTTCTGGACTCCTAGGTGGAGCATATAGCCCCCATAAGCACCCTCCAGCGGACCCTATTCTGGGCCATTGCTTTGGCTTCACTCCAAGAGGTTTTCTGGGTTTTTAGTTCATCTAACACTGTTCTCCTCCATGTTTCAGCCGGTCTTCCTCGTCGTCTCGTTCCTTGGGGATTCCAGTCTAGTGCTGCCGTTGCAATGTCGTCTGGTTTTCTTCTTAGAATGTGGCCGATCCATCCCCATTTTCTTTTCTTAATGTCGTGCTCTATTGTTTCTTCTCCGCATCGTTTAAGAAGTTGCTCATTAGTAATTTTCTGTGGCCAGAAGATTCTGAGGATGATTCGTAGACATTTGTTGGCGAAAACCTGAAGTTTATGTTTCGTGGTATTAGTGTTTTTCCAGGTCTCACATCCATATAAGAGGATTGCTTTGACGTTTGTTCTATATAAACGCAGCTTGCTCTTTGTTTTTATGATGTTGGACCTCCATATTGTGTTTAGTTGCCTGAATGCCATCTGTACTTTTTGAATTCTGTTTAGAATGTCTAGGTCTGTTCCGCCCGTCTCGTTGAGAATGCTTCCTAGATACTGAAACTTTTCTACATTCTCAATTGGTTGGTCGTTTATTTGAAACGGTGCGTCGTTATTTGTGTGCATTCGCATCGCTTTTGTTTTTGAGACATTTATTTTCAACCCTATCTTCTGTGCCATGTCTGATAGTAGGGTGAGTTGCCTTTGCATACTTTCATAGGTATGCGAAAAAAGGCAAATGTCGTCTGCGTATTCGAGATCTTTGAGATTAGAGTAAAGAGACCATCGAATACCATCGTTTGGTCTGCAAGACTTTTCCAGGATATAGTCAAGAGCAATGTTAAAAAGCAAGGGAGAGAGCACACATCCTTGCTTCACTCCTGATCTCACCGGAAAAAGGTTGCTATGTGCTCCGCTATGCAGGATACTACATTATACGTCATGGTACAGTTCTCTAATCGAGTCGATGATTTTTGTTGGCACGCCTCTTGTCCGTAGTATCTTCCATATAGCAGAGTGGGATAGGCTGTCAAAAGCACATTCAAAATCGATGAAAACAAGATATAGAGGCGATCGCCATTCAACGGATTGTTCTATAATTATTCTTGTTGAATTTATGTGGTCTATGCATGAGCGGTTTGGGCGGAAGCCTGCTTGGTTTGGACGCAGTATGGGTTCGAATGCTTCTGCCAGCCTATGTTGGATTACACTTGCAATAATTTTGTTTCTGGTGTTTAACTGCGTTATTCCTCTCCAATTTTTGCATTGCGTTAGGTCTCCTTTCTTTGGCAGTTTGATAATGAGACCATGTTTTATTTCTGCTGGAATTTCTTGGTTTGTCCAGATCCCTTTTATTATTTTTGCAAGTAGAGGTGCAATCCATTTAGGGTCTACCTTAATTAGTTCGGCAGGTATGTTGTCTACCCCTGCCGCGTTGTTGTTTTTCAGCTGCTTGATGGTATTTAGTATTTCTGTTTTTGAAGGCGCGTCTATTTTTATATTCAGCTGTTCATTTGCATTGGCTTCTGGAGCTATCTCAAGTTCGTCTTCCGTCGGTGAGCTGAGCATATCAGCAAAGTATTCCTTCCACCTATCGAGCTGAGTTTCTGGGGTGGTCAGTGGGCGGTTGTCTTTGCTTCTAACTATATTTGTGGTCTTTGTGTGCTTTTTGGAGAGCTTGTTTGTCAGTGTGGAAAGAGTCCTCGAGTTCTTATTTTTGGCTGCTTCTTCTGCTTGCTCACATATCAGGTCAATCCATATTCGCTTGTCTTTTTTGGCAGATGCTTTAATTTGTTTGCATAGTTGTGTATATCTCCAGATTGCATCATTTTTTGTCATCGAAGTTTTGCACTGGAGTACCAGTTTCTTCGCATCCTTTCTGTCTTGTATAAGTTGCCATGTTTGGTCTGAGATCCAGTCTTTTCGATTTCTTTCCTTTGTGCCAAGGGTTGTTTTGGCCGATTCGAGTAGTGTTTGGCTAAGCCATCCCAAGATGTTATGGGATTTTGGTCTGCATTTTCATGCAGGTTTGTTAGGAAAACTTTTTTGCAGTTTGGTTGGTGCAGTTTGTGTAGGTTGAACTTTACTCTCTTTGATTGTTCAGGTTTCTTTGGTACGGCCAGTTTGATTCTGAACGTGCCGAGCAGAAGGTGGTGGTCGCTGGCAATGTCTGCACCCCTTTTGTTTCTGACATCAAGGAGGGATCTCCGCCATGTTTTCGATATGGCAATATGGTCAATTTGGTTTTGGGTTTTCCATGTGACTTTGTGGATTTGCTTGTGTGAGAACACTGTTCCACCTATAACTAGGTCTTATGTTGAACAGAGTTTCGTGAATAGTTCACCGTTTTCGTTTCTTTCCCCACATCCTTCTTTACCCATGATGTCTTCTAGGTTTCTGTTATTTGTCCCGACCTTGGCGTTGAGATCACCCATGAGTATGGTGATATCACCTCTGTTTATCTTCCTTAACGTACTTTCAAGGATATCGTAGAAATTTTCTTTTTCCTCAGCACTCGCACTGTTTGTGGGTGCATAGCATTGTACAAAGGTGATATTTCTGTATTTAGTGTGGAACCTTGCTGTAATTATTCTGTCATCAATGGGGTTCCATGAAATTAGGCTCTTTCTGGCTTTTTTAGTAATTATGAAACCAACGCCTCTTTCATGAGACCCAGTTTCTTTGCCACTGTACAGGAAAAGCTCCCCAGATTGTAAGTTGAGCTCCCCCTTGCCAAGCCAGCGAACTTCTGATAAGCCTAAAATTGAGATGTTGTAGTTATTTAATTCTCTCACCGCTTGATGCAGTTTTGATGCTTCGTATAGAGTTTTTACGTTCCAGCATCCAAAACGTAACTTTTCCTTAAGTGTAGCCGTTTTGTCCGTCCGCATTTGTGTTGTAGAGGTTTCATTAATAGCATAGTTTAGGCCAAGCAGGTTATTAGCCCACTGTGGCCGTAGTTTGGTGCTGGGGCTGCCAGCTATAGCTTCCAAACCAGCCTCCTGTTTACAGGATTTAAATCAGCCGCCCATTCTGGGTCAGACGCTGTTGCAGCCGCCCAATCTGGAACAGACGCTGCGGATTTGTAGCCGCTCATTCTGAGTGCAGACGCTACATTTGTAGGTTTTGGTCCGCCCCGGGTATTTAATTTCCCCGGTACCACCTATATCTAGGAGGCATCCCCCTTTCCGCCACCTGGGGAGGCGTCCGATGGGGGACCTACAACCCCACACGGGTTGATTTGAATAAACTATTAGGATTTTTGTCGTGTGCAGCAAGCATTGAGAATAAATTTTTAGATAGCCTAGGAACATTCTAAACATCTGAGAGTACTATGTCTTGACCATCAACATCTGACTTAAAAATTTTACCTGCTCCTACTGACAGCAAAATTTCCTTGCCTGCTCCTTTGACACCATAAGGGCTCTCAAACTTGTAATATTCTGTGAAGTAATCTATACTATTACTGAAATGTTTTGTCGACCCACCAGGTAGCTGAATCTCCATCAGCCGAGATGGCCTCTGCCTTAATTGAAAGGATCGAGGTGCCAGTAACTATTGCTGATTCTGACCTCTTCGGTTTTCTATTGGCAGACCACTTTGGTCACTGATCTATCCAATGATCTTTTGCTTTAAAATAGTGACAGACATCCCCTTTCTTAACTTTAATCTTATATGGCCTACCTTGAGTTTTTTTTAGATGTATGTTTTACCTGTAATGCCTCTTGAACAACTGAGCTGCGGCTACCAACCTTCAGAAAGTTCCTTTCATAAGCACACAGTTCAATAACTAACTCGTCAAAGGTGTTTGCCATCTATGAACATCATCCAACTTGTCTGAAACGAACTAAAACTACTCGGTAAGATACTTAAAATCTTACAAACTATCCATTGTTTATTTCGTGCCACATACTTTTTAATTAAGCAATAGGAGTTGACACATTCATTGATGTCCAACCGAACTTGAATAAAATTTGAACTGATATAACAGTTGGTCTTTTGATGTAGCTTCATATTGAACTTTTAATGCTTCCCAAGCTTCATAGGCAGTTTCTTGGTCCATAATCTTCTAATAAGCACTGGTAATCATAGATTTTGCATAGCTGTTAGCCTTACGAAAAAGATCACTTTGTTCTTTATGTTTCTTGACTTCTTCTTCCGTAGCTGAGCTTTCCAATGAATCCGCTTTTCTTAGCTTTCCATCAATTACTTCCAGAGCACCTTCATGATAATCAAGAAGATCCCTGATCTTTCTTTTCCACACAGGCCAATCAGCCTCACTACTCAATGGCCTTATATGCTTTGAAAAGTTCATTGTCTCTATTTACAAACACTACTTCACAAAAACTAGCACAAACATACTGGAACCCATAATCTATTGTGGTTACTTATAAATTAAAACACTTACTAATTTAACCTAATTTAAACACTCATCTATTTCGAAACAAAGAAAAAACAAGTTAAATATCTTAATGATTACATCTTATAAACGTCAACTGAAAAACTGTTAATATTCTTGTAAACAGCTCTACCAACTTGATATAAGAATAAAACTTAGGCAACACTTCAACATTTAGTGTTGTCACATACTCATTCAAGATTGATTTCTATCCTATGGTTTCCAACAATAGTTGCTTCAATAGTACAATCTCCCTTTCCAAGTACAGGACACTAGTAAGTTCTTCGGTACTTCCATCCTGGTCCTCAACTATATGATCACAGGTAGCTGATTTTGATTTTCTTGAATAGGCTACACAACCCTGGTGAAAACTGCGTTTACACTTTGTGCAGAAAACCGGGTCTCCTGAAGCCTTTTCATTGCAATAATTGCAAGTTTGATCAACGATGT